>BMAU01015766.1:0-367178 GCA_019973935.1 Trichonephila clavipes | reverse complement strand
ACTATTGCTATTGAAAAAAACCAAAATTCAGTTCTTGATATTTGAAATTTTTTTTTACGTTTAACTAAAATTTGTTTCTTAAAAACTTTGGATACATGGATATATATATTTATACAAATGAAAAAAAGATTCCAAATACTAACAAAAAAAAAATTGTAAGCAAATGCAATTTTGGAAATACATTTATCCAGGTAACATATTTAATTCATTTAAGATGTTAAATTCCATAGTATGAGCACGAAAAGATCCATTTCCAACGTGGAATAATGGTAATTAATAACAGGCTTTAACTGTCATAAACTTAAATAGAAGTGTGGAAACGTGTATGGCTGTGTTTCTCAAACTGTGGGGCGCGAGCATATTGAAAAGTAGAAAACAAAATGTTATTTAAGAAATTATTAATTTACTGAAAGTAAACAAACAAAATACTTTCTGATATGATAAAAGATAAAATACACATTTACACTGATATAATACTATTATAAATGTATCAGTACTGTACAATGTATATTTTATTATTAATTTAACAATACTAAGTTAAGAACAAGTTCGATAATTATCAGTGACCCCCCCCCATAGGCTTGTATGAACACTTATCATGATAATCTGTATGGTTTATAATTAATTCCTTAACTGGCTATTAAAAGTTGCGCAATTCCCTTCCCAGTGTCATCGTTTATTACATAGACGAGCGTATTTTGATGTTTTTTTTTTTGCGGGGGAAGCGGAGGAGAAAAATAAATAAGCAAAAGTCCTCTGAAATAAGTAAATCCTTCGCAAACACTATCAAGGTCCTTTTATTGCATTAAAACCCTCCGAATAATTTTATGGGAGCACAGAAAGGTTCGGTCTTTGGAAAGACGTATATATACGCCCAGAAAATTAATGCTTTGGCTGAGCGAGACGTTTATATACGTCGGTGGCACATAAGAGGTTAAAATCGTATTGTAGTTTAGTGTTAAAGTATAGTATTATTGAATTCAATGCATTGTTATTGTATGGAAGGGGCACGATGAAAATGATGATTGAATAGTGGGTCGCATGTATTGAAAGTTTGAGAAACACTGGTGTATGGAGATTTTTCGTACAGGTGCCGCATGTTAGTTTGTGGATGGAGTCCCTTGGTTTGTTGTACTAGGTCGCTCAATACAGAGACAGTTATTACTGGTTGTGGAACGATGCAATTGTTTTCTAATAATATCCCATTCTTGCTTGATTGAAGTGAGTGAGTGAATACTAAAGTCTCACTATTAAGCTACTCGAGGGCTTTTAGTGACTGGCCTCGTAAATTTGAAATGTGGTCAAGTGACGAGGAAAACATTTGAGCTGGCATTTCCCTCTCCTAACCACCGAACCACAACAGCGGAAGGACATTTGAGCTCTGGACAGATTTAACTGTCGCATGTTAACTGTCATTAACATGTATCGCTTTCTACACGGTGGGTCTTAAGCGGTACTAGGCTCGAAATGACACATTGGCCACGAGTCCGTTACCTTGACCACTAAGCTACCGTGGCCCCCTCACTTGCTTGATTGAAGAAAGATCTATTTATCTATAGCAGGTCAAATCAACACGTCGACAATCTGCAGAGAGCTTTTGGTTACAACAGTGGTGTGAAGATGCACGATATGCTGATCAGAAAAAGAACAGTTTCTCTTATGTAAATTTGTTGTTTTATTTCACAAAAATAATAAATGCCTTTGCTAAATTAGCTCGTGAGAAAATGCATTCTTACTAAACTATATACATATGATACATTTTCATTATAATTAACCATGCTGCTGGGATATCCTTTTGCTGTCGATTCATTGAAGATGTCATGATTTTAATTTATTTTCCCATTTTTATTTCACTCACATAAAGCGACAAACGAATGGCAACAATACATACACAAATACAATGGACAAAAACGCTGCTTTTTACATTCCGAAAATCTCAGCTTATATATCTAGTCAAAGCGGATTTGAGAAGCATTATTTTTTTAAATAATACCTTGTTTGGTAGGAATAAGTGGCTGATTCAATATTGTATCATCTTTTTTTTTAAATGTAACGAAGCTCTGTAGAAATAAAGTTATGCATACAATGATATTTCCAGTTAGAAGGATAAACTAAATAAATATCCCATAATATCTTAAAGGATTCCAGACCATTATAAGTTCAATAAAATTCCCTGATAGAACATTTAAATGGTGAATTACTATACACTGAGGAGCCAAAAAACTGGTTCAACTGCCTGATATCGTGTAGGGCCCTCATGAGTACGCAAAAGCGCCGCAACACGACGTGGAATGGTTTCGATTAATATCTGACATAGTTGGGGAGGTTATTGACGCTATGAATACTGCAAGTCGGTCCATAAATCAGTAGGAGTAATAGGGGGTGGATATCTCTTCCGAACAGCACGTTGCAAGGCATTAAAGATATGTTCAATAAATGTTCATGTCTGGGGATTTTGGTGGCTAGCGGAAGTGTCTAAATTCAGAAGAGTACTCCTGCAGCCACTCTGTAGCGATTCCGGACGTGAGGAATGTCACATTGTCCTGCTGAAATTCCCCAAGTCCGACGGAATGAATAATGGACATGAATGGGTGCAGGTGATCAGGCAGGATGCTTACTTACCCGTCAGAGTCATATCTAGACGTATCAGGAATCCCATATCACACCAACTGCACGCACCCCATACAATTACAGAGCCTCCACCAGCCTGAACAGTCATCTGTTGACATGTAGGGTCCATGGATTCATGGGATTGTCTCCATACCTGTACACGTCCTTCCACTCGATTCAATTGGAAAATAGATTCGTCAGACCAGGCAGAGTGTTTCCAGTCATCAGGAGTCCAACGTTGGTGTTGATGGGCCCAGTCGAGGTGTAAAGCTTCGTGTCGTGCAGTCAACAAAGGAACACGTGTGGGCCTTCAGCACTGAAAGCCCATATCGATGATATTTCTTGAATGGTATGCACGGTAATATTTGTTGATGGCCCAGCATTAAAATCTACAGCAATTTGAGGAAGGGTTGAACACCTGTCACGCTTAACGATTATCGTCAGACTTCGTTGGTCCCGTTCTTGCATAATCTTTTCCCGGCTGCAGTGTTGTCGTAGATTTGATGTTTTACAGGATTTCCGATACTCACGGTTCATTCGAGAAATGGTCCTACGGGAAAATCCAAACTTAATCGCTACCTCGGAGATGATATGTCCCATCTCTCGTGCGTCGACTACAACACCCCGTTCAAACTCACTTAGATCTTGATAACCTGCCATTGCAGCAGCAGTAACCTATCTAATGCAGCCCCGTACTCTGATTGACTCCATATCTCTTTATTTGCATATGCATGTCTGTACCAGGTTTTTTGGCTCTTCAGTGTATATACATATATATCACATTTTTTTGAAAATATCAATCATCAAATGCATAGGTACGTTTTGGTGAAAAAATTTTGCGAAATACATTAATATCTAATTTAATCGAACTTTCTCCGACTTTATAAGCAAATAATTCTTTGAATACATTTCAATTTAAAAAACAAATTAAACATAGTTAAACGTTTTATTGAGTTTTACCTCTGATATCTTAATAAGTCAAACATAAAGCTTAACTCTTATACATTTTAAAATAAATTTTAATTATTAAATATAGAATCTCATCGTATTCTTTCATTTTAATGCTTCATCTTTGACATCTAGGTAATCAAATGTATTATGCAGCAAAGCATGCATTTTCTCCATCTTCTAATTTTAACAATCAACCTTCTTTGTCGCCTTCATAATTTATTTTTCCATCCATTCTGTCATCTAAATTAACTGAATTTTTCCCGCAGCCACAGAAATTTGACGTGGGGGCTTTTTGTGAAGACGAATAAATTATTCTGAAACCATCTCATCTCTATCTAATTGTGTTTTCAATTTCCCCTTTTACATATTTAAAATGAACGCATATATTAGAAGACGAGATTTCTTCATTATCCAACATAAGATGGGAAAACTTTCTTTAAAAAAAACTGCTTTCACGACATTTGGCATTATTAACGGTATTTTACTTCAGGAGCTGAGAGAAGATTTTTGTGCTTCTACAATTAATGAAATGGCAGTCTTATCATCTTGACATTTTAATTATGAAAATTATGCCAGTTCCCTTTTTAATTCAAAAATTTTGAATTAAATATTTATAATAATTTTTGTTGTATTCGCAGTGGATTTATTTCTTTTGATATGAATGTAGTCAACATGTATAAGAGTTTAACTTAAATATATATCACCGAATTATAAAATTTAATTAAACATAAATTAAATACTGCTTTAGATTAGCTTCGTTTATGATACAATATTCTTTAAAACAAGTAATGTAACATTTTTAAGTCAATTCCTATTTAGGTAAACAAGGAAAAATTTTATTTTAGTTTACTTTTTATTAAATACTTTCAATTAATATAAATATATACACATACGTATGACAGAATCACAATATTAAGTGGCAAAAGAGAAAGCAATTTCCGATTAACCTTTTTTATATA
This sequence comes from Trichonephila clavipes, assembly GCA_019973935.1. NCBI lineage: Eukaryota > Metazoa > Arthropoda > Arachnida > Araneae > Nephilidae > Trichonephila > Trichonephila clavipes. The sequence goes on along the minus strand of BMAU01015766.1, from coordinate 362,658 downwards.
TGGTGTTGGACTACTGTTTTGTTTGTTACTACTTATTCATTCATTAAATTAAATTAATCCAATGAAATAGTATACTAAAAGAAAATCACATTCTCAGAAATTAGGCCGTCTCGGGTGGGATTCGAATCCAGTACCTTTGGATTAGTAGTATAACGCGCTATCCATTGCGCTACAGAGACACAACGAACAATTTTCTTTTCTATATAAGCTGTTGAACTATTAGGTTGGATCCTAATATAGCCCACCTCCGGCTTTTGTACTTTTGTCTCCAAGTTGGGCGATAAGTTCGCCAAGCTAGCAACCCTTCTTTTAATTCTTTAAAATAAGAGACCGTTATTTATGACCGTTAGATATCGGCAATTAGTAATTTCCGTTAATTTCGTTAGCTTCAGCAACCCTACTAACTATGTATGAGTGGTAAAAACCGTTACCATTTATTCGACGTTTTGGGATTACCGGTCACTGTTACGAGATGAAAGCAAAGTTTATTTTCTTTTTAAATTTTTTGTAAAAAAGGTGGTAATTATTAGATGGTGCTTTTCAAATGATGGAGATAATGTACGCAACCAGGAAAGGATCCGCATGATGTAAAAAATAGTACGTTGTTTGGCAAAAGCCGTTCGATTAATTTTAGAATGTGTGCTTTATATCTTTTTAAGAAACTAAATCATACAGGAATTTGTTCATAACGTTTCAATTTTTCTCCTTGGAACATCAATTCGTTCTTTTTAGAATGTTCCTAATTTCCTTCGTTAAGAAATTGAATTTTATCACTAATTTGTTCTTAATAACACCTTAAAAAATTCAGTTTTTCTACATCCAGCTTCGATTCATTTTCGGAATGTTCTTAATTGCCTATTTTTTAAAAGTTAAAAAAAGAATTTTTCATTTTTGACCGTTGGCTATAAATTTTTACTTATTAGAATGTCCTTCCTTTCCTAATTTTAGAAGGAGATTTTACTGAATTTGTTCGTAATGTTTGAGAAATTTCTCTTTCGAGCTTCCGATTATTCTTTTTTTCGGAATGTTCTCCATTTCCTATTTTTGAAAAGATAAATTTTCCATGGAATTCTTGTTCTGTAAGTTTTAAAAAGTATCTATTTTCAGAAGCTAAATATGAATTCTTAAATTTTTAATGTTTTCCATTCCTGCTCCTTCAGACAAGGCGCCATGTTTTTTCCCTTTTGCCTGGACGCGACTTTGAAAAACGCGCCTTGGCGCCATTTTGGCGCGACTTGAAAAAAATCTTCGCCAAGGGGTGAGCTATAATAGGAATTTTCCAACAATTATTTTTGATTGTTGCTATTTATTCATTTTTAAATTTAATTAATGAATCAATGTTTGAAAAAACCGTATTAAAATCAAGTGCCATCCACTACAAGTTTAAAAAAATGTACTTGAATTTGAATGGATAAATAGAAAGTATTTTATTAATGATTGAAAATTTGAACGGTATATATATATATTATGTTATAGGCTATTGATAGTGAACCTTTAGGGACCAACGTGCCATTCTTTCGGAAGAAATGTTTAATGAGATATAATTGAGCCGACAAATAATTTTGACTCGTGATTATTGTGAAAATATAAAACCTAATATTAACAACTGAAAACTCTTAATTTACTATGAAAATAAGTACATTTTACACTGCATAGTTGTAAATGTTTTATTTAAACGTGTAATTCAAATTAAGGTAACACATAAGTAAGTGTGACTTCTGTTTTTAAAGATTAGATGACAAAAAACTTGTTATATGATAGTAAGAAAATATTAAACGAGCGTGCTCACCACCACCTCACCCAATACGACCAATCGCTGGCATTTGTTAGTAATACTTTATATTGAACTTTGTCATTTTGAACAAAAATGCAAAACGTTTTGGTTAGTGTCGTGTACTATCAATGGTACACGTGGCATTGGTTCGCTATTCGTGTTATTGGCCATCTTATTAGCTCAGTGCTTCTCGAACTTTCCCCATTTCCGACCCAATATTGAATCATAATTTTCATCGCGCCCCCTTTCGATACAATAGCAATGTATTGAATTCAATAACGCTATACTTCGACTCTAAAGTAACAACACAACTTCAACCTCTCAACCACCACTGACGTATATAATCGTCTCGCTCAACCCAAACAATAATTGGCACAGACGCATATATACGTCTTTTGGAACCACGAATTTTTGTGTGAACTTATATCCAAAAAATTATTCCGAAGGCTTTGGAATGCAATAGAACATTAATACTGTTTGCGGAGGATTTTACTTATTTCATAGTATTTGCTTATTTATTCCTTTTCGTCCTCTCCCCGTCATCCCCAGTATATCATATACGCGAGCCTACGTGGAAAACGGTGGCAGTGCGGAGCGATTTGGGTAACTTTAAACCAGCAGCTAAAGGATTAATTATAAACCTTACAAATTATCAAGATAATTATTAATTTTTCCATATATTTTTTTGTATGGCAAGTCCATGGGTTAACTGGTAATTTTTAAACTTCTTTTTAGCTTAGTATTGTTATGATTAATTATAAAATACATGGCGAAGTACTGATACATTTATAAATATATCAGTGTAAATGTGTATTTTTTGTTATCTCACAATGTATTTTGTTTTGATTTAAATTTAGTAAATTGATAACCTTTTTAAAAATATTTTATTTTCGATATGCTGGTGCCTTCCTTGTAAGATTATTACGCCACCTAGGGGTGCACGCCCCACAGTTTGAGAAACGTTGTATTAGTTTTATAAAAAAAATACCAAGTTTGTTATTTTCTGTAAAGTCCGGTGAGAATCAGACTTCAAACTAAACCTGGACTCGTCGGAAAACATCACAGAAGACCACTGTTGGGGTGTGTCCACAATGCAAGCTCTCTACTCTAGGTCAATCGCAGGCGACACTGAGTTGCGGTAAGTGGAACGCATCTGACAGGCCTACGATCATATAGACCAGGTTTGGCGAACCTTTATGAATCAACGTGCCATTTTTTTCTAAAAAAAATGCTTAATGAGGTATAGATGTGCCATGAAATAATTTTAACTTGTAAATTTTTCGGAAAATAATAAAACTAAATACTAACAACACAAAACTCTTTATTTACTACAGAAAAATACATTTTGTACTTTATAGTAGTAAATGTTTTAGTTAAACGTGCAATTCAAATTATACACTGCTGGACAATTGCTAAGGATGGATAACACTATCATCCATAGCAACCACAAAATGAAAGGAAGTAAAATGTGGAAAATTAGAATAAGTGCGGGATATTAGTAAGAAGAAGTATGAGTATGCAATTTTTTTTCCACGTCTGTTCATCACGTGATAGCGTTCATAAGAGCTTTAAAGGTTTTGACGCGTGTGGACAGTTGTTGTTTCAAGTCAAAGTTTTGCAGGAAAGATTTAATAGACGAACTTAAAATTTTTGGCATGTCTTCCCGACATCACATGGATCATTTTATGCGTGGCCGAATTATTGGAAAGATCGAAGAAGGGCGAAAAATAACAGATGTTGCCAGGGAGTTCGACATCGCTCACAGCGTTGTTTCACGGCTGTGGAAGTCATTTAAAACTACTGGAATGTGTAGTAGACAGCACGGGGGAGGTCGTGTTAGAAGTACGACGCCTGAAGAAGACAGATATATCGTCCTATCAGCAAAAATAACAGGCGCATCACAGCTCAGCAGGTGGCAAATCAGTTTCTTGCTGCCTCAGGAAATTAGATCTCAAGAAACACTGTTGCCAGACGTTTGAGGGGAGGAGGACTATACGCACGCAGACCTGTTGTGTGTGTCCCATTGACCAGACAGCACCGTACTGCCCGTTTGCAATGGTGTCGTGAGCATCACAATTGGACTGAACAGGACTGGGCATGCGTACTATTCTTAGATGAGAGTAGGTTCAGTCTCATCGGATTGTAGACGCCAACTGATCTGGAGCGAGAGTGGTACTGCTTATCGTCGGGAAAATATCCAGGAAAAGGACCGATATCCGACATTCAGTATCATGGTGTGGACCGGCATCATGATCAATGGCCGCATGCGCCTACATGTGGTTGCGAATGGGACTATGACGGGCCAACGATACATTGATGAAGTTCTATTTCCTCATGTTCGTCTTTTCCGTGGTGCTGTCGGTGATAAATTTGTTTTTATGGACTACAACGCAACATGTCTTGGAACACTCACTGTTCAGGATTGTCGAGACAGCGAGAGTATTCAACGTCTCGTATGGCCAGCGCGTTCTCCAGATCTAAACCCCATTGAAAATGTGTGGGATGCTGTGGGGAGGCAAGTTGCTGGTCGAAACTATCCTCCGACATACAAGAACACCCTCATCCGTGCACTCAAAGAGGAATGGGATAAATTGCCTGAACAGCTGCTGGATAATGTTGCGCAAAGTATGGTACGACGTGTGGAATGTTGCATCACATTCCACGGTGGACATATCCCGCACTGATACCTTTCTTTAAGGTGCCTGCTGACTTTTAGATGCATTGTTCCATTTCTCCGTAAGCAGATCAAATGAACATTTTTTTTCTTTAGATTTTTCACAGCTTTTGTACTTTCCAGAACAATAAATATTCTTTATTCTAATGTCTGTACAGTGTGGTAACTATATTTTATCCTACTAGGCCTCATGTCTCGCTGAATGTTATGCTACATAGCAATTTGTGATCCGTCCTTAGCAATTGTCCAGCAGTGTATAAAGTAACATTAGTGTGATTTCTACTGTTGCAAATTAGATGGCAAATAAATTATATTAGGATTGGGTAAAATGTTACTTTTAGCAGAATGCATGCTGAATTGGAGTCATCTGCCAAATGGTTTCTATGCAAGTCTTTAATGTTATTCATATCTGAAAATAATGACCCGTAGACATTGGTCGATGAAAATATGGTTAAAATAGCAAACAATTCTTCTTCAAACAGTAAAACGTGTATGGAACCGAATCAAATGTTCCCAAAATTTCGTTACTGTCGTTTTTACTCATATCATATCATATATTTCTTGTTAATATCATTCTGTTTCAATTAATTCTAGTTTTGTCATTGTTTCAATAAATTTTTGATTCCATATTGAACTAGACTAGAAATCACTAAGTTGCATTTCAAATTCTTCAATTTCCAACCAATTGAATTAGGGCAAGTTTAGTTTATCAAATGAAACCACATCAGGGTACATAAAAAACTCGAACGTTTCTGTACATTCTTTGAACTGAGAAAATCTCACTGAAAATTCTTTGAAGAATCAATCGTAGTTGATCGTTTTGATCGGTGGCGTGCCCAAAATATTGTGCCGCGTGTCATCAATGGCACGCGTGCCAATGGTTCGCCATCCCTGATATAGACTAATGTGCCCTAAACGTCTGTACACGGTCTACCTTGAAACGGTCGTAAAAACTGTCAGCTGAAGAGAGCTGACGAGACAGGTCTGATGCTGTGCTCCGTCTTTTTCTCAAGTTCCTCGGATACTTCCAGCTAGGTACGTCCAGATTCCAGTTGTCCAATAATTGTACCACTTAAAAAATTATCCAAATGCTTCCTTTGTACCATAACTATGCGGTTATTGCACTGAAAGGCTTTTAAAGCGCTTGTGAACAATTTTACTTCTTTGCCACCATTCCTTATATACCCCTCTCTTACACTCTCGCCATTGTGACGTACTATCCACGCCATTTGGTGTTTTTTTTTGTAATTTGCATATTCTTCTTCAAGATCTGTGTGATAATTCTACAGGTGAATTTTTTTATTTTAGAGCTCAATTTCTGTGTGATTCTGAATTATCCTTAATTTATGGACATGAGTGTATAATAAATAGTAAATTATCATTTGAAAAGTCAATTACATCAATAATTCATGAACACAAAATTAGACAAAATAATAAGAGTTACACATGAAAAAAAAATATTTTTTGTCATTTTCAGACAAAAAATGAATAAATATGCTTACGTAAAACTGCAATGTTAATGATATTACTAGAAATACCTTAATTATCGTATTTGGGCTCCATTCATGAAATCATTTGTATTTTCTCTTAAAAAACTTAGGATTATCCTCCTTGGTGCCTATGTTTCAATGGATTTAAGGAGAAAATCATTAATTAATCGTTTTTTTTGTTTTTGGGCTAGGTCATTGCATTGTTCTATTTAATAATTTCAGCACCAGTTTAAAAAGTCCTTGTTTTGCTTATCTTGCTTAAGTTTCTTATATTTTTACATATCGTAATTACCCTGCTTGATATCATGCCCTGGATATTCGTAAAGCAGACAAGATTCCGTATTGGTGTTACACAAAGAATTCTTATATACACAAAAAGAAAATTGTATTGCAATATATCCTTGTATCCAATGTAGCAGTTATGAAGAAAAGTAAACCAAAATGTTCATAGAATTTGAATGATCATATTAAATTGAAATAAGTTGTGTAGACAGAGAATCAAACTTAATATATTAAATCAAAATCTTATAAAAACGTTCGTGTAAAAGCGAGTGCATACATATATATATATATATATATATATATATATATATATATATATATATATATATATATATATATATATATATATTGACATGTTTCGAATCAGAAAATCAGACTTAATTTTTAAGAAGAGGATCTTTATTCGATGAAATCTGTACAAGCTTTGACGCTGAACGGAGAGAGAAAAAAGAACGCCACGGGATGTTTTAAGTGGATTCACTTAAAACACAGATGCGGTACGTATCGAGGATTTTATGATTGTACTTGAATGTTAATGCTGACACATGGGGACTATTAAAACTAACGATCTGGAATTAGACATGTTTATTGGCTAGGCCATATGTTCGGAAGAAATAAATGGGTGATTAGTATGATACTTGAAGATGCGAACTGAGAAAGATAAGTTAAGTGCTAGATAGGGAATTTAGTTTTTAATCCAATATATATATATATATATATATATATATATATATATATATATATATATATATATATATACACTGCTGGACAATTGCTAAGGAAGGATAACACTATCATCCATAGCAACCACAAAATGATAGGAAGCAAAATGTGGAAAATTAGAATAAGTGCGGGATATTAGTAAGAAGAAGTATGAGTATGCAAATTTTTTTTCCACGTCTGTTCATCACGTGATAGCGTTCATAAGAGCTTTAAAGGTTCTGACGCGTGTGGACAGTTGTTGTTTCAAGTCAAAGTTTTACAGGAAGTATTTAATAGACGAACTTAAAATTTTTGGCATGTCTTCCCGACATCACATAGATCATTTTATGTGTGGCCGAATTATTGGAAAGATCGAAGAAAGGTGAAAAATAACAGATGTTGCCGGGAGTTCGACATCGCTCACAGCGTTGTTTCACGGCTGTGGAAGTCATTTAAAACTACTGGAATGTGTAGTAGACAGCACGGGGGAGGTCGTGTTAGAAGTACGACGCCAGCAGAAGACAGATATATCGTCCTATCAGCAAAAATAACAGGCGCATCACAGCTCAGCAGGTGGCAAATCAGTTTCTTGCTGCCTCAGGAAATTATATCTCAAGAAACACTGTTGCCAGACGTTTGAGGGGAGGAGGACTATACGCACGCAGACCTGTTGTGTGTGTCTCATTGACCAGACAGCACCGTACTGCCCGTTTGCAATGGTGTCGTGAGCATCACAATTGGACTGAACAGGACTGGGCATGCGTACTATTCTCAGATGAGAGTAGGTTCAGTCTGTCATTGGATTGTAGACGCCAACTGATCTGGCGCGAGAGTGGTACTGCTTATCGTCGGGAAAATATCCAGGAAAAGGACCGATATCCGACATGCAGTATCATGGTGTAGGTCGGCATCATGATCAATGACCGCACGCGCTTACATGTGGTTGCGAATGGGACTATGACGGGCCAACGATACATTGATGAAGTTCTACTTATTCATGTTCGTCTTTTCCGTGGTGCTGTCGGTGATAAATTTGTTTTTATGGACGACAACGCAACATGTCATCGAACACTCGCTGTTCAGGATTGTCTAGACAGCGAGGGTATTCAACGTCTCTTATGGCCAGCGCGTTCACCAGATCTAAACCCCATTGAAAATGTGTGGGATGCTTTGGGGAGGCAAGTTGCTGGTAGAAACTATCCTCCGACAAACAAGAACACCCTGATCCGTGCACTCACAGAGGAATGGGATAAATTGCCTCAACAGCTGCTGGATAATGTTGTGCAAAGTATGTTACGACGTGTGGAATGTTGCATCACGCTCCACGGTGGACATACCCCGCACTGATACCTTTCTTTAAGGTGCCTGCTGACTTAGATGCATTGTTCCGTTTTTCTCCGTACGCAGATCAAATGAACGTTTTTTTTCTTTCATATGTTTCACAGCTTTTGTACTTTCCAGAACAATAAATATTCTTTATTCTAATGTCTGAACAGTGTGGAAACTTTATTTTATTCTAATAGGCCTCATTTCTTGTTTAATGTTATGCTACATAGCAATTTGTGATCCGTCCTTAGCAATTGTCCAGCAGTGTGTATATTTGAATGTTTTATTTACATTTAAAAACTACTGTGCTACAGATTATATATATAAAAAAAATTATTATTTCCTGGTCTTAAGTAATAATTGGTATTTCTATAATTTCCATTTGTTCCTTTGATCAAAGATCGTAGTATTCTTAAAAGAGAAGAGTTTTTAAACATTTATATATTAGATTGAGTCTAACTTAATTTTATTTATAATACTGAGATATTAAAGATGAATTAAAGAAATGGAATAAAAACATTGAGAAATAAGCAAAATATGAGTGGTATTAATTTACATTACTTGGAATAAGTATTTAATCATTATTTAATTGTTTATTTATAATTATGAGTATGAAGTAATCTATTTTTTTAAATAAATGTTTCATGATTACTAATTTAGTTATAATTATAAATATGCAAAATAATTTTAAAAGAAAATAATGAATTATTACGTGTTAGTTATTTAGATTTATTATGTAATACTTTTTAAACATAAATTTATTTAAAGTTAAAATCTCGTAAAAATTAATACAAGCTAACGTTTTTCTTTATATATGATATGCTCATGTAATTAATATTTTAAAAGCTTAACATTACTCGAGAGAAATGCTCTAAAAATATGGTACTCAAATATTTATCTTTTAGTATTATGTATGCAACAATAAACAATTGAAATACTCAGAAAGAAGGATTGAAATATCTTAATAGTTTAATTCAATTCAAAATGAACTATTATTATGCATTCTCTAGCTTCCAAAGCTCTAATTTTATTATAATTTGCTACTAATAAGATTTAACAACCTTTTTTATAGCTTGAAGCAATTTTAAAACACAAAAAACAAATTATATGCAATCGATTTCTCATAAATTTGAAAAATTATCTTTATGTATTATGCGCTTATTTTTCAGTTCCTACTATTAGTTCACACACACACACATATATAGTGTATATATATATAGTGCATATATAGTGTATGTATATAGTGTATATATATGGTGTATATATATATAGTGCATATATAGTGTATATATATAGTGTATATATATTGTATATATATATAGTGTATATATATTGTATATATATATAGTATATATATAGTGTGTATATATATAGTACATATATAGTGTATATATATAGTGTATATATATAGTGTATATATATAGTGTATATATATATATATCTTGTTCAAATTTTCAATCGTTTATTAAGTACATTTTAAAACGCTCTTTTGAGCTGACATTTTCTAAACACTACTGTTTTGGTTGTTGTACTTTGATTATTGTTTGTGATAATTAATTAAAAGTAATTGACTGAAACTAAAATTTATTTAAATAATTACAGATCTGCAACGTTGGTTTTATTTTTAACGACTTGCGTCAAAACTTGAAAATATATTTTTTTCCCTCACGTTTTAAAGCATTCAGTGGAACTGAAATTTTATATACATGATTGTTTTGGATGAAAATACGATACTTTCATGATAATTAATAAAAATCAATTGCAACATAATATTGGGATCCTGTCATATGTATATACATATTTATAAGTAACTAAATATATATTTAATTAATATATAGTTAGTACATACATACACTGCAAAAATTCCCACTTACTGCACTTACTGTACTTTCTTACTGCAAAGATTCCCACTTCTTTGCAGGCGAACGTGTTATCTAAAGTTATTATTCGACGATATTTGGTAGAGTCAATCATTAACAAAAGGAGGGGGGAGGGAGAGTTCTTTCATTGCCAAAGTTACACTTTCAATGACTAACTTCTTTTAAAAATTAGCTGTCTTGTAAATCTTAGCTGTCTCAAATACATTTTGATTCGAATTTTGAAAATATCAACCCAAACATCATTGTAGGTGAGCATGTAATCTTAAGTCATTGTTTGACGACATTTGGTTGCATCAATCATTAACACAATTAGAAGAAGGGGAAGAGGGTCTTTTTTGCAAAAATTTCCTTTCCAATGACTAACTTCTTTTAAAAATCAGCTGTCTTGTAAACCTTAGTTCTTCCTATTGAATTTAGATTTGAATTCAGAACAATTCGACCTAAGAATCATGGCCATGGTAGCCTAGTGGTCAAGGTATCGGATCATGGCAGGCTTGTCAGGAATTCGAGCTCATTACCACAAAAGATCTGCCGTGTAGAGGAGCGATACACATTAAATATGTCGAGAGTTCAACCATCCTCTCGTTGGTGTGGTTGTTAGGAGAGGGATGTCAGGTCAGGGGTCGTCCTCGTCACTTGACCATGGTTCAAAATTACGAGGTCCGTTGACAAAAGCCCTCATGCAGCTGAACAGTGTGACTTTAATATTCACTCTCTTTCTCTCTCTCTCTTGACCTTAGGATCTACATGGATAATATTCCTTTTAATAATCCATACATTTTCAAAAGTTATGTTGATAAAAAAATGAGATTTAACTTGAAGAATAAATGACATCAATTGTAACTGATAATTTTGTTGCAGCTATAATTAGTATTTAGTCTCAATTTTCCACTGAAAATTAAACATTATAGCAATATCTTCGGCACCTAGAATCCGAAAACTAAATACGATACAAAATCAAAGATTCAAGGACTGATATTGCTACAAATCATTAGAGCAAATTTTTAAACAATGAACATTTTCCTGATAAATATAAAAGCGTGAAAACATACTGTTAAAAAAAAATATTTTTTTTTTGTAAAGGAAATATTTTTGTAACGTCTTTAAGGGATTCATTTCATGTTCTATTGTTTAAGGTATATTTCATGTTTTGAAAATAGAATTGGTTAGTTACCCTTTTTTTGTATTTAATATATGATTTTTAAAAAAAGATTTTTTTTTAAATTTCGTTTTTTCTCACTTTCCTCATATATAGGTGGCAAATTTATGAAAGGTTTTAAAAAGAGAGAATATGTGCATTATATAGTTTACAATTTTTACTTCATGTTACCTTTTTGCCAAGAAACTTCTTATTTTTAGAGAACTAAATGTTGTTACATTCATAACCATTAGAATTTTCATATTAAGAAAAATCGAACTATTTTAATGCATTTAATTTATTACACATTTTAAATGTAGTCATATCCTTAATTAAATACTTATCACTGTTTTTAAAGATATTTAAAACTAAGCTAATGTTTCATATCAAGAGTGAATAAATACTCTTTTGAATAAATAAGAAGTTTTATTTATTCTGTTTATTTACCTTTACATTTTCACTAAGATTTTCAATTTAAATGTGAAACCTGAAGCTTCTAGAAATACAACCTCACATTCATGGCACTTTTTCAATATTTTTCTCGGTAAAGAGTTATACTATTTAATAGCATACATTCCTCTAGAACCATAGGATATACTTACTAGATTCTTATATGCGTTTTGAAACAATGCAATTTGGATAACGCCTACGCTAACAGTTACTTTTTTCTCTCATATATACAAGTTGTTGTTAACGTAGGATTTTTATTAATATTGAGCTATTCAATTTTAAGAAACTCTTAAACTATATATATGTAACATGCATAGAGGGGTAATATTACGTCGCTTCAAAATGGAGTAACTATTCAAAAGAAATGTTTTGCACTATATATTTTTCAATATATCTACAAACCTCACAATATCAAAGGAATCTAATATATTTGCAACTCAAACCTTCTTTATCAGGATATTTTTTACATACCACGTTTGTTAAGAGTCCAATAGAACATCCTATACAACATCTAGGTAAACTTGAGGGAAAAAAAGGAACAGAGAGAGAGTCACAAACTAATACAGAATCTCTACCATAAATCAGAGCATAAGGCCCACTTCCTTTCGTAGTCCATTAAAGTTTCATTTCCTGGTTGACATGAACTTATAACAAAAAGATGTCAATAGTCCCCAAGATCCATCGTCTCTCTTTCTCTTAGTTTTTCGACATATTTCTGCGACTTTTCAGAAGAAGCACTTGCATTACATTTGGCTAGTTGGAACCGAATCCCTATTCCCATTCCTGATGGTGATACCATCGAAAAAGCCAAAAGAAAAGACAAAATATAAATTACGTCTATTTGACCGATGCTGTCCCGAAGGAGGCGTTTCTACTGAATTGATGGAAGTAAATAATGCATTATGTATTGAGGAAATACTTCTCCATCCATCACATTTGTATTTAAATACTTTTTCGACTATTTTTTCCCCTTTCTAGTGGGGTTTCTAGTACCGAAAGAGAAAAGATATTACTCGAGATTTGAGAAATATGTGTTCGTTGACCGTTGAGGAAAAAATGTGATTTCTTTTTTTTTATTAAACATACTGTGTTGTGACTAAGTTTCATATTACTCATGAAATGTGGAATAAAAATGACAATGGATTGTTTTGAATTTCAAAAAACAAATGTAAATCTGTAGTTTATATGTTTACGGTAGTTATGTATGTATTTACTGATGTTTATTTATGGATTGTCATATATAATTCACATTCCCTAGTTGCTACTATTTTATTTTGATTCAATAATGTGTATGACAGTATCTTCTCCATTTGTGTTAAGTTTTGAGGTATTATCACAATTTGTCATTCATTGTAAAAAATAGTGACATGAGAAACGATAGTAATGGATAATAAGCTGATAAAGAATGTTGAAAGTAGATATATTATGTAACATTAATATCAACTGACTGCTTCATTTACAAGGCAATGCTTGCTTTTCACTATCTTTGTTACTAATCTTGTAAACTAAATATCTCATTTATATACTTATCCTTTTTTTAAAATTTCTATCTCTCTCAATTATGCTGTAAAGACCATTGGTCCGAACCTAGGTATGTGGAAGGAAGGGAAGAAAAATTAGCCATAATATCCAAAAACAATCTATTGATCACACAAACATCAACACAAATTTAAGTAATTTTAAATAAGAGTAAACCCAATCTAAGCAATATGTGGATAAATAACGAAGTACACGAAGTATGAGAAGACTTTAAATATCGACACATTTATTCAAAACCGAATCTACTTTCCCAGTTATCTAAGCACTGTTTAAACTCTAGTGACCAATCACCACTTTGATTCTTTCAGTTATCAAATATTCGAATTACACTATAAATTTGAATAATACCAGATCAGTTACCAATCTATCATCTCTCGTCACGTTCTCTCCTTCTAACTTGAAAGCCTAGACTATATATATCAGACCTAATTTAAATAACCAAGGTTTCTTCTTCAGAAGGTTCGTTGTGAATAAAATAGATTTGAAAGACCAAAGATTTCCCAAGAGGGCTTTTTTAATGGAAGGACGCGGATACAGCCATCAAAATGTTAATCTCCCATAATTTACTTTTATTTACATAATTATCATAACCTATCTAGTTTATATTTCATCCAAATTTATTTTTAAGAATTTTTTTACGGTATAAAATTTGGCAAATAGTAACTGAATAATTAACTACAGGAATATTTATAGTGAAATACGTAAACTGTACAATGTATTTATATTATGAAAGGAATAAGCCACTTTCAAGGCAATTATAAGAATATTCAAAGATGTTTTCAAACATTCCGGATAAAAATTTATAAATAATATACATGATTACCAAGACATAATACTTTATATTACTAAGTAATTTTTTTTTACAAATACATAATTTTTATTTTTGACTTACGCTGTGTTTAATACTATAAATATTTAATAAATGCAAGCAAATATATCGTTGTCGCTAAATTTTATTTTTTTTTCTCCATGAAACTCAGAAAAATTTGTTTACGAAAATATGCTATAAGTCCCCCATTTAAAAATAATTAAAAAGTGCATATTTCGTAATAAAATTTAGTGCTTTTTCAAAAAAATGTTACAAAATCTGGAACAGCCATGTAACTCTAAATAAAGTGTATTGCTAGTTTATGAGGTAATCTGTTATATACACATGTATTCAAACTTAAAGCTTTATGGAAATATTATGTATTTATACTAAATTTATAACATAAAAATGAGTGAATGTTTAGAACTGAATTTTTAATAATGTTTGCAAGTCACGTCTATAGCTCCCTTTCAAAAGAGATTTAATTAATTATTAATGCTTTATGTCCACATTTTAATTATTAATGATTTTATAAAGAATCTCTTAGAAAGAACTATGTGTACGTTCATCAAATCATTTATTTTTTGGAACATAATTGCAATGTTATTCAAATTTTTAAAAATTCATATTATACTACAAGTAAATATTAGCCATGGTTGTTTGGTCAATACACTGAAACCTTTAAAATATTTATATGCATTCAAAATTGTTTCTTAATATTATAAATATATTAATAAAACTGAATCAAATTTTGATACAAAATTCAGTTTTAAGCAAAATATAAATCATGATACCCTTGGAGTTTTTACTGTGTTAATCCCAAATTAAATACTGTGTGACTATTTATTATAGTAATGAAAAACATAATTATGTTGAAAAATATAGAAAAAAATTAATTCACAATGTTTGTTTCTTGATATTAAAAATGTTATTTACCATTATTATATGATTTTTGCTAAGATAAATACACCTGATACACCTGAGCTGGCACCCCCTCTAATAACTACCACACCACACCAACGGGAGGACGTTTCAGCTCTCGACAGATTTAACGTGCATCGCTGCCCTACACGGCGGGTCTTTAGTGGAATTGGGCTCGAACTCATGACAAGGCAAGCCACGGTCCGATACCTAAACCACTCGGCTACCGCGGCCACATCAAAATAGAGAACTGACTCCTGTGACCGAATTGGGGGAAACATTCGATAATTTTTAGAAAATATTTCTTTTTGAAATAGAAAATTTTTTTAAATAAAAAAAACGCTCTTTTTTATTTTCATATTTTAGCAAAAGGGATTGTGATTTTTATGATCTCAATGACTTATTATTTCTGGGAATTTTCTAATTTTTATGATTATACAGGTGTGAACGAATGTTTTAGTTCTCTTTCAAAAATATACTGTAGGGTACTATTGTTTTGGGAAAATGTAAGGCTACAGGAATAAAAAAAATAATTAATTCTTATTCTTTTCAAAAAAAAAAATTAAAAATTGGTTAGTTCGCCTTTAGCTTTAATAGTGGCGGGAATTCTTTGTATTGTAGCTTGTTTGCTCACTATCTACCAACGTTTGTCTTCAGTTGTTTTGTTTCGTTTTTGCATTTTTATCACCTTGCTTAAATTAACTGGATACTCCCTACTATGTATTTTAGAATACCAAAAGTATTCTATAGAACTGAGATTCGAAAATTTGGGGAGGCACACTGAAGAAGATATATGCAAATTGTTGTCTTCAAACCGGTTCACAATTGTTGTAGATTTACGGAATGTTGTATTGTTTTAGTTGAATGTAATCCTACCGATATTTACGTCTTCATAATCGATGGAAATTATGATTTTAAGATCATTTATTTATCAGTTAGAAATAATTGACTCTTTTCTGATCGTTCATAAATTATCGACCGTTATGCATCACAAGACCCTAACATTGTAAAATATATGCTTAACAGCCTGTGAAGATCCCCTTGGATCTCACTTTGAGAACGAGAATAATTTTGAGTCAAAGAAGAACCAGTAGCCCTTTTTATAAATAACTTTCTTTATTTGGTTATCTTTCCCAAATAGAATCAAAGACTTTTAATAACAAATAAATCAAAATAGCATTATGAGGTTTAAAAGGGACTTTCCTTTATATTAACTTAAATATTTAATGATCCAATTAATTAGCAATCAGAATATCGATCACGCAGAGATTACCGTAACAAGAGATCCCAGAATTATATTCAATAATGTTCCTACTGAACATTTAACTTTAATCTCACTCCTAATATAAAACTTTAATGAGACTTTAATTATAAATCAATATATATCGCACTGAATCTCAGCTCTTCCCGAGCCTAATTTATCCACCTAGAAATCCTCAATAATAAATCTCTAACTTCACTATTATAACTTCCTGCTTCAATCTCTCTCTCCTACTGCCTCTCACTTTACTATTCCGTTTGACTTAAATACTTTATCTAATCTGCATATATAACAAGGAATCCATGTCCTCTTTTTGGAGTTGATTGGGAATAGGTAGGGAATTAAATTTCCCTAAAAAAACGTCTCAGAAGGTTAGTGATAAAGTTCCGTATAGATTTGTCACAAGCCTTTACCATACATTCCCTCTACATTGTTTATATTAGTAGGCTTAAATGAAGAGAAAATAGTCAAAAAAAAGTTTCCAAAAAATATTTTAAGCTTAATAATTCAATACTAAGTAATTACTAATTAATATTTCAAAAACTCGAAGTTTGATTCGAAGAGTGTCAGGATAATAACAAACCATTACATCATTTCCCAAAATGTTAAAAGAACTGCATTTTTCCCCATGGTATCAGAACACGTTGAAAATGACCAAATTCGGTTAAGACAAATATTTTTGTTTCTAATTTATTGAATAGAGCTAATTTTTGGCTTTGCAAAACATATTTTGTTTTGTTTCCACGCTACCTAAAGGCCAAGCTACAACGAATTTTATTAAGTTAGAAAAATCAAGAGTGGATCCTTGATCTACCAGAAGTCGGCATTTAAATTGTTCGAAATCTATCATTGAGAGTCTGATTACTCAGAATTTTAAAAATATATTTCTATAAAGCTTTTTGAACCTGTTATTTATGCTATTTTCTAGAGAATGTACTACAATATTTCTCATTGTATGGATATTTTTTGAGTTAGGGCTTGTTTATTAAATAATGGTCTCAAAGAATGTGGCTTTTCTTATAATGTTTACTCAATCAGCTCTAAAATTTTCAAACTTTAATAAAACATTAATATTTTTGTACATTCTATAGATAAATGCATCTAATTTGTTTTGTAACACTTTTACTAATATAAGTTTATTACTTTGTTCTCTATTTGCTTTGAAGTTTTACAATAATGTTGGTAACATTTCACTTATAATTAAGATTTTTGTCAAATTTAGGCAATTTATTTTAAATAATGTTAGTTAAATATTAGTATTTATTGATATTGAGTACTAAAAAAGCATTTATAATGTTTAAATATGTTATTTGCCAAAAAAAAAGAACTCTGAACGTGTTACGATACCTTAAAGTATCCGACTAGGTTCGGAGCCGTGCTTTTGAAAATGCGTGTAAATGGATAATATTTATAATATTTAGTGTCACTTAGATTAGAATATGTACATAAAATTGTTTTAAGAATAGTATTACAATAAAAATTATTTAAGTACAATATGTTGACAAAAAATGAACATAGAATGTCCAATTTTCAAAATACTCCTCGTTTGTGAAAAATGCTTCTATTATAATCATATTTTGCCTGTATATAGCTCAGACTTCAGGTGGTACAGAGGTCTGAGCTATATACAGGCAAAATATTATTATAATAGAAGCATTTTTCGCAAAAGAAGAACATTTTGAAAAAAAAAATATTCTGAGTTGATTTTTTGCCGAAATATTGTATTTAAATAGTTTATTTGTCAAAATGTCCTTAAAGAATTTTATACATGTATTCTAATCTAAGTGACACTAAATATCATGAAAATTATCGATTTATGAGCTTTTTAAAATCACGGTTCAGAACGTAGTCGAATACCTTAAATATGTTATTTTGCCAAAAAATACTCTGAGAGTGTTCGATACCTTAAATTAATCAAAATTTCCATTTCCTCCATGCAAATATTGTAAAATCATTGTAGCTTTTTTAAAGTCCGTGAACCTTTATTCTTGTTAAAACGGCGTGCTTCAATCACAGTATATCTTCCGGGATAGCTCCCGCGTCTGTGATATACAAATTCCGTCACTAATGGCATTTTAATTGCCCTGTGGAAGGCGACCAAGCAAACAAAGTTGAAACTTCAAAACTTTATTCTTTTTTTTTTCAGCACGAAACAAATATAAGTCTTATATTACAAAAAGGACAGAAATTTAAGAAAATACAAAGAATTGATGCTAAAAAGTTTTCTTCTACCAAAACCAAAGACAAATCGTCTTTTATTCACATTCAGTTAGGAGAACCATTTCCTCTTCAGGATACATTCCGTCAAAAGACAATCCATCTCTGTCTGATGGAAAAGAATCTGCTGGGGTCGCGGAATGGTACTGGTAACGGATTGAAGCCGTTTTTATGGAATCTATTTAACTTCTAATGCATGGAATCCCACCAAAATGTGACCCCCGTTGGAGAAATAGATTAAAAAGTGAAACAAGAGATGCGGCCACAGGAATCTTTGGATAGACGATAAATTTTCGGGGGCTTTAAAAGGGTCGAGTTTTATTCCAGGGGCAATTTCAGATCTGAGAGTTTAGAGGGTATTCAGATGTCAGAAAAAGGTAGGTAGGAAGAAAGTGACTGCTTCACTGTTTCATAAGTTCCTCTGAGATTTCTCTTCGGACTGAAAGTTTTTAGATCTTGGTATATATTGGTTTCCCTGTAGATTATACTATGGGAGAGAAAGAAAAGTATATATAAATGGTCTAAACTTTGAAATTTTAAGAACGTAGAATAATTACACATACATAAAATTTAAAATATTATTGAATAGTAAATTATATATAATTAAATACATATTTTTTTATTTTTAATGGGCTGAGGATTGGTGTTTTACCATTTCAGACCTAGTGAATTCCCGGAACCTGGTGTCTTTTTTTAGTGCGGCACCATAAAGATGGATACCAATCGCCGTAAGTAATTTTAAAGCCCAGTTTCCTCCTCAGAGGAAGGTACCTGAGTTCTGACGATGCGGTCCTTTACTAGGATTTAATTTCCCAAAAGCACCCAAGCCCAAAAATCCCTCTAGGAGTATTTTACATGCCGTTGTCATACGACATGGCCGCTGTCGATTTCTGCATCATGCATGGAAATCCCCTGATTCAGGCCGGGTTGAACCCGCAACCTTAGATGCAGAAGGTCAGTCACAAACCAATCATTCTATCTAGCCGGCTTGTATAATTAGGTATTAAATTAAATATTTTGAATCGTAAATTCGTACACTCATATAATTTCTGATTTTACTTAACTTTTAACTATTACTTTTAAAATGTAGAAGATTGTATTAGTTGAAGGTATAGTTTATTTAAAATATTTTGTCTGGTATATTTCATGAATTTATCTGAATAAAAAAAAAAGCGTTCCTGCACCACTATTACGATTTTTGTTTGCAAACTATACTTTAAATGTGTTTATTTTAAACACAAGAATCACTATTTTTTAAATGTATTTTATTTATTTATACATATAAGACATAATATATGTATTATACATATAATATATATACATTTATTAATGCATAATGTGTCTCTTTCTTTACGAATACTGCTCTTGTAAAATAATTGTAGTGTATGTATTTTTATTATTTATTAATTTTATTAAAATTTCATAAGCAATGAATTTGCTTTTTTCTAAATATTCAAAGGTGATATATATTTACGTCTCTTTCATTATTTAAAATATATTATTAAACATTTCCATAAATGCTGTTTCTATTAACTTTTGGGCAATATCTACTTTTAAGCTGATTTTCATTTTCTAAGATATATGTTTCTGGAAATAGAGATTAATCACAATTCAAGACACTAATAGGCTTACCTTTAGTTGTAGATACAATCTCGGGTTTTCTGTAGGAAATTTGTTTAGAAACCTACTTAATTTTAATTTCCCAATGTTTTATATCTACATGTTTTAAATTTTGATATGAATCTAGCCCTGAAATAAGCCCTAATACAAACTTGCTGGGTTTATCTGGATTTATTTTTATATAAAAGCTTAATCATCGTTTTTATTTCTATAAAATGTGACGTCTACTATAAAAATACTTTAATCTTTTACTATTTCTTAGTAAAAAATTGATGTATGTTAACTCGTTTCACATAAATTCTCGTCTGCATATATAATTTTATACTCAGATGTGTCTTAATTTAAAATTGGAATCAATTTTTTTTAAATGTATCTTCACACATAACATAAAATTAAAACAATAACTAATGTAACTAAACACCGATTTGAACCACCTTTCGTTCTCAACATAACAAATCTTAGAAAATTGAATAGTTTCTCATTTAATAATAGTACCACCATCAGAGCATTCTAAAAAGTTACAAGAACCTTCAACAAAAGAAGAACAACAAAAAACATCCTGTGGCTTGTGTAGATATCCCGAAACTTATTAAGATCCTAATTAAAACATTACCCTAAACAGTGACGTGTACAGCTTCTTTGCTTATTATCATGTCAAAATGAATGATTCCAGGACTTTCCGGGAGCCATTCTGGAACAGAAACATAAAACGACATAGCATACATTTTCCCTTTGTTCACAACTAGTATTATGGGCGGGTTTAATGAAATATGCATGAGGCCCAGACGACGACATTAAATTTTTCCATTTATCTCATTAACTGTTATCGTCCCATAGATCAAAATGGCAATGGAACAACTAGTAATAGATTCTGACACAAAATAAAGGAAAAAGAAGGAAAAGAAGGCACACGTTGAGTCCTTTTGCGATTGTTACTGTTTCAATGGTCTGGAGAACATCGATGAAATTGATGAAAACAAGCAGGTAGTTGTTAGTGGGAAAGAAATCATATTGTGTTTTAATTAAAAAGAATGTAATTGTGTGTGTTCAGGTAACGATATTGCTAAGTAGAACAAGCTTATTAATAAAATAAGTATTAGCGACTAAGTCTTTCTGGTGAAGGCAGTTTTTGTGTATTTCTTATTCGAGCAGATTAAATCCTTCTAAATGCAGGTAAGTTAATTGTATTTACATGCATGTAATAAATTCGCATGTAAACATGAAAATGAAACATAAATTTTCTTTTGCTACGAAGATATTTTCCCCCCTAGTTGGAAGGAAAAAAGTCATAGAATTGTACTCGTTTACAGTAAATTAAAGATAAGCATTGTTTTGTTTTTCTCAAAAAAAATTTGAATTAGTAATTTGTGTTTTTGTTTTTACTCTGTATTTAATTTGACGCTATCCAGCAAACATATTACTGGAAGTTTCAATTAGTTTGTCTTATTACATTTTATCAAAGACCGAAATTTTGAAACTATTAGAAAATTTAATTTATCTACAGATCTTACATTAAGATAATTTATGTACAGAAAAATCGGAAATCTGCTAATTAAATTGAAATAGAAAACTTTTTTTGCGTTGATTAAAACATGGATTAGTTTTACGCTGTTTTTGCTTAAAAAAAAGATTGCAAAAAAAAAATACTCATTTCAATACATTTGAAACAAATTGCATTAAATCACATTATAAACGTATTTTTTATATTAAAGTATACATAAAAATCATATTTTTAATTGTTTCTAAGTTTTGATAATTTACGATGCAAATTTCGTGAAAATTTAGAAATCCACCAATATTTTCCAATAAATAAAATTGGAACGGAATAATAAGTAAATAAATATAAGGAGACACACACGATACGAATAAAGGAACAAGTACTGCAAGAAATCCCAGGTGCTACCCTCTGTTGAGTGTCTCCCATACTTTCACCCAATAAACACGTCTGGAAAGCCATTGATTGCCGTTTGCGTGCGTTACCTGCTCGCGCTTGAAAGTCGAACTGTGTGAAATGGTAGGTCCATCCATCCATCATGCCATTATTTGCACTCTTATTGATTATGTTCCGATGTATGTTGCAGAACTTATCATTGCATTTGGTGGACCTATGAGCCACTGATTACCTTGTACTGTTGTATCATGTTCAGATGAGCGTCATTCGTGCTTGTCCATGCTTTTTGATTTTTTTTCACTTTCTGTGCATGTATCCGTAGAGTTTTATTTTCTCTGACAATCAATATATATTTATTTGTAAACATCTATTTGAAGAACAAGCTATAATCATTCTAAGAAGCAATTTTTTTTTATAAAAAAAGAATCCAAATTAATCAATCACTGGAGAATTATAAGAAGGAAACCAAAATATGCTTTGTTTTCTCTGATTACAGCAAAGCGAGCAATTTTACATCTATACTATGTTAGTACGTACGCCGTACTATTTTAGTACGGTGACGGATCATAAAATGAATATGATTTTACGACAATCAATAAGCTTTGCTTCTTATGTTTTGTTGTGCAAAAAATTAGTTATTACTTCCACATTTGAGCCAAAAATAATCTAATGAAAAATATATTGCATAAACTTCAGTAATTGCTTGGCTATATGGTTTAACACTTACCTGTATACTTTAATCTCAAACCACCTTATCACTTTGAAGCCTTGTTAAATCAAACTACATCATGCCTTATGACTCAGTATATTCTTTTTATTTACTATTTTAAATACTTTTAACTTGAATGGTTGAAATTAACTAGAATGTCGTTATATGTTGATTATTATTTGAGTTTTTACTTAGAGATTGACATGGAATTGAGTCTTTAGCTATTTTTACTCATAACAGTCGTGCTGAATAATGATAGTTTTTTTTTAAATATTTATGTGTGTTGATACTTAAATTTGCTCAGCATGATAATAATTCCAGCATGTCTCATTACCTTAAATCACTTCATAACTACAGATTCTCCACCCCAATATCTAATATTATTGATGTAATATAACATTCATATATAAAGTAAACCATGGTTTCAGTAAGACTCCTAATTCTATACCGTTGTGAAGATGAACAAAATTATAAACTTTTGTAAGCAATCAATATTATTAGATATTTAAACATGAGTAAATATCTTCATATAATATTTTAATCATTTCGTGGTACAATGTTCCCTGTACATTCAATATAAAAGATTGTGGGACTGAAATTTAGTCTTTTTAATTATTAATGAAGCCTCGCTTCGATTGTTCTGCTCGATGAAATGCTCATTGACGGAAAAGTAAGTGCAGATCAATGTAACTTCCGTTACATTAAGGTCATTATACGCGTGTAGCTAATGCTTCGAGAGGATGTTCAGGGTTCTTTTTTCCCCCTCCCATAACATGCCCTTTTCATGAGGGAGAACATCTCACGGCATCAATGGTGCGTGCCACCAAGAAACTATTGTTTCCAATTGTTAATGATTCCGGTCTGCTTCATAAGGAAGTGGGGAACTGCTTTATGGATTGTGATACATGATCTATTAGAGGTTAATTATGAACTTTTGATTTATAATCATATAGAGAAATTGTGTTCAATATTTTGTCTTTGAAAATATTATTGCTTTTTTTTTCTTCAAATCCTTGAAGTGTTCTGAAAGTATATTTAAGGAAAACCCATTAAACAATGTTTTTACAAACTTAAGTATTTTGATAAAATTTTAAATAAGTATATGTATGTGGAATATTTTAGTGTATCTTTTAAAACAAATAGGTACTAGAATATAAGAAATTAATTTTCTCATATGTTTCATTACCTCAAGAGACAGTGGCAAGTTGTGCCACACATTCTCGATAGTCTCTTAAAAAGGGAATTTTAAGCGCCTCTTCCCTATCCGACGGGAAAATTCAAATATTTAAGAAATATGTAAATAATTATTATTCTTTTTGACATCATGAAAATGATAGTTTTTATACAGATTATTTATTTTTATTCAATCAATTGCTGTATGGAATGTTATTATCAGATTTTTTTGTGCTAGAAACTTCATACGGTTTTTGATCTATGTGTGTGGTTTATTAATAAAATGATGGAAGAGAAATTTGCATTGCCTTTAGATGTGGAATTGAACAGAATGGAGCTTGAAATAAGAAACTACTTAGCAAAAAAAATTTGGTGATCCGGACGTAATTATGTTAAATTAATACTGATCCTTCATACGTGCAAATTATGAAATTAAAAGCATTTATCATATCGCATCATCAAAGATAATTTCTTATTCCAAGGCAGTCAGAAGACTAATTTTAAAATTCAGTGATAATTATAAACTATATTTAAAATCTGAAACGTTTTTTTTTTTTTTATTTTTCATTTTTTATGTATAGGGGCTCATTTTCATTTGTGTGAATGCTGTATAACATTTTTTATGTGTATACTTTAGAAATTTAGGGATGTTATCTTAGAAATAAGCAGAAGGATAAAAAAAATCAATAGGAAAACCAGATATGGTTGCAAGTAAATTAAAGTATAACGTTTGGCATCTGCCACGACTGAAGAAATTAAATTTCCTACAACTATCTGTTTGATTCCAAAAAAAAACAGTTGGAAGAGGCGGAGTACTTTTTTAATAAATAACCAAAGTATTTGTGATTACTTAATAAACAACAAAAAATGATGCCAGTAAGCATTGAATGAAACGTTTGACAAATGACAAACGCAAACTAATATCAATACCTAATTGATATCATATCCTCTTTCTGTGAAATTCATTTTTATAAAAATGAAGTGAATTTTCCTTTCGCAAATAACTTTTTCGAGTAGCTGCTCTATTTCTTCCGTTTCCATTTGAACTCATCGCAAAATGTAATATGACCTTAAGGATGTTTCAATAATGCGAGAAATATTCTGGAACAAAAAGGCTAATGAAAAAAAAATCACGAAAAAGATTAAATTTTTCCTCAAATGATTAAAAAAATTATTTAATGTTTTTACAATTTTTTGCTTGGAACCAATGTAAATGGATTATGAAAAGCAGTTTTTCTACTCAAAATACTATAAAAGACTAACCATTCAATTTTTAAGAAAAATTCTAAAACTTATAAAAGTACTTTAAAATGCTGCTCTTTCTACAACGTACGTACATCTTGACGTATATACATTAAATTTGATTCGCAAATACAATAAACTACGTATAACAAAAGTTGGTATGTGGTTTTCTTTTGCTAGCATATGAATGATCTTTATAAAATTCTTTTTTTTAATGCTTAATAAAAATTCCTTGAAAAATGTGTAAATTATAAATTAAACTATTTTATTAAAAAAATAGCACTGCTTTAATTCAAAAACGCATTCCAACTATTGTTATATGTACAAATAAGAATAGTTATATAAAAATTCAAAACATTTGGCTCGATAGAAGAAAAAAGCCTTAGAATTTAAAATAAAGATAAATGAATTATTTTTTCTCTTTGCGATAAATTTGAGATTATAGAAAATTATATAAACATAATTTAGGCTAAAAGAGTTTCATTTGAATTTTTGACCGATTTTTGCAAATTGAATCATACTGTGTCCCCTTAAGAAGAAATCCCATTTTTCCCCACAAAAAAGCATATATATACGCGATCGCCACTAAGAAACTCATGTATTCCTTGTTGATTCAAAATCCTATAATTTGTTCCCTGAACAAAAGTTCGTTTCATTCCTGAAGGCTAATCTGATTCGATACCAGTACGAATTGATGGAACTTTCTTCAAATCATCTTTCTGCAGTAGAAAAGAGCACAGTTTCGATCAACCAGCTAGTATGTTAGTTTTGCTTCATTTTTTCCCCTGGCTCTATAAGTAAGTTTTGTTATTTTTTCATACCGATTCCATTTTGCTCTAGTTCGACTTCTCTATTTTTTTTTCTTTCTCTTTGTTATCTTTATGAACGTGAGAGTGTGTAAAGTGAATGTTGCTGCTGCCATTGAATAAGACGAACGAGTTGCCGGATAATATTGCTTCCTTGATATTGCAGAAACGTATCGGAAGAGACGAAAATGTGACGTATTTATTTTAGATAGGTCCATGCGGGAGGGGTAGAGGTAAAGGGTGCAAAAGATGGCTGCTGAAGCGGTGGAAGTTCTGAAGAGTTGAGTGAGTTTTCGATGTTGACAGGTCTTGACGGCGTAATGCATTTATTTTGAGCATCGGAAATATTTAGAGTAGAGAGATGCACGGTTGAATTATGTAAATCGGGCTCCCTGGAGCGAGTTCATTTTCGGAGGAGAGATGTATCTCCTTTAGGAAAGATGGATAGAGTGTTTGTCACTTTCCTGAAATGAGTATATCTTGTCTTCATCTTCCTCTTCTCTTAAGAGAATGAATGCATAAGGGATTGTGTTTATGTCATTTTGTGTCGCAAAATGCATTTCTGTTTGAAAAGCTTAAGCAGTTTTTTATAATTTTTATCGCAATAAATAAAATACCTAAATGGCGTATAAAAATTTTAAGGTTCAGTTCTTTGAGTGTTGTTTTTTAAAAAAAAAAAAAATATGGGGATCTTTTTTAAAAAAATGAATAAAGTTGTTTTATATTTGAAAAAAACCTTACATTTATTTGCTTTTAAAGTAATGTTTGTTTATGCCAAAGTAAAAATAGTAAATGGCTAACAAAATTTCATTGCAAAATGTTGCCATTTTTAATACGGTTTAACCCATTTAATACTCGCGTTTCGAAAACACAACATTAATTCTAAATTTTTCTTTGACATTTTTCTGTTTATATTTTTCAGTTAAACTAAAATTTGTATAAAAATTTCCATACTTTAATTGTGCATTATAAATTAATTTTATTTTCGATTAGCAAGATTTTTACACTTAAATGATATTTTCATGGTTTGAAAAAAAATAATAGAAATTTGGAGTAATCTTTCATTGGGTAAAAATGTTTTTCAAAAGTATATTTACCCCTTAACTGTCAATTAAAAGTCACGAGGTTGGCTCCCCCGTGCCACTCTTTTCTCATATTAGCACGCGTATGCTGTGTGTTGGGGAAAAGAAAATGCACAAATAAGCAAATTTTTCTATGAAAAAATTAAATCCTTTGAAAACTTTACTAAGGCCATTACATTGTATCCCAAAGCCTTCGGAATAGTTTTATTGATAACAGCGCATCGAAAAGAGTCGTATTTCGGAAGGGTGAATATATACGTCAATAACACCTAATTCATCGGTTGAGCGAAACGGATATATGCGCCAACTGCACTTTAGAGGTTAGATGTAGATTGTTGTTTTAAATTGAATACTTGATTGCGTTTCTCTAAAATAAGAAACTCTTAGAAACTTTGTAATATTTTTTTTTAAATTAATCACTTATTGTATAAAATAAAACTATTTATTTTGCTCTTTCCTCATATGTATTTTTTTAAAAAATGGAAGCAACTATGTTCAATGTTTCATCTTATGAAAGAAAGAGCTGTTATTTTGAGCTTCATTTTGGAAATAGAAAATTTCGAAAAAAATCAACAATATTAAGAAAATAATTCTTTATTATAAAAGAAACGAATATGTGAGCTATTACTTGATATAAATATTTTTTAATAATGGAGAACTTTTACATATTTTAGATAGAACGTACGAATACAAGCATTTCAGTTGAGCACACATGTCAGAATTTTAATTCATTCATTAGCAAATGGTTCCTTTATAATAAGATATTTCCGGAGAATTTTAAATTACAATTTGAAAAATGTCTAGCAATTCTGTATCTTAATTAAAATATCCCCAAAGCATGTATTTACAAAACTGGGAAATAAAATGAGACAGAATTTAGTAACATAGGATATAAAACGCCATTATAAGTTTGGGCTGTCAATAATTTTTAATTCGTTGTAAAAATTTTTTTGAAATATAAAAAGAGGAAGAAAATTTAGATAAAAAATTGCACTTCACATAAAAAATAAATACGTTTTTAAGAAAGTCCGGCACATAAATTTTCGAAAAATTACCGATTTTCACTTTTTCTATGTTTTTTAAAAGTTCAAATATTTCTGTTTAAAATAATATGATATGAGGAAATATGGCAATTAGAAGTATTTATTATTATTTTTTAAAGAAGCTACTGCTTGACGTGCATCCAAAGAGCTCTGCCCACAACATGGACATTGTCCTGTGATAATAAATGCCTGGAGTATGTTTCAAAAGATAGAAGATGAATGAAACGAAAGGCACTACGATCATAAAGACACACGCCATAATGAGTTAGATGAAACCAATTTTTAGAGGTCCAGGGGATCCTATGGAATATTTACATGGGAAGAACCCGAACCCAAATGAGCCAATTAATAACACCATATGGTCAGTGTGAGTCCAAGATCTACATTTGTGAAATTAAAAACTGTAAAATATTATTTGTAAATATGGCTATTGCACAGTTCAATTAGAGTCATGTAGCAAAATTAATGATCTTAAGACATTGTGATATTTAACCAAGTAATTCGTGTAGTCGAAAGAAATCATCTCAAGATTCCCAAAAAAGGCAAAATTTTGGAAAATAATGAAAAAAAAATTAATCTTTTGTCTGAGCCGAGAGTAAGAAAAATGCTTCATATACTTTTGGAAACTACTAAAAAAGTAAATGCTTAAAAAGTTACAAATTTTTACTTTTTAAGGGCTATTTTCTCAAGATGTAATAGTTTTCACTTTATGTACATTTTTCTCAAAAACTACTTATTATATAATCCTCAAATTTTAATTTAGAATAAAAAAATAGAATTTAACATCTTTACACATTTTAATGCAGGTAATTAGACATATCTAGCAAACCTTTTTAGATATGATATTTAAAACTAAATTTCAGGTAAAAAAATTGCACAATTTTAAAAACAAATCCTAATTAATTTAATTTTTAACAAAAAGACAAAACCCTTCGTTTAAGTGTTATTGATAGTATACGTAACCAATTGTAAAATTTTAAGTAAAAAGTTTTTAAGAAAAAGGTACCTAAAGTTACGCAATTTAACATGGGATCCTAAGGACGTGCCGGACGCCTTAACTATTTCACGTCAGAACAATAGATATTGTGCATCATATTTAATTTCCCGTGTATGATGTGTGTGTGATGATCCAGTGTATGAACATTATATATCCTATATATGTGTATGTATGCATATCCAAGTATATGTATATGTATAATATATATGTATGTATATCCAAGTTTCTTTTCTCTCCTTTCAGTCCGGCGTTGCGCGGGCTTTTCCGAGCATAGACCTTATTTTTCCTCAGGGAAAAGCATCTGTTTTCAAATTTCTATTCTTGATTCATAATTTACATAGCTAATTCAGTTTTATTCACAAGAAAACAGACAATGCCCGAATTTATTTTTAAATAATTAATTTTGTAATGAATTATAAAAAAAACAATGCAGCTTTAATTTTTTAAAAGAAAATATTAATTTATATCCATTTTTGTTAAATAATGAATCAAAAAATTTCTACGGTTAGCTATTGAAACAACTGCTTATTTTTGGATGCGTGTTCTTAAATTCATACGTAAACATCTGTTTATGTAAGGCTATCTTCGCAAGAAACGGTATAAGAAAAAACGTGCTGAAGATACCAAAAGATCAGAAATGATCTGAGGAATCCATTTTGTCTATTTAATTTCGTAAATTACAATTATTTGAAAAAATATTAATTTAAAACGATCAAAAGCACAATTCGTCTGCATTGTTGCAACAATGAAAACCCGGTTTGGCCAGTTTGGCTAAAAATCGATTTTCGACGCCAACTTAGGTCACTTTTATAAAAATACCGTTGTTACAACAATGGAGGTGAGTATTGAGCTGAAGGCTTTTAATGTTTTTAATTTATGTTTTTCAATTAATTGTAATATCGAAATATAAGTGGTAAAAACGGCTTCCTTGGATCATTCCCGATCTTTGGTACCTTCGGTGAGATTCTGCGTTGTGCAGTTCGTGAGAAGATAGACAGACATAGATAAATACGTTTGTTTATCTACGAATTTAATAGTGTAGATTCTCTTATTTTTTAGAGGTATTATGTAGTTAATAAATAATTTTTAAGAAAAAAATTATATAAAATGTGTGACTGAAAATATTAGAGTAGCTAAAATAATTCACACTTATACTAGTTTCCGTTATATCAAGTACACTTACCTATACGAAAGATAAAAAAAAACATATTTTATAGGAAATATAGTTTTCCTTTAATATTTAGTATCTTAATTATAAACTTATTTTACAAACTACGGAAATATTTTGTGTATTGCAAAATAGTTTTGGGAATAAAATAATTTACGAAATTACCAGATAATAATTTATAATATTTGTGTATGTTACCATTTTAGTACAGCTGCGCGAAGTCAAAAGATTAAAAAGTTGAAAATTAAAATACTTAATTTATGCATATTTTAAGCAATTTTTTCCTTGGTAAGTTTTTTTATAGTAACTTTATTATATTTTCAAATTTCTTCTTATAACTACTTATGCATTTTTAAAAGCTGACTTTACTACAAAACACATTACTTAGAGGAAATAATATTTTAAATCGAATTTCTGAATGTTATTTTGATATTTTCTCTTTACTTTTGATTTATGAAAGTTTTTCTGTTACCTGAATTTTTACCAATTGCCGAGTACAAGTGTCTTCCTTTTATGTTTCAACTATATATTGTGAATCCAAATCCTGCCGATTCCCTTACCTTTTATTTGTGCCATCAGCATGATTCAAGACAGCTTCATTTACTTTTCAACATCATTCCTTCTCAATCAGACAACAAGATAAATAGGAAACGAATGTAATCTATAACTCTTTCTCTTCGAGGAGGTTTCATCTTGTTAAGATCATAAGATAGCATCGGAGACCAACGTCGACCAATGAACAGTTTTATTACTTAGTTCCCATATGGGCGTAACATCGGCCATAAGTTCATCCGTTGGATGATGGGTTACCTGATCTTGTGACGGTCAGCGGGATTTATGCATCTTTCCTCGGTGATTTTATGCGAAAAATTGTGCTAGCAAGAGCAGATTTTATCTTTCTTCTTAAACTAGGTAAGGGTCGTATGTTGTTCGAAACTACTGGATTTGAATACGGTTTGTCTCATTGATTTTCAATTTGATTTTATATATTGATGCGACGCTATTTTACACTTATTTAATTTCTAAAACTTTGAACCCAGATTCCTAATTTCACATCGCATCATGACAATTAATTAAGTTAACTAATCCTAGAATTAAAACACTCATCTCACACTAAATCATAAACTGATCGTATAGTTTTTAAACATTATTAAATATATTTTGAGCACAAGCATATGGAAATTTACTTCACTACAAGAAGATCAAAATTTAACTTAGCTTGAGAGAGGGAAAGTACAAGGGATGGACGTGATTGATGCCCGGAATCTCCGGAGTGTTTTCGTGATTGTCTGCAGCTCTGGAATCGGCTCTCTCTCTCTGTGTGTAAAATCGGGGTGCGTCCCGTTTTATTTTACGACTTTTCACACAAAAATCCTAGAACGGACTCTTTGTCTTGTCCACTTTAATTGTCTCTGATTGGTCCAGAGGCCAGCGCAGTGTTACACCACCTCACAATTTATGGGTTTAGTGAACTTTCTTAACGCGGGAACTTTCTTGACGCACCCCACCAAAAAGGAATTTAACCACATCCGGTCCGGGGACTCGTAAACAAATTCCAAGTCATCTCAGGGGCTAATTCTAAATTAGGAAGTTCTGGCCTCCCATCAATATCTTAACATATAATTAAAATTTACCGTAAAATCAGGCATATACGCGCCCCTATACTTTCAAGGTGCAATTTTTAATTTTTAGGTACATGCACCGTAAAACGCGCTCCTACTTTTTTACGAAGAAAGTTTAAACGTACTTGCGTAATGATCTTATGTTTTGAAGTCATTTATTTTGTGGTATTATACCAAACTTTAGAAAAAAATAGTATACTTCTTGAACTTTAACTCTTTATGTTCACAATGAATGTTATTTCTTTTAAATAAACAGTGTTTCGATCTACGTAGATGTCTAATTTTTTCTATCTCCATCTTTGTTTATTTTTAAACCTCTGATTTTTATACCCGGTGTATAACACGCGCCAATGAATTTCAATCTTATTTTGTGTGCTTAAATTACGCGTTATACGCCGGATTTTAAGGGTAAGTATTTCATAAGCTATAGTTAGAAGATTTTTATTTGTTCGGTCCTATTTTACCCGATATTAAAATAACACGGTACACGAATTGAACTTTTTTTTCTTTTATTTTACACAAATTTCCCGTTCTAGTACGAATCCCAAAAACAAATTTGGAGATTCCTCCTCTTCCAGTGGGAACTATTTGATCCAATTTATTGTAGTTTAGGATCATAGAAGAGTCGATAATGATGAATATGGTAAAGTTTTCAGCTGCTAACAGCTGATTTAATTTGCGAAGGCTTGCAATTTACTACAATTATGGAACAAAACTTCCTTACCCATGATCATGACATACTGCGCGCATTAAAGTTTCAACGTTATCTTATTATCTAAAATTATATAAGAAACTTGAGAATCCCCCCCTAAAAAAACAGCTGATAACAGCAGACTTTGAGACGCTACCACCAAAAAAAAAGAAAAGAGCACGTTAGTAACGACGGAAATTCTTCATTTCAATCAAAACTGACAGTTGTGAGTGTTGTGTGCAAGATATCTCCCACATCAACTGATAATGGCATTTTTTATCTGGTTTGTAGTAAACGTGCATGCCCATTATGAAGTAATGATGGATAGTTGTTATTTAGTATTTATATTCTCCTAAATTGTAGTTAGGTACTACAGAATGTATTTTTACTGTACATTAATTTCAATTACTTTGTAATAAAAATGAATTATTTTGGTTTTATAAATATATAACATGAATTTCATCATTACTTTTTATGCACTGTTTTTTGGGAAAATATTTAGATATTTTTCATCTTACACAATTTTTTTTAAAGTTGTGGAACATATCCCAAATTTACCATATGTCGCTTGTTTTTTTTCCACGGTTTTCTAAGGAACATATATATTGCTTAAAAAAGAGTTAGGTGTAAATAACCACAATTTTTTCACCTTGAATATATTTATGTTTACATTTATCGATATTTTACAGAATTTTCTTGTCTGTCTTCTATGAATTTTCTTCTCAATTTACAAAATGCCTTCTTGGAAGCATAGCTTCAATACCGTCAGTGCATTCATTAAATTTAAAAATTAATTTGCATTTTAAGCTATTACCCTATTTTCAGTGTTAGATATCTGTAAAGTAATATTGGGTTTGAAATAAGCTAAATACAGCGTTACACATGAAGCTTTAATTCAATGAAATAAAGCAAATGTCTAAAATACAGCTTGAATTTAAGTGGTTTCTACATGACAAAATAAAGTGAATAATATTTTATTCATACTTTCATGCATCTTTAAATATGTGTGTGTGCGTGCAGAAATAAATTTTATGAAAAAAATAAGTATCCTACTTTGTTAAGAGTGACTAAAATAAAATTACCTTTTTTAAAAAAAAATAGGTTGTTGATAGAGCTTGAAATGGATTTCTTTTCTCATTCAGTTTGTAAAGGGAAAAAAATATTTATAACTAATGAGTAAAAATTGTATTTTCATTTTCAGGTGACATGGGTCGATTTATGAAAAATAGATTTCAATGAATTCATGGTTTTTACAATTTCCCCTATGTATATGTATTTAGTTAACAGTTTATCTGTTTAAAACACGACAAAATATTAAGCATTGGTTTTTTTTAAAGAAACATTTAAAAAATGATTTTTAAACGCTGCTTCTTCAATAATCAACGTGCACACATGAAATTTGATTTGCAAGTACACACATTGAATCGTGTTACTTTGTGTGTGTGACAGAGAGAGAGAGAGAGAGAGACAACGGGATTGAAATTCGCAAAATACGTATTTTATCAGTGCTTAATGCAGCGTTTCTCAAACTGTGGGGCGCGCCACCATAGGGGGCATGATAACTCTACAAGGGGGCGCGAGGATATTAAAAAGTCGAAAACAAGAGATAAAAAAAATATTAATTTGCTGAAAGTAAACAAACAAAATACATTCTGGCATAATATAAAATAAAATACACATTTATACTAATATAATACACTTATAAATGTATCAGTACTTCCCAATGTATTTTATAAGTAATTGAACAATATTAAGTTAAGAGCAAGTTTAATAATTACCTGTGACTCCATGGGTTTGTCATAAATGAAATTATATACAAAAATTAACACTTATCTTGATAATTTGTATCGTTTATAATTAACCCTTTAACTGCGGAGATTAAAAGTTATACGGTTCACTCCCCAATGCCACTGTTTTTTCATGTAGGCGTGCGTATGAGATGTGTTGGAGGAGGGTGGGAGGATAAAAGAGGAATAAAGAAGCAAATCCTCTGAAACACGTAAATCCTTCGCAAACACTGGCAAGTTAATTTTTTTTTTGAATTCCAAAGCTTTCGGAATAATTCTATGAATAGAAGTTCACAGAAAAGATTGTACTTCGGAAAGACGTATATATACGTCCGGATCAAGTAACACATTGGCTGACCAAGACGTTTATATACGTCGGAGGACTTCCGAGGTTAAAGTCGTATTGTAGCTTTAGCATCAAAGCATGGTATTACTTAATTCAATACAGTGTTATTGTATGGAGAAAGGGGGGCGCGATGGAATTATGACTGAAAATTGGGTCACAAGAATCGAAAGTTTGAGAAGCCCTGGCTTAATGTAAATTCTAAATTCAACATTTTTTTAAAAATATATATATTGAACCGATTATATAAAAAATGCATATTTTTCGTTGCGTGCATTAATAGCAATAGTTTTTAAAATATCCAAATTATTGATCAATATTAAGTAGATATGTCTTTTTTGCTATCAATGAAGCATATTTGCTCCATAAATTTTTAAACAATAACAACATTTTTTGCCATGCATAATTTATGTCATGACTGACTGAACAGGTTAGCTTATAAATTTTTATTTTCCGAATTTTACATTATGAGTTTCAAAGAAGCGTATTTTTTTCAACTATTTTTTCCAAATCAGTTTAATTGTATTAAATTGGGAAAATTATCCAAACAATTTGTAAAATAACAAGTAGCTAAATTATTGTAAACAATGGGTAGTACTTGTTCATATTCAAATGAATCAGAAATCTTAAAAATTCATTTTTAAAAAAATATTTTTAAATATATTAATATATTTTTTGAAAACATATGAATGTTGCATAAAAACTAGAATTTTTCACAATATGCGTTATATATATATATATATATATATATATATATATATATAATATTTAAATAAAAATTCATAGGACTTAAAATATTTAATATGGAACATTTTTTGATGAAAGAAAATATTGTATAGTTAAATTTTGTTTAAAAAAGGAACACTCAATATAAAAGTCAATGTCTAAAAGTATATCTGCTCATATTTTAGGTGGAATAAATAATTACAAAAATCTGATTCGTGTCTCGCGTAACTCGTATGTTTTACACATTTTCGTTCTTTTTCAACGTCAACAATTGAATAACGTACAACGAATATATGTATAATATAAATTTCCATAACCTTTCATTAAACGTCTACTGAAAAATGAAATTAAATAACTTGGGGAGGCAGACTAAAAGAAATTGGTTCCTTGAAAGTAATGATTTATGCGTTTTTCCATTATATACACAAGCAAGTAAAAAAGAAACAACATAATAAAGCATGAACCTAAGAATGACGGTAATGAAAATAAGATGTTGGAACCTGATTCCGTTGTAGTTTTTGTTAAGCCCACAGTAAGGCTTAACAAAAGGAGAAAAAAATTGAAAATCCCATTTTTGAAAAAAAAAAGTTAGTGGAAAAAATCTGCACTATTTACTTAAACTATGAAGATTCAAAACTGGGAATGAAATCATAAGCCATTTGAGTGCTGAAGAATTTTCCTATATAGATGTTAAAAATGCAAAATGTGTGTATGTGAAATTATCTCTTGTACTTATAGATCTGGTCATGATTTTAAAAAAAATTAAAATCAAAACGTTATGTGTCTTTTTACCATTAGCACATTTTTTCTTCCGTTCCACAATCCACGGCTCTACTGCATTGCTACTTACCACTGTGTTCTATTTTAATTCTTATTATTAAACACCACGATTGGGAATGACTATAATATGAATACCCTTTTTACAATTGGTGTCAAAATTGCATTAACCAACAACTGTGTGATAGTGTGTCGCCGCATTTTCGGTATTAAACAAGAAAAGCGTGTTTGTGCTTTTTCTCATTTTTTGCATGCAACAGCGCTTTGCCGCCCTCAAACAGTTAAAATAATTCATAAATGCAACTGTCTTTATTTCAATTAGTTTCTTTTTCATATTTCAGGAATTTGATTTATTCTAATGAAATATAACAAACTTTAAATTTGTAGTCTATAAGTACAAATAATTTTGAGTGCAAAGGTAATTAGCATGTCCACAACGAGAAAAGTAAGAACAGTTTCCTGGTTATATTGTTATAAACTTTACAAGAAAGCATAATTAAAATAATATCCCTTAAATTCGTCGAAAATGGAGTCTCATTGGGAAAAAAATTATTTATTAACTTCCAAAACTCATCAGAATTTTGCTTTTTCCAAACTGATGTATAACAATTATACTTTCAGTATCCAAAATGATCCTCTTCTGAAACAAAAAAAATATTAATTGTTACTTAAATTATTTTTAATTCAGTATTTATTGTAATGAATTTGAGTACAACTGTGACGGGTTCTATCCGCGGGTCTTCCACTAATTCTATTAGGCAAACTATTCTTTAACTGTGATTTTAGTTTATAAAAAGTTTCCATTGAGATGACGATTTTATATGCTAATGTAATTCCTATTTAAACCATGGCATTAGGTGTATTAGTTTAATCGTGTAACCGTGGAAAGTAAACAGTATAAAGTCATTTGTAACCAAGAAGTCGTGTTTGCTGAAGTTAATATTCCCCTTAAAATCCACTCATAGCAGTGGACAGAAGCTAGACATTGATTTGTAACAAGCTGTTATAGTTCAAGATGGAGTTGTTGTAAAGTGAACTACAGGCAGCTCATGAAAAGTCTTTTTGGATAATCTTATAAGTTACATTAAGAGTTTAGAGTAGGATTGCTCCCAATGTTGTGAGCGACTTACCCCTGAAGTTGCTTCTTCAACTTCTTTCCTACCTAAGAGTGTGGGAGAATTAAAATCAGAACCAGAAACTTCCATTTTAACCAATATTTATTTTACTCTAGCACATTAATCAACAGCATATTAACAGTGATAGGGAGAAAGCAATAAACCTTAATTGAACAAGCGCAAGTAACCAATATAACCCCTAATATTTCGTTTTCTACAAATCTGCAATCCACTAATTTAATACAGGGGCAAACACTGCTCTTAAACTTCAACTGCGAAAATAAACTTTATTATATCTCACCTTCGTGGCGACTGTAACAGTTTCTCAGCTCCTTCTTCGTACAATTACAAAACTCTAACTTTATATAGTCGAACTAATCTACATATCAGGGTTTCTTCCAGAGAGGGATGGCTGTGAATTAAACGCGAATGCTAGCCCAAAAATTCCCCAAGAGGATTAATGAGAAGATCCCATAAAAAAACCGTCACAAAGTTCCTGAATAAGCTGTAAATTGCTATTTAGTGTTCGATCTAAAATTAAAGTAATTATTTTTAAAACCATGTTTGCTTCTTCCCCGAACCCTCTTACTCCAGAAACCTCCGGGCTGGAACACATAAATGGGCTGTATATCTATCGGGATTTAAGTTTGAGGTTTGCACGTACTGCGGCTTGATGCAATGGAATTATGATCGTGGGGGGATTTTGCACCAACTCATGCTATATCAATGTCATTTGAACTCAACTTTATTAAATAAATATAATTTCTAATACATGCTTCTCAAACTTTCAATATTTACGACCCAATATTCAATCATAATTTTCGTCATGCCCATTCGATACAATAACAATGCATTTAATTCATTTATATTATACCTTGACTCTGTAGCTACAATGAACTTTAACCTCTTAAGTGCCACCGGTATATATAAACGTCTCACTCAGCCAAAGCGTTAAATGCTCCTGACGTATACATACGTCTTTCCAAACCCCGTTCTTCTCATTGCACTGCTATCCATAAAATTTTTTCGAAGGTTATGGAATACAATAAAATGACACTGGCAATATTTGCGAAGGATTTACTTATTTCAGTATTTTTACTTATTTATTCTTTTCCATTTTCTCTACATCCTAAAAAACATCACGTACGCGCGCCTATGTGAAAAAGGGAGACATTAGGGAGCGAATCCCATAAGTTTTAATTGGCAGTTTCGGGATTAATTATAAATCGTAGAAATTATGAAGATAAGAGTAGATTTTTGTAAAAATTTTACTTCTAGCAAGCCCATGGGGCCATTAGTAATTCCTAAACATGTTCTTAACTTAGTATTGTTGAAAAAATTATAAAATACATTGTGCGGTATTATACATTTATGATTTTTTATACGAGTGCAGATGTGTATTTTATATTTTATTATGCTAGAACGTATTTTGTTTGTTAAATTCCAGTGAATTAATAATTTTTGTTTAAATAATCTTTCTTTTCCGACTTTTCAATATGCTCCCGCCCTCCTCGTAGGGTTATCATGCCCCTTTAGGGGGGCACTATTTAAGAAACGCTGTTCTAATTGGTTTCGAGTTGCTTGAAAGTGAAAAAAAAAACTTATACCAAGTATCTTTAATAAGATTTTGAATTATTGCTTGATGTGGATACATTCTGTGAACGGCATTTAATCATAATTGAATTTCTGTGGAATCATTGTATTTTAGTGCTTTAACAATTTGTGGATCACAATGTACTCGTAATCCAAATTGCATTGATTGAGATAAATTATAAATTCCATTGTAAGAAAATTGAGTCTGTATTTTAACTAGATAAATTCTAATATTCTAGAAAAATTTAATTCTCTTATGAGATAAGTTGAAAAATGTTAAGAGTTCCTTTATGTAACAAGATATTTTTGGTACATTCTTAACTTAATAACTTAAATAAGTAATATAACTAAAGGTAAGTATATAATTGTTATGTAATTTAAAAAGAAAAACATAAATCGCATATAAATAATTTGCTAAACC
This sequence comes from Trichonephila clavipes, assembly GCA_019973935.1. Taxonomy (NCBI): domain Eukaryota; kingdom Metazoa; phylum Arthropoda; class Arachnida; order Araneae; family Nephilidae; genus Trichonephila; species Trichonephila clavipes. The sequence goes on along the minus strand of BMAU01015766.1, from coordinate 323,390 downwards.
AAAATATTAGGTTACGTGAAAACTTTTCTTATTTGATTAACTTTCATGTTGAGATAGAAGTTGGTGTAAATCCATTTTAGCTAATGGTTATTTCTAATCCAAGTAGTTAAATTTTCAGTACTAAGCTTTCTCGACTACTTTCAAGGTGTTATTTGTGATATAAAACATTAAAACATATATCTATATTTTAAAGTGCAGCTGGACCCCCATTTAACAAACGCATCGGGAACAACCGTTTTATTGGTTAATTCGGGGTTATTCTTGATATAGGGAAATATTTTTTTTTTACATTTTCCTGTTTGAAATTCTATAATAAGCAACAGCACAAAAACATACATAATTAGAAATTACTCACTTTTTTTTCAGAAGCTAAAATTACTGTTAGTAAATTATTACTCACTATTTAATTTGAAATTTTAAAATACTGATTAATCGATGTTTGACAATCTTTCTGATTCTCGACCCGAAATAAAGATTTTTCGAATTTATGCAGAAAAGAAAATATTGCGTCATTTACCTCCTTCTACATGAGGTATGTTTTCACAATTTGCAAACAATGTAAAGCAATAGAAAATGTAACAGTTTTGATATGAGTTTCATAATTGACTTCAGCATCACAATCGCCATTCATTGGGTCTTACAAATTAACTAGTTCCTCAATTTCAATTGCACATGTAGTCCGTCAAACGTAACAAGATCGTTAAAATCACACAAGTAAATGTCATTAAAAAAATTCATTTCACTTTAAATATTAAATATTTTTCTAATTTTATATTATGGAAAACTAAAAAAAAAAATTATGCTGTCGTTCATTAATTTAGGGGTTATAAATTATTCATTAAATAAAGGTTTTTTTGCCTTCATTTTAATCGGGATAAAAGAAAAATTCGTTTAATCACGAAATTTGTTAAATAGGGGTTCGGTAAACCGGGGTCCGACTGTGTGACTAACTGACTCTGAAGAATAATATTGTAGAATAAAATAGAAAACAGAACAGAATTATTTTTTACAAAATGAAGAAAATAATACATGTAACACCGCTATAGTGCATAATAGTTACCTAATAATTGCAGTATTTATTTAGTTTAAAAGAAATCGTATACATCCAATCTAATTTTTATCGTATATCTTTTTCTTTCAAAAATGGAAAACAGAAAGTATTAATTAAATTCCAGCAATTTATCTTAAAAACATAAAACTAATATCTCAAAAGTATTTTTATAAAAAGCAACCTCTGCAGATTTGAAAGTTAAATATTTAAATTGTACGAAAACAAATATTAATTGCTTATTAGCTATAAATTAAAAAAAATAGGATACATGATGTCTTTTTGGTTTAATCAATCAATAAATAAAAAATATTTTTCTTTTTAAATTCGAATGAATTTAAGGCCTTGTGAGGTTTATTTTTTTCTTGAAATTCATATAATTTAATAATATTTCATTTCATTCATAGTAAAAATTTATGTATCATGTCATTTATGTGGTCTCCGGAGGGTTAATTTTGTCGGGAGAGCTGAAAATATAAACAATTTTCGACTAGATGTAATTCTTTGAGGTCAAAATTAAATAATTCGAACGTTTTATTCATTTTTTAATGAATAAGACTTTTAATAAACTGTTAAATGTTTAAAATATAATCATACTTTTAAAAATTATAAGCACATGAAAATAAGAAACATTTCTGTAAGAAATATTAATTGGCCCTTAAGTTTTGAATGATATTTTCTCTAATAGTATTATTGGATGCTCTAATTTTAGTATTATATATCTTCTTCTATTTGAAAAATTTTTAAAAAAAAATTCAAACTTAAAAAAATAATAAATGTAATTCTTTTAAATATTATTTACTGTTCCAGTTATATAAAAATGCTACAGTGTAATATGGACATATTTTACTTTACAAATCAACTTATTTCTAGTAATTATAGCAATTATTTTAGAAAATATCATGCGAAACTTAAAACTTGTTTAACATTTCTTACAGAAACGTTTCTTATTTTCATGTGCTGATTAATTTTCTAAATTATAACTATATTTTTAACATGTTACACATTTTTGGAAACTTATTTTCTTCGTAAAAAATGTGTAAAAGAACCGAATTTATTTAATTTTAATCTCTGAGAATTATATTTACTCTAAAATTGCTTATATTTTCAGTTCTAGCTCTCTAACGGTGACAAAAATAACATCCACGAGACCCCTTATATAAAATAACTTTTAAAAACTATATTTATAATGAATTTGTAAATATCTGTTTTTTATACCATTTACTGTGTTCGTAATCTTACAAACTTACGGAATTACCTTTAATACCACTCCTTCAAGAATAAACTGGATAAAATGCTTGCAATTTGAAACATACGATATATGCACACATCTATTCATCTCTATAAGACATATTTCTGATTCCCCTATCGACGCACTGAAAGCAATGTTTCTAAAGAAACGCAAATAACGTCTTTCTTCTCACGTTTCTTATTTTTCACCCTTAGGCAAAATCCTTCCAAAAAAGAGAAGCTTTTATGTCCTTAGAAGAATTGCTATCTATCGTGATTCCTTACCATTTGGGAAATGTGATTTCTGCAATGTACGTTTTAGTGTTGTAATACTGTCTGGTAGTTATGTTCATCTTTAATGTTTTCCAAATTTGCAATAAACATGATATTGTTCTTTATATTTTATAAAAAATGTAGGACATTTTATTTCAGAATATATTTATTACACCAGCCAAAAACGAAAAAGCTTTTTTTTTAATATCAAAGAAGAATATTAACTGAAAAATAATTAATTCATTTAAAGTTTATATTTAATTACAAATTTTTTATTTCACTAATAGTTTTAAATAAAGTAAAGAGAATTTCTTACATGAATATGCCAAAAAGAAGTTTAAAACCAAATAAATTAATAAATTGTTTACTCTATTCCAAAACATATTTTGTGTTTTGACTAATTTATCTTTCAAAATAAATGCATAAATAATGATTAACAATCAGTGAAATAACTCTCTTTGCATCTTATTTCAATCATAATGGGTCTTCGATTTAATAATATCTTTAATATTTCAAAAATGTTTCCAATTAAATATAGAAGAAATAGAAAAAACAAAGTTAACTAGAAATTAATTAAATATTCATATGTATTTATGTTTAATCATTGTACGTTTCTTAATCCTAAATAAACTTAAATTATTTTTTAGTAAAACATAGTTTAAATATTTTCTCATTGATCAATGGATTTTGAGGAAGAAACAATTAACGCAATTTTTAAAATTTATATTTAATTATTTTTTTCTATATTGTATATACTAAATTTATCTAATACCTACATTCTACTTAAGTTGGTAATATTCTTGCAATTAAGCACAAAATAAGGACTAAATAGTATGAATAGCTTAAAGTAAATGATATTTCATTTTAAAAATTTAACCTATTTTGATAAAGTATCTTTACTTAATTAATTTGTAAAGAAATTGAAAGTGTGTGTGTGTAGTTAAATAATTAACGTTCAATTTAATATCATTGAGAATGTAAGAAGCACTTTCAAAAGAATGTTCATTTAATTGAGATGTTTAATTTGTTAAAAAGAAACAACGCATAAAATAAGTTATTCACGGAAATAAATAGAAAATAAAAACAGTGCTTATTTCTTACATTTTTTTAAAGCAGACATTCAGTATTTAGGGGAAAAAAGTAAGTACACAGTTAAAAAAAATAAAATGATATGCTGTATAAGTAAATACAGTTGAATAATTAAATCATAAAGAACTCTTAATTAATGAAATTCAATAATTTTTGAAGAAAGTTGATAAAAATAAAATAATAAAAACGCTACTTTTTCGTTGAATCTAATTAAAAGTACTAGAACTGCATACGGAATGTAAGGAAATGCTTGGTATGTACTCTTATAAAGTCTGCTTAAAAAACTTAACTGTAAAATTAACTGTAAGAGTAATGTGTATACAAATTAGAACACATTTTCTTTAAAAAAATTCTTAGTTAACAAGCATTTACATAATTATGAAAAGTACTAGTTGTTTGCATGTAGTAATTTCTTAAAAGATGAATAATGCTCTGCGTAAGTATTTTTTTAAGAAAATTGTTAAGAAACAACTTTTTTTCTCCTGAACTTAAAATAATCTTTATTACTAGATGTGTGCTCTATTATGCACTTTACAAATTCTAAACTAGATAATTATTACTTCACTTTTCGTCAAATTAACTTCTTATTTTCGAGATTCTTTTGGATAATAATGTTATTCTTTCAGAACAAATTTCGTCCACGTGCTAAATGAATTCTTTTGATATAAAAGTAAGAGAAACAAAAACAAAACTTTTCGTTAAAAAAAATTGAAAAACTATGTGATTTATAATAGTTATTCTATTTTTTTCATTTTTGTTTTTCCTTTTTTCTATATGAAGCACTCAGTTTGTGTATTTACTAATGAGGGAATTTAAATTAACGATCGGTTAGTATATATATGTAATCTAATATTGATATTAATTCCATGCTATGATTGTAAAAACTTACTTGTTTATACAAATAAATTGCAGTAATTAATTGCACTTAAAACTAAATTTGGAATGAAAACAGAATTTTAATATTATTTGGAATAGTATTTGAAAAATCAAAATGATTAAATATTAGTTGTTTACAATGCTATATTTCATTAAAAATTATTAAAAGAAGAAATGACTATTATTTTTATCAAGATGTATTTAAGAGCAATTCAATCTTTATTGAAGTAAATGTCCTTTGCTTTCGCTAGGGAAGCTTGTAAAATCGTTCATTTATCTGAACTCGTAAATAAGGTTAATTTTGACCAAAAAAGTAGATATTTTTACGTCATTTTTTGAAGTGTGTTTTTTTATGATTTCTAAAATAGTTATTTTAAAGATATTTAAAGCTTAAATCATTACTAAATATTTATATTATAAGAAATTGATATTTATATATGTTTTTCAATGACTACGAAACAAATAAAAACTGCACTTTGCTTGATCATAACTTTTCTTCTAATGAAAAGAATGTGAAATGAGTACAGAATTTTAAATATATTTAAGAACAATTTTCCATTCTAAAGCACACATTAAAAGTACATTATTAATTTAGTGTCTTTATTTTAAAACACGCTTATATTAAATGCTCAAATTAATTTATCATATAACAAAAAATATTATAACTTTATGTTTAAAAAGAAAATTATATTATGCTTTATAATTTTAAATATACATACATATACCAACTGCAAAACTTAAACACAAACTGTAAAATGTAACAAAAACCACAAATTCAGCTATTATTGACAGAAAGTAGAAGAAATTATATTCATGTAGGAAACTGAACAAAAAATAACATGGAAGAAAAAAAAATAATACTGAATTTAAGAAAGTTTTTAGAGGAAATCATACCGAGAAATTAACAAAATTGTACTTAAATTCTAAACGAAATCCAAACCAACATTATTACGATAATATCTTAAGTACATGCAACCTTTGCAACATGTGGCCATGCTTTCCATTAGATAATCAACAACCACAAATTCAAGTAATTGCTATTCCTCCTACATGGCTACTTGAGTGTGTAGCAGCTGGACTGGGATAGTGCAGAGGCATCATGGCTGAAATCAACCCGAATATTTTAATTGAGATTAAGATCGGATATAAGTGTGTGCCGGCCAATCCATACACGTAATTCCCTCATTCTCCAGGTAATCATCGACAATGTCAGTTCCATGGGGATGTGCATTATCATTCGTTAAAACAAAATCAGGACCAACTGCTGCAGTGCAAATCCTGCTGTAAATTCTAGAGCTCCATCCCGTTACCGGATAGCCGTCATAGAATCTCTACAGATTTGCAGGTCGGTGTGATATCCCAATGAAATCCCATCTTACACCATAATGATTCCATCTCGGAATGCGTGATGCTCAATAATACACTGAAGCCGATTGAGACACACACTTGTCATCTAAATCCAGAACAAATCTCTTATTTATGCGTGAACATAACTATTGGCTCAGGCCAATTCGCATGCTGTAGACACCACGTTTATCGTGTCTATTTGAATGGAACGGATAGATGAAAACAATCCATGGTACCTGGACCTATAATATGTCCCGGAGTAGCATACGGTACATAGTAGTGGTAGATATCATCTTGCTAATGGCAGATGTAGTCATTTATGCCATACACGTGGAGGTTGCTTTTCAATTCTGCTCGGGCATCAATAAAAGCAATTCAATCTACCACGGAGTTTGTAATCCTTGGGCGAGAGCCACATATTTTAGATCAAACGTTTAGCTGGTTTGAGAAATAGTCTCCATAATCGTGGAATGACTGTATGATGAGGGAATAATGAAAGAACAATGGATGTGATTGATTATCCTGTTTAAACATCCCATAGAATACTAAAGCTTATTGTCCTTTCTGCTCTGCAAGTCATAGACACAAATATGTCTTGAGAATTAGAAGTACTGAAAATCCAAGAATTTATTTTTATCAACATTTGCATGGAAAACCTGTCGAAAACCATTTCTCTTTTTGTTTATTTCTCGACGTAAAACCGCCAATGGTTGTTACCTTACATGTTTCCCATGCATCCATCTACATCTTTAATAAGCTGAAATATCTAAAATTCGAGAATTGTTTTTCGTAATTTAACGTTTTTGCGTCCCCACTTTTGTTAGTGAGAATATATATATATATATATATATATATATATATATATATATATATATATATATATATAAAGTTAAGTATAGAAAGGAAAGTGTTGAATATTACTGGCGTATAAGTCGCTCTTCAATTTTACTTCGGTTTAAATGAATTCAATAGATTTTTTTTATTTTATGTGTTATTTATTGGAAAAGTTGGAAAACGTTTGTGAAATTCTTAACTTATGAAAAACATATAGCTACGTCCATAAAACGAATATTGAAGAAAGCAGGTATCATTCCCCCCCCATATTGTTAAATTGCGGGCTCTGTTTCACGTTAAAGTTAAAACGTGGTGCAATAGGGAAGTTGGAGCAGTCAAAATATAACTAAATAATAATCTTTATCTTCAAGTCACATGTTAAAATTAAGGTCATTAAAAGACATTTATACACTTCTAGAGTATTGTTAATTATGAACACTTATACGTATTTAAAAAATATCTATTTGACACTTTAAAGTTGATTAAAAAATTTTTGTTTACAGACATACTCAGAATAATGTTGATAATATATATATATATATATATATATATATATATATATATATGCTAATATACTTAATATCTAAATAATTGTATCACAATATTTTATTTAAAATTTCAAAAACGGTCAAAGACAGAGAACTATTTTATATTCATATTACATTTATTGCTAGTTTAAATAAAGGAAATAAAATTCTCGACGTCTTGATGTAAATATTGAATTCCATTATACTACTACATTGCCAATTGATTTCTATATTACAAGTTAAAAGAATATTAAAATTATAAAAAAAATTAAAAGCTCATTTATTTGAAACAAAATATTGTTAATAAGTAAAACCTAAATCTGAACCTTAATTTATAAATCATTCAAACTAGAGCAAATGTTACATGTTTTTATCTTTCTTCAGTTAGTTAAGTTCATTTAACAGTTTTGTTAAATCTTTGGAGGTTGTACCTTTCCAAGATTTTACGTCATAAATCAAAGTAGGTACTGATTCCAACGCAATAATAGCTTACTCATTCTAACTATTATTTAAAATAATGAAAGTAGGATTTAAAGTATTAGGGAATATAAATATATCCCCTACATCAATATAACATTATATGAGATAAATGTTATTTTTAAAAGTACTTTTTTAAAATACTTATAAACATATACCGTTATTATATCTTACTCAAATATCGAAGCAACTTTTTCTATTCTAATATCAAAATTATCTTAATTTCTAATATGTCTTTAGCAAAATTGCAAATATTTTCATTATACAGAAATCTAACAATTTCTTACCTGCATTGCGTTATATACAAAGACATATCATGGAAGTACAGAGTGTTTTTCTTCCAGGTATATAAGTTTAAGTTGGCATTACTTTCCAAGATGGCGACCGATTTAACAGCTGTCAAGTGATTTATTCTCAGTTTGGTTTGGCAATTCATCATGAATAGACTCACGCCTGAACAACGCTTTCAAATTGTGCAATTTTATTTCGAAAATAATGGTCGCGCGCGCGCGATTTTCATAAGCGAATTTTGTTTAGCGATGAAGCGCACTTCTGGTTGAATGGCTACGTCAACAAACAAAACTGCCGCATTTGGAGTGAAGCTAATCCACAAGTGTATGTCGAAACACCGTTACCTCCAGAAAAACTGACTGTTTGGTGCGCTTTATGGGCTGGTGAAATCCTTCTTCAAAAACGATGAAGGCCACAACGTTACAGTCAATGGTGATCAGTATAGAGCCATGATTACTAACTTTTTCATTCCTGAATTGAACAATCATGATGTCCAGGAGCTGTGGTTCCAACAAGACGGCGCAACATGTCACACAGCTCGTGCCACAATCGATTTATTGAAAGACACGTTTGGTGACCGCCTAATTTCACGTTTTGGACCTGTGAATTGGCCTCCGAGATCTTGTGATTTAACACCGCTAGACTATTTTTTGTGGGGCTACGTAAAGTCATTGGTCTATGCGGATAAGCCACAAACACTTGACCATTTGGAAGACAACATTCGCCGTGTTATAGCCGATATACGGCCACAAATGTTGGAAAAAGTCATCGAAAATTGGACGTCCGGATTGGACTACATCCGAGCCAGCCGTGGCAGTCCTATGCCAGAAATCATATTTAAAATGTAATGCCACAAGATTATCTTTCGAATAAAAAACAATTCATGTCAATCGAATAATACGTCGTTGTTTTATTGCAATTTAAAGTTCTATACCTCTCAAAAAACAACCTTTAGTTTAATTGAAATAAGACATGAACCCCTCTCTCTTGAAAAATAAATACTAAACGTATAAAATAGTTTTAATAGATTCAACGACTAATTGAACTGCATTCTGTGAAAGGCATATTACCCTGGATATGAACTTTTAGAAATTTAAACCCACCTAAATGATTCTACAAAACCATCATTAGGAAAAATTCTTTTCACGTATTACAGTGCTATTGCATAAAACGTTTCTATCAGTGAATAATAGTTGTATTTTAAAATAGATATGCTTCTGTTAGGTTTATAAAGTACTTTACTTAGGTACAATATCAAATCTAAAATTAGCATTTATATTATTGCAAAGTCATCAAACTTTATTTGAATTTACACGATTAAAATGAAGTAAAACAGCTTATTTCTTTAAGTATTTTCTGAAAGTACTAAATTGGAAATTTTCAAATTTTAATTAAAAGAAAAATGTGAGTTACGCTTAGGAAAATACGAATGTAATCACGAAATAAATGTGTAAGCAATTCTTCTTAAAACATAAAAATATAACTATTTTATGCTATATTCACAATGCTTGCAATACAGAAATGTTTTCACATTTATTCAATATTCACTAGAAAAATCTCCACAATTGAAGAGAAAGGGATAAATATAATTTCCTCATTCTTTCATGTGTGTGTGTGTTCCAAAGTAATTCAATCAAAATTATTCCAAATCTCTTACAAAGTTCTTTACGTTTCCCTTATATTTTTAGCATTTAGTCACACAGACAAATAATTCCTCTAATAATTTTATGGAATTTGTTGGTCTAAGGTATTAAATTTGAAGCTCTAAATTTTTCAAAAATTTTAAATTCCGACGTTTTGTTAAGAGTAGTAAATTACCATTTATTCCTTGTACGTATATAGAAATTTGCGAACTTACAATATTTTTTTTCACATTTGTTCACTGTCTTTTAAATAAAACTCAACACTATTTGATGCTTTTGAAGAAATTAAGTGTGCATTGTAAAATACATACACAAGTATGAGCAAATTTTAAAACACACTAAGAACAGAGATATGATGAGTAAATTTTTAATGAAATATAATATACTGTATTTTCGTTTAGCACGATAAATTATATATTTATTCATGAATCTTATGATTGTATACCGAATTTTTTTTAGTTCGTGAAAAAAAAGGAATTTTTAAAAATAATAATTAAAACCCTCTTTTTATTCTGTTTTATAATTCGGTACAAGGATATTTATATTAGCTGTGGGTTACTAAATTAGAACTATTTTTTATAATTTTAATAACCTATTCTATGTATTTTACTATTTTCAATGATTTAAATTCTTACACAGAAATCTCAATACACCTTACCTAAACAATTGATATAAGCTAATTGTACTTGATGAACAGTTTCTGACTGGTTGACCGTCGGTATCGGCCTGGATAAGCACTCTATGCCAGCGGGTTGATTATCTCGATTGGTTTATCAAAGGATGAACGCTGCAGAGCTTGGAAACATACAAGAGACCCTAGGGCAAATTTAGTTTGCTCCGATGCATTCCTGCGTTAAGGCAAATTATTTTGGATTTCATGAGATAACGAACAAGTTTAAGCTGGGTGGGTATAAGAAAGCATGTGATAAGAGCCAAACACCAAATATAGTTTTCTCGCTACAAAGCTGTTATAATGCACATTTATATATGTTACCAGTAAAGCTCGAAAGCCATTAATTTGCAGTTTACTTAGCTAATTTCCGTTAGCTTCGGTCCGTCTAAATGCGGAATCAAGAGTTTTCCGAATTTTAAGGTATCCGAATACGTTGAAATGAACAAATTCGGTCAATACAAATATTTTTGTATTTACTTTATTGAATACAGCTATCTTTTGTCTTTAGAAAACATACATTGTTCTGTTTCTACGATACCTAAATGCCAAGTTACAATAAGTTTTATAAAATTAGAAAAAACGGAAGCGATTGGTTTATCTACCAGAAGTAGACATTTAAGTTGTTCAAGATCTATCATGGTGAATCTGATAGCTCAAAACATTACATACCTATTCTTATAAAAAAATTTCAGCTTAATATTTTAATTAATTTCGAGAGAATGTACTGAAATATTTCCTATTGCATCAATATTTTTTGAGTTATGGCCTGTTATTTTATCAATTGTCTTATAAAGAGAATGTCACGTTTCTTATAATATGTACTCGATCAACTCTAAAAAATTTTAAATTTTAATGCAACATAAAGGTTTTACTATATTCCGTAGATAAATGCATCTAATTTGTTTTAGTAATACTTTTACTGATAAAAGTTTGGCATTTTCCTCTAATTGCTTTGACGTTTTTCAAGTATATTGTTAAAATTTCTTTATAATTGCGAGTTTTGTTGAATTTGGATATTTTTTCAATAATATTGATGTGTGTGTAGAGTCAAATATTAGTATTTACTGGTATTGGTTCCTAAAATGCATTTATAATGTTTTAGTATGCTATTTCTTAAAAAAATACTCCGAGCACGTTCGGATACATTAAATAGATTATTTCCCATTAGCTGTTTTTCGTATCGTATGAGTTAAAAGAGTTGATTTCTCTCAATTGCTTTCTTTTAGGAATTTTGATTGAACGTTGACATATGCTAAAAAATGTATCCTAAAATTTAGAAATCAACCTTTAGATTTTTTAATAAGTATGCATAATTTTATCATATGTTTCGTGAATTCAATTCCATAATCGAATAATATGTAAAACCATTTGATTATTTGTATTATAATTTTTCAAATGATGTGTCATTGATCGAATCAACTGATTTATTTTCTGCTTGATTTTATCAACATGATTCTCCAAGATCAGTGGTTCCCAAACTTTTTTAACCCATGGACCCCTTTTTATAGTCAAAACTTGCCCAAGGACCCCTTTTAAAGACAAACCTTTCCCAAGGGCCCCCAATAGAAAAAGCTGCGTAATTGCATAGTATATAAATTACAAATTTGATAAAGCATTTTGTTGAATAATAGTTTATTGAAATTATGGCTTTTCTATAAAATAAAATTTTTTAAAAAAATAAGGTATCCGACTACCCTAAAATCATGATTTTTTTGAAAAATAGACAAATAAATTTTCTATGATTATATTTTATAGGCCATCTTATTAGCTTCATAAAATTACCAAAATTTTTATTTTCCATTCACTAGAACAAATACTACAGGTGTTTTAGTAAAAAAGCAGATACCATAACTTTACATAAGATGTCAAATTTTAAAATGCGATTTACTCGAAATGTGTTTTTTTTCTCGAAAAACTCAAACTGGGACAGCAATTGCTCAAAAAATATTTGAAAATAATTTGCTGAAAGTTTTTGTGTACGCTTTGTAAAACAGTAGAATTGTTTTAACCTTCTGATTTATCAATCACTGTTTTATTATAAAATTTACAATCCATTATGTGAATATAATCACTGTTTTTTAAGCAATTTCATATAATAACTAAGATAAAGTGCTGTAGTTTTTGTTAAAATTAAAATATCTCTTATTCTGAAGGTCATTTCAAAAAGGAATAACAAAGTAATACAACAAAATTGAAAAATTGAGAATTTGTTCATTTACTATTTGTACAGAGCAGACCCCTTTTATGTAATTTTTTTGTGAATTTTTACCATTTTTTCCACATTTTAGTAGTAATAAATTTATTTTTCTCTTAATTTTAGCCTTTTTTCTTAAAATGTACTAAAAAAATCTAAATCTCCAATCTCCATTATTTAAAAAAAAGTTGTCGCAAGTAGTCGGATACCTTAATGACTTGGATGAAAATTTGATGTGAGATGTTATGAGTGTATTTATGTCTTGCTCACAATGTTTGTGAGAAGCAACCTCATACCCCAAAGGACACTTGTTTTTAATTTGTCTCCTTTTTGTGTGATGAGGTTTTTTAAGGCACTGAAACCCCGTTCTACCAAATTGGAAGACGGAAAAGTAGTCAGCAACTTCTGTACAATAACCCATAATGCAGGATGTAAAATTGCGATTTGTTTATGCATCTAGAATTCGTGGTAATCTTGTTCAAACATCGTGGACAAGTATAATTTGACAAGAAAAACCTTATTTGTGAATATTTCGATAAGATACTTGTGTATTAGTATGGATTTTTATGTATTTAAGATCTGAGTTCGTCCACGCTCAGAAGGGTTCAACACCCAGTCGGAAACATCCAAGTGAATTATTGTTATTTATTTAAATTTCCATTGAATTAAAAATGGATCAAAATTTTCTATTTTATATTACACCTTGCGTGGAATTCTGGACATTGCTCAGGGACACCCAAATCAATTTTAATTTTCAACAGTATCCATTAATAATAACGGGAACCCTGGGGGCTCGTAGGGGCCGCCAAACTGCAGCTGCCCCAAATATTGAAAAATAATTAAATAATATTATGTTAATTTCCTTAATTGCAATATTCTGAACCATTTTATTCTTTGTTTTGCTTTTTTTTAATTGAGTGAGGATTTATTCTGTCAGAAATATTGAACTATTCTATTCTAATGAAAGTTCAATTGTATTAACTTGATTCGATAAATGCAAAAAATAAACAACATTTAATTTAAGCGTACCGAAAAGTAGTTGTTGTTTCACCGCAAGCACAAATTTTCGCTGTAACGAGGGGATAGCAGGCAATGTGAGAAATGAAACCATTTTCCGCACTTACATGGATCGCCCTAGTTAATATAGAGGGTTAGCAGCTAATCTGCAGATTAACTGATATTTACACTTAGGCGGGAATATATACAAAATTAGGTTTTCCTGTTTCTATGTTTTCCAAAGAAATTACAGCATTATTACTCAATTATTATACTTAAATTTCTCTTTCGATACATAATGATTTAAGTCGCTTTTATACTTAGTGAAGTCGTATTTATTTTCACTATCGATTTTCTTATAAAGTTTTTATGTACAACTTAAGAGATTAAAATGTGTAAATGTCAAAGTGAAACCAGAAATTAATTTTTTTAAATAAATATAAAACAATTTAAACCTACGTATAATTAAGGACTTTCAAGTTTTCTTATTTAACTTCAACTGACTTAAAAGTTTGTTTCTAATGTGATGCCCATTGGAGTTTTTCTATTGCAGTCCTAGTACATTCCCCGAAAGCTGGTATCTCTTTTTAGAGCGGCATCATATAGGTGGATAACAATCACCGCAAGTATTTTTGACACCCAGTTTCTTCCCTATAGGGCAGTGTTTCTCAAACTGTGGGGCGTACCTCCTGGGGGGTGCGATAAACCTGCGAGGGGGGCGCGAGCATATTGAAAATAAAAGGATTAAATAATAATTTTTTGGAATGAAGTAAAAAAAATGCTTTCTGACACAATAAAAAATACACATTTACACTGATATTTATTTTTATCATCTGGTGATCATCAAAAATAAAAGATTCCATTTCAAACGCTCATTAGCCATCTTTGATCCTATAACCAAATTAAAAATAAACTTTGTTTACTTTGCTGTAATCCCACGATGAGAGATTTTTTTATTACGTCTCTTTTAACCTAAAATATTACTTTAGCTGACCTTCGAACTTACTCTGGTATAGTTATCTCCGTCGTTTTTTTAGGAAAGTTGTAAATAATATATTTCTGTTTCGCCTTTTTCCATGTGAAAGAGTTTTATGATATATGGATAAGCATATGGAGCACTTTGAAGAATTATTTGGCCAATATTTATTTTAGAGTAATTTGAAACATATAATGCATAATGAAAAACTTTTTACAAAATTATTGCTTAGAACACATGCAACACTTTCCCCATGAACAATTTTTTGGTTTTGTTTGCAGTTTTGTGCGACTTATTATGGTTTATAAATGTAAATGTGCAGAATATTAAAAAAATGGGCATCTGTGATTCCTATTCAAAGAAGTTGAAACTGATCAAGCTATTGAAGAACCTACTGAAATAATGCATATTAATCAAGATAGCGAAAGTAAATATAAGAAAAGCGTTAGACATGAAACGTTTGAGTTGATTTGAAATTTTCAAATGCTGCCTAAAGATCTCTATGAAGAAAACTATGAAGCCATAATGTAGCACTTCGCCTTGTCAAAAAACGCAAGGAAGAAAAAGTTCAAAATGCTATTTGTAAATAATCAAACTACAGAAAACTACAAAAAAGTGAACAAAATATGACAGTTTTACTGTGGAAAATAACGTTCCTGTGTTAGCGAAAAGTGTCTGTGATTTACGTCATTTATTAAGGACACGCACATTTGCAAAATTTTCCTTAATTTTATTGGATTTTGTCTCAAATTTTCAAAAAAAATTGAAAAGTTCTTGAAAGTAGGTAAGTATATTTTCTCTTAATTAAATTATTCACTGGAATTGTGATTTTTATCGTGTATAGTAAAAATAATTATGAAATAAATAATAGTTTTAAAACAAACAAAAAACGCTCTTTTATATTGAATCGAACTAAAAAGTTTTTAAAAAATGAAAATATATATTACTTAAAATTAAGATATACACAATTTAATACTTATCTTGTTAATTTGTACGGTTTATAATTATGATCGTATTGTAGCCTTAGCGCCAAAGTTCATAATTATTGCATTCAATACATTATTATTTTTAGGGAGGCGTGATAAAAATTATGATTTAAAATTGGGTCGCCAGTAGTGAAAGTTGGAGAACCACTGCTATAGGGAGTCACCTGAGATCTGACGATCTGAACATGTACAAGGATTTAATTTTTCCTAGAACACCGAATCCAAACAGTTACTCTAGCGATCTTTTAAATGTCGTAAAACCATACGACATGGTTGCTAACGATTTTCTGCATTATCAAAATCCAGCGACTTGGGCCGAGATCTAACCCGCAATCTTGAGTTCAGAAGGCCAGCGACAAACCAACCCCGCCACCCAGCCGGCTTGTAACTTAAAGGTTAAATTGTAAAGTTTAAATATTAGCAACGCAATAAAGATTTTGTTCTAATTTTTTCATGGAAATAGTTATTTTTAAAATAAATATATTTCAAAGCTAACCATTACTCTTCCACATCTTTGATTATTGATTTTTGTATAATTATATATTTTAAGTTATTGATATTCAAGTTATAACATTAAGTTCCTGATTGCACTCAAACACAATCTTGCAACCATCACCTCTTTATTTAGAAATATACACTAATTTCTAAAACAAACTATATTTTTTGCACCCTCGTAACTCACCCTTTGGAAGTAAATTTTCCTAAATGACATTCATAAGGAAACTCTACTCAATAAAAGAAACCTGCCTGTTATATTTGAAGTCTCAAAGTCTAATTGTTCAAAAATGGGGATTTTAGTTTATTACACTGTCTGCACCTCTCTTGAAAGTCAAATTCCACAAGACACGTTCTTAACGGATTTTTTCTCAACAAAAGCAAAATGCCTGCCAAATTTCAATTATGTCTTACAGTTAAGGATATTTCGTGGTTATTGAGTGATTAATTGTGACCTGTGCTTTTCTTCCAAAAAACAAACAAACTCAGAAGATATATTTTTTTTTATTTTTGAATAAATCGAGCACTAGTGGGAATTGTTAGAAATTGAATGATTTTTTTCATTTAAGAATAAAAACGTGTTTTAATGCAATTTTCCTTATAAATACTCTTTCTTTTTTTCAATAAAAATCTGTCTATATTTCATAAGGATGATTGATTTTTATAATTAGTAAAATAAATTCATTAATATTTATTATCTGTTTAATTGTTTGAAAGAAAATAAATCCGAATATTTATTTAGTTAAAATAAAAAAAACTCTTCTATAATAATTTATCTGAGCTATCAATTATAATTTATATCACTATTCGATGGTCTTCTTTACATTCATGGAAACACAGTTCATTTTGCTATTAAAAAGCAATTAGGTATCGAAAAAAATAACCCTTAAATCAGAATGGAAAAACATGTCTGGATTTTTTTTCACTTAGATAACATTGAACAGGATTTTATTGCATTTAACTGAAATTCGATAATTCCAAATTAAGTTAATATTTATTATATTTTACTGCTCAAAATAAAATTAAAAAAACTCACCATAGGTAATTGAGGAATATTTCAGGGAAATGTTTTAAAATAATTGCAAATTTAGTTTATCTCGTGTGAGCTTGAATGTAGAAATTTGAATACTGGATTTCTTGATAAAAGGTCTGCGACCACGTTTTGAACACCAGGTCTGTGCTCCCATTCTATGTTAAACTCTGACAATTTCAATGCCCATCCGGATCATCCTACTTGATATACATATAACGCTGCGTGATTAGAATGAATGCATGTATATTTCAAATTTTCAAAATTTTGTGCTGAATAATTTGAACTGTTCAGAAAGAATATTAAACTTCGCTACGAAATCTGTGAATGTTTATCTCAATTTATAGTATTTTTTTGTTAAAATACATCGGTTTGAAAAATATAATAATAAATAAAATATTAAAACTCCAAGGACTTTATATATATATATATATAAAAAGTGCCATATATATATATATAAAAAAAGAATACATAACGTATATATATATATATATTTATATATATATATATATATATATATATATATTGATTTTTTGATAGATTACTGATTAAATCTTCTGAATGGTGACAATGTAAGTAAAGTTCAAATGTTTTTTTTAAATCGATGTTAATTTATATTTTTTATGATCATGAATACTAGCTAGTAAGCTGCGTATAATGTTTTTCCAAAAAATATAATTTAGAACGGATAATTTTTGCAGTGGTTAGAACAAATATAATGAAAATGTAAATAATGTAGACCAGAAAAAATAATTGTAACTGAACGTACTTGAATATCAGGTAATATAGTGGAGTTTTAAAATATTAAATGTTTGTTTTAATCAAAGTAAGAAAATTCGTGTTCACATTTTAAGTAAGAAAAACTTTAATAATTTCTAGAAAGTTTAGTAATTATGATTGTTGTTTTTCATATGAACTAGTTATTTGATCGATATTTATATATACATATATATGTAATCTTGAACAATATTCTGTTTGGACTTTTTCTTAACCTACCATCTATCAAAAAGGGAAAGTTGGTAACATCAAACTAGTTGAATCCTACATATTCTGCCATAAGTACAAAATTCCGTTTTTGACTCGCTTGGCTTTTTGTTTTTCAACTTTTAAACATTATATTACTCTTTTATATTCTTTTAAATATTTTATATTCTGTTTTATGAACTTGTACTTTGTTTTTTTTATTTTTTATTTTTTTAGTTTTAGGTTTATTTTACATTTTGCATTTTTTTTCAGAGATACAATAAAATAAAAACCCTACAAAATATAAGTAGACATTTAAGAAGTCAACAGACCAAAATGGAAAACTAGTATGCTTTCTAGATCTGTCACTGATTTATGACAGTGAAATAGGGTTACTCTTGCTTTACAGGATCCAACCTTCCCCATCCAGCAGAAGATTTCGACATAATAGCGCAATATAAAGTGGCGGAAAACTTAAAAAGAATAATTAGGCCAAGCCTAATAATAGCACGTGTAAGCGAAATAACTATTTATAACAAATAAACTTAATTGAATTACTATTGTAAATTTGTACAATGTCACAATTGAGACAAACATATATTTTACAATGAAACCTTTCCGAAATTCTTTAAAGTTTTCGAATACTAAAAATAAACATAAAATAATGCATGTCAACTGTTGTAATATGGTGCTACTCAAACTTTCAACATTTACGACCCTATTTTCAGTCATAATTTTCATCACTCATCCCCCTTCATGCAATAACAACGTATTGGATGCAATGTACTTTGACGGTAAAACTATATGACTATAATTATAAAGCGTACAAATTATCAAGATAAGTATTAAATTTTGCATATAATTTTGTATATGGCAAATCCATAGGAGTTGCTAGTAATTATTAAACATTTTAAATTTCTTTTTTTTTAAATTTTTTATATATTTTTTAATTTTTATATATTGATAAAATATTTATCAAATACATTGTGCAGTACTGATACATTTATAACTGTATCAGGGTAAATGTATATTATATTTTTTTTATTATGTAAGAACGTATTTTGTTTTGCTTCCTTTCAGTAAATTTTAATAACTCTTTTAAATGTTTTATTTTCGACTTTTCGATGTGCTCGTGCCCCCCAAGTATGATTATCTCTCCCACCAGGGAGGTGCGCCCCACAATTTGAGAAACTCTGCTGTAACACCATCCGCAAAGTGCTGTTACAATCTGTTAAATAGGGCTATCTCACTTTCAATTCAGCTATGATACCATCTACTTGACTATAGTAATAAATAGTAAAAAATGAATGTTTTAATTGAATAGAGATTAATTGAAGAGGAATATTGATGGGAAATATAATAAAATAGTTGTTTTTTATATATGCAATCGGACCTCTATGTATGGAAGTCGTTTATTCCCAGAATATCGTAAGTTATATGGCAAATTCGTTATATAGAGGTTCATCTTTTGATTGACTTTATAAACCCCATAAAACAAACTGTAAATTCATAAACACTATATTTCAAAAAAAAATAATTATTCACACCTTTTTTTAAAAAAATTAAAATATGCTTATTTTATATATCTTACCCATCAACAAAGAGAGAAAGAAAGAAGGAAAAAGGGCAAAGAATACAAGAAAAAAAATGTCGAAGAATTCACCATGTTTTCAATGATAAGAAAATAATTTTATACTAAAATTAATGAATTTTAAGGACATTTAGTAATTTAAGACATACAAGAGTAATATTAAACATACATTATTTTACAATTAGAACACCGGGGCACGGGGTAACTCCACTGAGGGTGAAAGAGGATCTGGAAGATGTTTCTAGTGAACTGAGCAATGGGGGTTAAAGGTTGCAACTCTTAAATGAAACGTTCAGAATATTACTCTCGGTGAGTTAGGATCTAATAAAACCTGTTCAAGATATATGACCACCATCAAATGTGTTAAATAGAGAATAAATTGATTTTTTTCAGAAGTACTTTAAAAAAAAGGAAGACCAAAGATTCATTGACAAAAGAAAAAAAAGTTCGTTGTATAGAAAATGAACTTCACCATAGATATGTCACTTTACGAAGAAAATCGTGAAATGTTCAAGGTTCCAGGAAAAAGTTCGCTGTATAGAAAAATTCGCAATATAGAGGTTTGACTGTGTATTATGTAATTATATATATATATATATATATATATATATATATATATATATTATAACATTTAATAGTACATTTTTTCATTTAAAATCAATATATTTTAAATTACTCGTGAAAAAAGTGATTCATTTTAAAACTTTTTGCTCAGTTTCGTCGAGTACCATGAAATATCAAACGCAACACAACAAAACGCAAGATAAATACATCTTCAGCTCACTTTGATTTACACCATTAGTATGACGCAAAGTAATTTCAACCACGTTTTAGTTTTATCTCTTGTCCCTGAGAAAACACAAATAAAGTTAAATGAAGTCAAGCTATAACCTAACCATCTCCTTTCCCGCGGGAGACATCTGATGTTGTAGAGGCCGATGTCGGACGATGAACAGTTTTATTACCAATTCCCTGTATAGGCGTAACATAGGACACAAGTTCATCCATCAATTGATGGGCTGTCTGATGGTGTGACGGTCATCATGATTTATGCGTTCTTTCTTGATGGAACCATACCAAGAATAGTACAGGAAAAAATTTTATTTGTCTGTAACTATTTGTGAAAGTCATGTGTGTGACACCGAACTATTAGCTTGGCAACTGATTTCGTTCTATTTGTTTTTGTAATTTATATTAATAACGTGTAAGTGTATCAGTGATTAAATTAAGTATACATAAAATTATTATATTTAACCAGTACTTAATTTTTATATTACATACAATTCCTACATGATTTTACTTCGTTGCTAATGGCGTTGATTTCGGCACCCATTTTTTAGATTTCATTCTTAACTATAGATGCATTTTCAGACATATTTGAAATGATTGCAAATATAAACATATGTAACTTTTTTCTACTTCGATGTTATTACTTCTGTGTTAAGGGGCATTTTCAATTGTTGGGGTGTAATTTAAACATGTCTCTTTTCAACACCTCTTTATCAGCTATACTTTTACATAATGATATCTTTGAACTCAATTTTTACTCATTTTAAAAGGCCAGATAATTCAAAATTTTGCTCACTTATGCAGAACCGATGGAAATACAATAATTTAATAATTTTGTTCAATTGTCCTGATCAGGATCATCTGGATTAATAATTTCCCATTTTCTAACACATCCCGTATCAAGCGACTGATTTCTCCTATTTCTAGAGAGAGAGAGAGAGAGAGAGAAATTCGGCAACTAAAAGATTACATTACAACAGTTCGATTAACCATAAAGAGGTGTGTGTTTTTCAGTTTTTTTTTAAACTATAACTTTTTACCTTAGAGTTGTAGCTCTACGTTTTTCAAGCTAGTGAATATTTCTCCTTCAGAATATTTTTTTTTCTTATTTACAATATAAAAACGTTAATTATATTTGACATAAACCACGAAACATTAAGTCAATACTTAAGTTATGTTATCATTCAAATTTTATCAGAATAAATCCCATTCGAATAAAGCTTATTAAACAATTATGGCTTAGTTTAAGCTGTAAATAATAGGTCATTTATAACTGAACTCTCAATTTAATGGATAAACGCACAATGACTTAAAGTAATTAATTTTAGAAGCTTTATTTTCACAAATACGTAGGTGTTTTAATACGTAAGTTTAAAAGAGTTCTGATGTGTGGGCAAACTATCCGTATGAATAAAAATCCCTTTGAAAGTAAGGAATACCATCACTGCATTCAAATGGTGCCGGTAGATGGAGCTGATTCTCGAGTTACATGGCTCAATCTCAGTTAGAAGAAGTTTGTGCTGACGGAAAAATGATCCAAACGATTAAAATAAGTAGTGTGGCACGGTTTTTGTGTTTAAAAAAATCTCCCAACTGAAATTCATCTGGGATTGGTAGAACTGTATGGTACAAGTGTTATGTATCAAAGAAAGGTGTGGTTTGGGGGCATAGAATTTGACAAAAGCAAGACTGATGTCCGAGATTAAAAGACACTTTTTCAGTGAGAGGTATTGGATCACCCTTCTTACATTCCTGACCTCACACCAAGTGATTTATCTCTCTTCGGCCTTTAAATAAACACTTGGGTCGTCAGCATTACAGAATGGATGCTCAGGTTCCGCAAGCCATACAGGCGAGATTGTACAACCTTGACAATGATTTGCACGATGATGGCTGGGGCTGCGGTAGCCCAGTGGTTAAGGTATCCAACCATGGCAGGCATGTCATGAGTTCGATCCCAGTACCACTAAAGACCCGCCGTGTAAGGCAGCGATGCACGTTAAATCTGTCGAGAGCTGAAACGTCCTCCCGTTGGTGTGGTGTGGTAGTTAGGAGAGGGGGGTGCCAGCTCAGGTGTCGTCCACGTCCCTTGACCATGGTTCAAAATTACGTGGTCCGTCGCCAAAAGCCTTCGTGTAGCTGAACAGTGAGACGTTAATATTAACTCACTAACTCACTCGCACGATGATGGCTTCAATGTTTGGCGTTCAAATGAAACACAAGTGCCTCGATAGGTAGGGTGACTATGTAAAGA
This sequence comes from Trichonephila clavipes, assembly GCA_019973935.1. NCBI lineage: Eukaryota > Metazoa > Arthropoda > Arachnida > Araneae > Nephilidae > Trichonephila > Trichonephila clavipes. The sequence continues at coordinate 300,808 of BMAU01015766.1, read as the reverse complement.
AGTAATATGCACCCAGGGATGTTTTATGGCAGGGACGGATTGAGCCTCAACATTGGTGGATGGCATTGGCTCATTAGTTCAACATTGGCTCATCTCGTTCTTGACTCTGCTACAATAAAATCATAATCCAAATAATTTCAAAGGTCAAATGTTGTTCCCAGACATATTCTCCGAAAAACATGGAATTTCAAATTGTATAGCATTGTTGTGTCACATGGCATTATTTTGCGACGACTGTCGTCCATGTCTGGGTTTAGGCTTACGATCATACAACATCATTATTAATTTAAATGAAAGACTGTGGTCAGTCAAGCCTGTTTGTGACTAGATTTGTGACACTGGGGATCATAAACATTTGTTTGTTTCAGATTACCTTTATGCGAGTATCTGACAATGTAGGCTACATACTATCTTCTTTTAAGAGTCACAGGAGGGACCTACTGTTTGCGTAGGGACCTACTGTTTGCGTAGGGACCCAGAGTCTCAAGAAGTCTTAAGACGTTCCTGTATGCAGCGAAGGCACCTGTGCCTTACTACATTGTAAATATTTTTTTATTTCCTGTATAAAGGTTTACTCTGAACAGGCTTGCTACCTTACTATATGAAACACCTACATACTTTCCATGTTTTAGCTTCCCATTTTTTTCATAATTTGTTTTTAGAAAATATTTTTTTAAAAAAAATTGTCAAATGATCATTATTAAAAATTATTATAAATGGTTTGCTTGTAGCATATCGTGGCCACGATAGCCTTGTTTAGGGGTGGCGAACATTTTAGATCAACGTGCCATTTTTCTTTAAGAAATAATGAAGGAGGTATAGGCGTGCCGTCAGATAATTTTAACTGGTAATTATTAAGAAAATAATAAAACTAAGTACTAACAACGCCAAACTCTTTAATTACAACGGTAAAATACATTTTGCACAGTATAATGTTGTATTTATACGCGTAATTCAAATTAAAGTAACATTATTGTAAATTCTGTTGTAGTAGATCAAATAAACAAATAATTCGTATTAGGATTATAAGATGTTACTTTTACCAGAATGCAAGCTGAATTGGAGTCGTCTTCCAAACAGTTTCTAAGTGAGCCTAATAGTATTCATGTCTGAAAATAATGTCTCGCTGGTATAGATAGATGAAAATATGGTTAAAATAGCATGAGCCAGTTTTTCCCCACACACAAATAGCTACATGTATCTAGAATCGAATTCCATATTTCTAAAAATTTCATTACTAGCATCTTTACTTATATTGCTTGTTAATCTTTCTGTTTTAATCTCTCTCTCAATTCCAACTTTTTTTTTCCTTCCTTCAGCAACTTTTTGAATACATATTGAACTAGACTGGAAGTCAATCAGGTGCACTTCAAATTTTTAAATTTACAGCCAATAGAATTGGGACAAACTAAACGAAGTCTCATCAAAAGGTACATAAAAACACTTTAGCGGTTCCAATAATTATTTGAACTGAGAAAATCTCGCTGAAAATAACGACCGATCACTCGCTTTTCTTCCAATACTGCATACTGAACTTTGTTACATTGAATTAAAATGCAAACTATTTTGATCGGTGGTGTGCCATCAATGACACACTTACCACGGGTTCGCCAGCCCTGGCCTAGTGGCTATGGTTTTAAATTCGTGGCCGAAGTGTAACCGGCTCGAGCCCTATTGATACTTATGTCCCACTGTGCAGATATGGCCGATTCACGTTAAATCTGTCAGAACTCAATGTCTTTCTGCATGCGTAGTTATGAGAGGTGCCGTTCTCGTCACCTGGTGTGGCCGTCGTAGCCTAGAGGTCAAAGTAACGAATTCGTGGCTGGCGTGTCATGAGTTCGAGCCTAGTACCACTGAAGACCTACCGTGTAGGGGGCCGATGCACTTTACACATGTCGTTGCTCTAACATCCTCTCAATGGTGTGCTGTGGAAGTTATGAAAAGGGTATGCCAGTTCAGGTACCATACTCGTCACTTACCACGGTTCAAAATTACGAAGTCCGTCACTAACCGCCCTCGAGTAGCTAAATAATAAGACGTTATTATTCACTCACGCGTCACCTGGTGGAAGTTTAAATTACGAGATCGGTCACCAATAGCCCTCGTGTTGCTTTATAGTGCAGTGTTAATGCAATTATCCTTTTTCATTTACATTATGCCCATCGAATATATATTCATGAGTTTCTTGATTGTAATTATCATTCTCTAAAACTAAAATATACGCACTTATATATGTATGAATCTTGCTAATCTACAGTTTATAAATTTAATTTATAAATATGGAAATAAATGTAAAATAGTATTACTTTCAATAATTTCTTTGATGCATAAAAATATGGGTATTTATGTCATGATATAAATTTTAATCAGTATTTACAGTGTGTAATTAACTACATTATTTAAACTAGCAAAATGTATGCCTACAATAGAAGTAATGAAATATTTTTACAAATGAAAAGGCATTTTTTCCATAGCAAATTTATATGTAAATACGAAGCACAGTTCTAGTATACATACATAATAGAAATGGATACGTTATCAATTTTGGCTTTATTATTATAAATTTTTAATGCAAAATATGTTAAATTAGCTATGAACCAGTTTCCTAGAAATTAATTATGTTTTATTTTAACTAATTACGTTTTTGACGAAAGTACGGGTTTTGATATTCATCTTAACTTCGTGAGTACGAAAATGTTATTTTACGTAAACTCGTTAAAATAATTGAACTAATTGAGATGGATTCATGTGGTTAACGCGATAACAGCTTATAGCATATATTTTTAACAAAGAAGCATATGAGCAAAATAATATGATATAGTAACCGCAATGTATTAGATGCTTACAGCTTTTCAACAACGTTATTCTAATATCACATAAATATAACGCGACGCTTTAGGTTTGCAAGTTATTTATCACGCATAGACCGTAGAGTTTTCACCGTCACATGTAAAAATTAAATATAATTAAATTCGGCACTGAAGATATTAAAATATTATCAAGATAGTTTCATCACAGATATCAGTATTAAAATCACCAATTTAAAAAAGGGAACAATTTAAAATGATGCTTTATTTATTTTTATACAGGGTGCGGGAAATAAAAGTGACCCGGATGAGTAGATACGTTTGGACGTGAATATGACGCTTACACCAAGAGTACAAAATCGGTTCAGATCTTAGAATGTGTTGTGTCAGTGTGTGTTGATACAAATGGCTATGACAACTCATTGAATGATAGGCTTTGGGCTGCGGAGCATCCGCCTAACTTTTTTCATACGTCATTACATGATCAGAAGGTTGGTGTCTGGTGCACTGTGTTTGCACTGCGCATTATTGGTGCCATTTTCTTTAATCAGACAGTAAATTCGGAGTGCTACATTTCCAATATTTTTTATCCATTTATGGCAACATTAACTGAGGAGGAAAAGATCAACATGTACTTCCAATAGAATGGTACAATTGCATGTGCAGCCTCCTGAACCATGTATTACATTTACACAATCTTCGTTCTTGACAGAGTTATTAGCAGAGGTCAGTACAATCTCAGCCTTAGATGGCCATCAAGATCACCTAATCTGTATATGTGCAACTATTTTTTGTTAGGAACCCTTAAGATATCCGACCATTTGCGACAACTTTTTTTATAAAAAAAAATAGAAATGTGTGAATTTTTTTGTGATTTTTAGATTTATTTAGTATATTTTAAAGGAAAACTCCTAAACTTGAAAACACATTTTTTTATTATAATTAAAAAGGGAAAAAAACTGTTGAAAATGTACAGAAAATTACATAAACGGAGCCCGCTCTGTGCAAAAATTTTATGAACGAATTTTCAATTTTTCAATTTTGATGTGTTACTTTGTTATTCATGTTTGAAATGATCTTCAGGATAAGAGATATTTTAATTTTTACACAAACTAGAGCCTTTTATCTTAGTTATTATATGAAACTGCTTAAGAAAACATTGATTATATTCACAGAAAGGACTGTAAATTTTGGAATAAGACAGTGATTGATAAATCTGAAGGTCAAAACACTTCTACTGTTATACAGGACATACACAAGAATTTTCAGCAAATTATTTTCAAAACTTTTTGAGCAATCGCTGTCCTCGTTTGAGCTTTTAAAAAAACACTTTTCGAGTAAAACGCATTGTAAAGCTTGACGTCTTATGTAAAGTTATGGCATCTACTTTCACTAAAACACTTGTAGTTTTTGTTCTAGTGAATGGAAAATAACAAACTTGGTATTTTTATAAAGCTATATGGCCTATAAAATAAAACAATATAAAAATTGTCAATTTTTAAAAAAAATCATGATTTTAGGGTAGTCGGATACCTTAAGTTTAAGGTGTACCACAACAACCCTCATATTCTTCAAGAGCCCCAAAAGAACATTTATGAGGATATTGCTGCAATACGTCATCGATCTCACTTCCGCCACTTGCTGACAATAGTCCAGTGGTACCAAGAGTACCAAGAGATGAATAGTGGTTATTTTAAACATCTGTTTTAAGCAAATTAGCAAATTTTCTCTTTCATTTGATTTATTTCTTTGTAGTTCGGTTCTATGCTTTCTGGGTCACTTTTATTTGACCCACCCTGTAACATATTTCGGTACTTATGATAGAGCATTCTAACTCAATATAATATCAAACTATTATTTATTAGTACAATTTTTTCTTTATAGCACAAATGCTAGGCAGATAAGAATTGTTACTCTAATGTAATTATTATGTTTACTATAAAATAGAACAAGTGTAAATTAAGTTTCGTTCTAAGAAATATTTAAGTTGTTTTGCATTATTTCTACAAATTAATAAACTTTTATTTTTAAAATGTAACTTTAAAAATACTTTGAGTTACGATAACTTATTTAAATTTAGTTACATGCAGATGATAGACAATGGCATTCAATTAATAAAAATGTTAGCCTGGAAATAACTATTTGAGTCCAATCATCCATAAAATTGTATGGGTTAGAAATGGTAATGATTTTTATGTTTGAAGAGTAATGGTGTGAGATATATTTAAATATTGTCGTAGATAACATATAAATAATATATAAGGAAAGAAATTTGAAAAAAAAATTGGCAAAATTTTTTAACTTATGTAATTTAATATCTCGTAAATACAATTTATGCGGTATAGTGACACAGAAAGCTATGTACACAAATTGTGTAGTAAGAGTTGTGGCGACTTTTATAGGACGTGACTGATGATATCGTCTGTACCACTTAGTGTTGATGCCCATATTTTTCGATTAATACTGTCAGTCAGCTTGGCAAGTACTGCCGCAGCTGTTCGATTTGCTTTACCTATAAGCAAAACTATGAAATCACCCGCAGAAGTTTGCCGCATTATGATAAATCTGTACATTTGGTAACAGAGCTATGTTTTTATTAGAATTCGGTGGAAGAAGGTAATAAAATTTTTAAATTATATAATACATTCTTTTTTTCTTTGCCCTCAAGTTAATGGACTTTTATGTTGACTGCAAGTAATAATCTTGACAACTTAGAAATATTTTAAGTTTTGAAACATAAATATGCCACGAAATGTTTTATTTTATGTTGAGTGAGTGAATATCAACGTTGCATTGTGCTCAGCTACACGAGGGCTTTTGGCAACGGACCACGCAATTTTGAACCATGGTCAAGTGACGTGGACGACACCTGAGCTGGCATCCCTCTCTCTTCTAACGACCACACCACACCAACGGGAGGACGTTTCAGTTCTCGACAGATTTAACGTGCATCACTGTTCTACCCGGCGGGTCTTTAGTGGTAGTGGGCTCGAACTCATGACATGCCTGCCATGATCTGATAACTTGACCACTGGGCTAATGCAGCCCTAAAATATATTCACCCAACGTTGGGATCGAACCCATGACCCCGGTATCAAGAGCTTTGTGCTCTACCGATGAGCTAGTGGACCGTTTTTATTTTATATTGATTTTAAAGTTGGATGAAATATTTGAATCGGATACGGGTAACAAAGTCTTATCAACTAAAAAACGCAAATCTAAGAGTTGATATTGCCGAATCTTTAATAATGATTCATAAATATGTAATTTTATGTTAAACAAATGTAAAATTTTTCTTTTTTCCAAATCCACAATTAATATTCGAGTTATGGATATTATACTAGACGTAAGCAATGATTCAATCGCGAAACAAGTCCAAAGATAAAAATCAAGTAAAAAGTAGAAACTCTTTTTTTTTTTATGTTAGATGCCAAAATCTCTTACGTCCTTCACATTTAATAAAGATTGATTATTTTTATTTTTCTTCGCACTTTGTGTTTCCTTTTACAGTCCCTATTTCTACTTCGAAAATTGAAAAGAATTATTATTTTTTTAAGTAAAGTATTTACTGTGTGTGCTAAAAAAGTCCAACTCATTTCGGTATCACCATGTAGTAAAATGTCTGCGAAGCGAGAACACAGATTCAAACTAAATGAAATCTATTTCCTGGAAGAGACGACTGCTATGCATTTTCAACCATAGATATAAATATCTAGATATATAAGAACTGATAGAAAAAAGCATGATCCATGGGCTTTGATAACCGGAAGGAAATGTCGACATTCATCCGTCTCACTACGGCCGATTTTGTGCAGCAGAGAAAAGGTTTCAGCAGCAGAAAAAAAATAACCCACTAAATAAAACACAAAAAATGCAGTTTTCTTAGCAAAGAGAAAACACGAGTTGTTTGAATTGTATCCGAACAATGAATATTCAAAAGTGATAATTCTGTGGAATAATGCATTTTTCTTATCGATTTTTTGCTTCAATTCCCTAATCAAATGATGTGTACAATATTAATTTTAATGCTAATAATTAATTGACAAAAATGTTCACGGTACAAATCTACTACCCTTTGTCTCTTTTTATGTATTTAGATCTATAAAAAGAAGGTTGTAGTTTTCTTTCTAAAAGTAATTTTATGAAGTATTTATGATTGATGCTAATGTGAACTTCATATCGGTTTCACGAGTAAGTTAAATTAATTTTGATTGTGTGTGTGAATATGAGATGGAACCAAAAATGATAATTTGTTCAAAATATAAATTTATACACGCTGAATCCTAAATAAAATTCAAGACTAACTTTTAATTCGTTGGTAAAAATGATGTATATACTGATATATTTATTCTGATAAACTTCATATACTGATATTAAAATATATACGATGTACAAAATCAAATTTCTGAACATTTTGCAATAAATAGAAATATCTGTAATTCTTATTTAAAAAAGTGATTGTATATAGTTTAATTTAGGAAAGTATTCCATTTTATCCACCTAGTTTGCGTTTAAAAATGAAAATGACTTAAAACACCGGAAGTAATATTTGAAGTTGAAGAGTGGAAGTTTTTTGAAACTACAAAATTCGTGAGTTGGATTCCGTTTTTTAAAGAATCCATCTCGACACTGAAGACTGCAACTAAAATAACTTACATGGAATCGTTCAAGCGAGGAATTGTGATGAAGGGCCCTTAGTAGGTTTAGAGCCATTAGTCCGATAGTCGGCCATTGTCTGAAAGTGTCGAATATAATGATCTATAGATTAAGAGAAGTCGGTAGGGTAGACCACTTTTAAAAATAGATTTTGAGATTTTGATATTTCTATAAACCCCTAATCGGGAGCTTTCCATTGATATAACATACAAGCCATTATATGAATTAGAAGTACTTTAAAATGATTTTTAAAAAATAATCAGTTTATGAACCACGCCCATTTGAAAGATAAAACATTGTAAACATTGTATTTTTAAATCTGGAGCAAAGTTGCAAAGACTCAATTTATTTTTATTAATACGCAATAGATACATGTATAGTAACTGCTAATTTAACTGTGTTAGATATGCAAAAAAATTTTCTGCGAAATTTTGAAACGTGGTTTTAATTTGAAGGTTATATTTAATATTTAGTGATTTTACCTAAATTTAAACCATGTTCTTCACTTTAAATTTAGTTTAAATTAGTAATAATAACTAAATAAAACTTTAAAAAGCTTAGAAAAACGCTAAAAATATTTCAAAAATACTTGAAGTTTTTGGATACTTGAAACACTTGGATTAAATTCAATACAAAGGTAAGATTTTTTTATAAGAATTTCTGTTTTCAAAAACATATTTTTTTTAAAATTGTGTAAATTTACTGTATGCATGTTTAAAATTTATATTTTTTAAATTGTGTAAATTTACTGTTTGTATGTTTCTTAAATGCAATTGTGTATACTGAAGTGACATTTTTGAAAGATTCTTAAAGCATTTAAATATAAAGCAGTTATCATAACAAAAAAATTACAATTTTTAATAAATTCAGAATAATAATTGTTCGGTGAACTAAAAGTTTGTCTTTGAAAAAACTAATTATTATATTTAAAAAAAATCACTTCAGTATAAATATAATGTCTAATTAATATAAATAAAAATTTGAGTCTTTATGTTTAATAGTTTCTGAGAAAAAGGTATGAGATGATACATTAAAAGCCCTGTTTGATGTATTTGCGAGAAGCTTGTTACATACATATATAAAAATACATAAATTTCATGTTTAAGAACATAGAAACAGTTTTATTTTGTCTGTTTTAGAAATCATTTGTCCAGTTTAAAGTAACTTTTGAAGTTTTAAACTTAGAAACTGTCTGCTACAACAAGACCTAATGATAATGTTACGAAAACCTAACGAAAACTAAAGAAACGTCGTATAATCAGGTATTTTTAAATACCATCTCAAATTCACACCAAAACCATATTGATATATGTTCATATTATATTTATGATGCTTTCTGTTCAAATTTGATATCTGTAATGTATGAAAGCTGCAAATTGTTTAAAAATTGATTCAGTATTTGAGAAAATTTTGATGTTTTCTCGTTACTAAAACTGAAAATTGCTGTTCTGGACAATTTAAGACATTTTTGTTTACTATTTTATGCAAAATAAATTTCAAAGATGCTAATGTTTAATAAAATGGGACAAATACATGCTGTAATTCATGATTTTTGTTACAAAATGGCACTTAATAGTAAAAATTCAATTTTTTCAAAAATGATGTTTTTAAAACTGTATTCATCTTTTTCTCAGAATATAAGGTATAAATGTACATAAGTTTTTTCCCCTTATGTTACTGATATGTAACTATATATATTCCTGTGAGTTTTTTGAGGAGTTTCTCAAAATATTTGACTGGAATCCTTATATCGTGACCAAAAATGTCAAATTTTTAAAAATTCAAATTGATATTTTTATGTTACATGATTTTGAGACAACTAAACAATGTATTTTAAATATTTCACTTCATTGCAAATATTATTGTTTATTTATTGTTTAGACAAGTTTTTAAGCTTTAATATTCAAATTTTTTTCAATAATAGCTAACTAATTGTAACTCAGATGTGTAATGCTTTTTGTCGTTGCGAGAAGCTTGTTGCATGCATAAAAATACACAAATTTCGTGTTTAAAAACATAAAACAGTTTTATTTTTGACTTTTTTTGAAATCTTTTGTACAGTTTAGAGAAGATTTTGAATTTTGAAACTTTTAGAAATTTTGTTTCCATGGAAACGTACAAATCCATAATTCAATTTTTCTAATGTCGTAAAATCACATATTCCCAAATCATGACTTTTACATATTGATACATGTTTAAATTATATTTATGATGTTATAAGGTCAAATTTGACATTTGTAATGCATTGAAGCTAAAAATTCTTCACAGATTGTTACATAATTTGTGAAAATTAATGCAAAATGCTAAAAAGATCTCGTTAAACAAAAACTAAAAATTACTATATATGTATTTTCTGAACATTTTAAGGCTTTTTGTTTCCTATTTTATGTTTAAAAAACTAAAAAAATACTATTGTTTAATAAAATAGGGCAAATACATGTTGTAATTCATTATTTTTGTAAATAAGTGCCTTCTTACACTTAAAATGCAATTATCTCAGAATGATTGTTTTCAAACTACGTGTACCTTTTTCAAAGAATCTAAAAAATCAATATACTTGTAATTTTTACTGCACATAAATAATATGTAACTATATATAATAGAGTTACTTTCTTGGAGATTTTCCAAAACTATTTTGCTCAGAAGCAGTTATCGTAAAAAAAATGACAATTTTCACAAATTTCAAAGCGATACTTTTACGATGATTTTTTTTGAAAAAAGTAAACAATATATTTGAAACATTTTACTGTTATTTAAATAAAAAAGCCTAATTATTATACAGCCAAAAAAAATTGAAGTTTTTATATTCAACAATTTCTGAGAAACAGGTTCCTAAATTGGCTCAATTTAACATTGTCGGTATAGGCCCCCTACCGACTATTCTTAATACAACAGTTTCAGACATTGGGTGTGATCACTAGGAGGAATGGACATGGTCGCCCGGGAGGTGTAACTTCTGCAAAAAATAATTATTTGGTTTTAAATGCACATCGTCAGAGAGATATGACTGTTTGGCAGTTATCTCGAGAACTTGTTGCTGTGTCGGGAATAATGGTACCGAGACAAACTGTGTAGATGCCTACCTTAGAAGGATTTTACGTCCAGAAACTAGTAGTGCGTGTTCCCCTTAAAGCAGTTTCACAAAGAATTTCATTGTCTTGGAGCCGTGAACAACACTCTTAGATAGAATGATTGGTCCCCCCTTTTCAGGAACACATATCTTGATTCAGTCTACCAAACGGTTATAGACGGGTTTTCATCTGACGAGTACCTGGGAAACGCTATCATCCAAAAAACAACAAAATAATCCATCACTTAACTGACTCTAGATTTCTTATATGAGGAGGCATAATAATTCATACGCATATCTCCATACACATTATCACTTTATATCTTCATTGCTGGTATAGTGACAGGCAGAACGCATTAAGGATGAGATTCTCAAAACCTATGTATGACTTTTTTGAAAAGGAGTCTGAGATCAGTTGGTTTTTAAGGAAAACGCCCGAAAGCTACATTTGCTACACTTCTTGACTAATTCAAAAAGCAAATGAGGAATATTCTAGCAAGAGCCATTGCATGCTGTAGAGCCTCCAGACGTTAAAATTGAATTAGAACAATATAAATTACTGTCACAATTGTTGGTTAGCAGCCTCTTTTTAATAGTATTAGAGCACGTTGTGACGCTTATATTGCTGTACAGGGAGACCGCATCTCTTATTAGACGAGCAATACAAAGTCATGACGTATGCTATTTCAACCAATATCGCTTACATTAAAATTATGTGTACATTTTTGTTACCATTTCTATCTGAAAATAAGGGTACTCCAAATTTCCATCCATTAAACCAAATTTTTGTCAAAATATCTCATACTTTATCTTTGTAAACATAATTTGGGATATTAGGGTAGTTTTAGAAATTTCTCACGCATAGAAATAATTAGAAAGGCAATATTTGGAATCGAAATTAAAAGTATATAACATCTAATTTTTGTATTATATTGCATGTCAATGAAACTAACTCCAAGAAGGAAATGTTCGAAAATTATATATAAATGTTTTAGGGTAGGACCTGTCTTTAACAGCAAGGCAAATCTCGTGAAATTCGTAGCTTTCCTATAAAGTAGAGTAAGGTGAAAAGGAAGCCAGTGAATTGGAAAAGGCCAATCTTTTTGCCAGGAAATCCGCAACACCATTTTTTTGTTTCATATGATATACTTAATTTCAAAGAATATTGTCTACTAGGAAATAGACGATTATACACGAGATAGATAATTTGACTAAAAAGATAAAGGTGTTACATCCATCAAATCTCAACTGACACTCACCTAGACACACCAGTTTACCATCTGTGGCAGAGGAAGTTCAAACAAGAGAATGAGGTAAGACAGAAGGATGCCGAGTAGCCAGAGCGACATCAGCACACCTGGATCGATGTATCACTTGACAAGCGGTAGTGGATTTGCAAGCAATTTCTCTGTCTGTTTTGATGGATGGGAAAGCTTTATTGGTCTTTCTGTATCAACCAAAACTATTACATATCGATTTGCTCTAGCAATCTGCATTTAGAGGATCTCTTAAGAAGATTATCATTGAACATACAACACTTCGGTTGGAATAGAGGTGAACTACAGCAACTAGTTTGACAGAATGTACGTCTGACACTTAAATACATACTGAATCGAGTTGTGATTATTTTTGCCCATGGAGATTGTCTCCATGTATGAGTATGACCAATAGCGAACCCAAAAAATATTCATGGGAGGGGGCAGGGTCGAAAGTCAACCTTTTTGGTATCATGCTTCTATACGCCACCCAACATATTATTTTTTGTCGATTTTCGGGAACAAAAACAATTCAAAATTAGTTATTGAATAAATAATTAACATTATTTCATAAAATTAATTATTAATAACAAATACATAATTAAATTTTACGTAATATATACATAGGATTATAACCAATCGAAAAAATTTAAGGGCTATGGGGGGCGGACCCTAGGACCCTCCTTGTGTGCGCCACTGAGAATGACACTAACTATGTGACACATGTTAAATAATACAGCATCTGTGAATCGTCTCACGAAGTTAAAAGTGATATCATAGTTTGGGATGCCTTTGCGTACCATGGTAGATTACCTGAGGTTTGTATTCAGACCCCAATGCCGGTTTAAAGATATGCAGAAGTTATGCTGAGTACAATGATTTCCCTCTTCATACGGGATTTCCAAGTACCTTTTACCAGAAGAATACCATCCGACTGCGCATTACTCGCATCCTTTAACGTGCTTTGAAAGATATACTGATTGATTCCTTTCCACCATATTTACTTTTCTGATCTCTCACCAATCAAACACGATTTGGACGTAATTGGGCCTAATGTCATACCTTTTCACCAACGCATTTAGAAGAAATGTGACATGTGGTTGGCAGGGAATCAATAGTCAACTCTCAAGACGCCATCTGTACTCTCATTGACTAATTAACAACATGTATTCATTTGTGTATCTTCGTCCCCAGCGAGGGTTGACGTTATTCCGGCTGTGTAACGAGTATTATTTGAAAATAATCATCAGTTATTGTTTATTGATGTAACTCTCTGTTTGCCGATTATCTTCACTTTCTAGCCCTTCCAATTTACAAATGTATTTCAATTTCACGTGGTGAAAATGAAGTAGTACATGTAAGCAATACATGATTTGATACGAATAAATACAGAATAAACATTTACTAATATTTCTCTTGCAGTTGAATTTGATATTTTAAATAAAATCTTATATCATTTACAAGAAACATTTTGTGTAAGGCTATTGCAGATATGCTGAATATTCCGTTCCGATATCTTTTTAGAAAATATATTGGATAAGATATATGCTCATAATTTGAGGTATACTTGCGATTTTTGCTTGCATACATTCACTTTAATGGGGCATATTTCTTTCTCCCATTGATGTGCTGAAAGTAATATTTCTATAAGAAACGCAAAGCTTCCTTTTCTCCTCTTTTTTCCTCTAAAGGCGAAATCAGTGAGAAAAAAAGCTTTTATGTCTTCGAAAGCTATGCTATTTACTGTTATTCTACATTTTTTGTGGGTATGAGAGCTACATTGCAGTCTTTAGTGTAGCTACATGTTTTTATAGCATGTTTAGCCTTTAATGTTATACAACAAAGATAAAAAATATTTTGTATATAATATATTTAATACTAGTTTTGGTGTCGATTGTGAATGCCTAGGTAATGCCTACTACGAATATTGCTTCAATGATTTTTATCTAAGAAGTCTTTATGAATAATTTATTAAACAATTCCAAACATTTTACAAATTATGAATAATAATATACTATGATTATTATTGTTGTACACTAATGACTAAATTCTTATTTTTGAATAAAATGAGAAATTCTACATGCTATAGAGAAAGAGTATTAAATATGTGTAGTGGATAGCTACATAAGCCAGTAACAGCCTCCGGATCACTTTTGTATATTAGAACGTTACGTGCTTACGAATCAGAAGGTATCGAGTTCTATCCACCTCATTGGAGACCTTGGCATAGAACTAAGAAAAACGCAACCTTCACGCAGCTGTCGTGGCACCATCTATCCACCGCAAAAGCAATCAAAAGTTGCCACATCCATTCGACGCAGCAACCAAAGCCAGACTCACTGAATGTAACAACAACTACCCACACGCTGTCCATAACAACTATCCGTTCGCTTATCGACTGACTCACTGGTGGGGAGTAATGTAGGGGATAACTACAAAAGGTAGTAACAGACACCTGACAGAGGTCCTGTCTTTTGTCCAGTGATATGTTAAGTGCTTACGAATTAGAAAGTATCGAGTTCTATCCACCTCATTAGAGACCTTGACATTGAACTAATGAAAACACAACCTTCACGCAGCTGTCGTGGCACCATCTATCCACTGCAAGAGCAATCAAAAGTTGCCACATCCATTCGACGCAGCAACCAAAGCCAGACTCACTTAATGTAACAGCAACTACTCACACGCTGTCCATAACAACTATTCGTTCGCCTATCCGCTGATTCACTGGTGGAGAGTAATGTAGCGGATAACTACATAAACTAGTAACAATCACCTGACAGAGGTCCAATCTTTTGTCAGACACTTTTCTCCAGTGATATGTTACGTGCTTACGAATCATTAGGTACCGAGTTATATCCTCCTCACTTTTTTGGGGATTTATTTTTTAAATAGTTGCGGGAGGCTTATCAGCACAATTTTGCCCCATGACACCACTCAGCTACTTTGGAACCTAATATTTGTCGAATTTTAATACGCCAGAAAAAGAAAAATTTATACTAGTTCTGTTCTGTATATTTTTTCTTTTTTATCTTGGTTCATTACTTTAAATGGCGAAATATTTTAATTAAGAAGTGATACAATGAATGCATCAGGATTTTTATCTACTTTATTTTACATTGTTAGGTTTTCCAATTTGAGGAATACTTTCAAAAATATAACTTAGTTTTTAAATTTGTGAAAGTATACTGTTCTCGAAATCAAATGTAAAAGTAAAAAGAAATATATTTTTAAGCTGGTTTTAAATAATATTATGTATAATTTTAATTGAAATTGGGCGTTCAATTGAATTTTTTTTAAAAAAATTTTATTTTTGCATACTATATGATAAATTCGAAATTGATGTTTTGTTAAGATTCTAACATTGCTAAGAATTATTTTAGTTATTTCTAAAAGTTACGAACTAATGGAAATATATTGGTCGCATAAATTTTCTGAAATATTCATTCGCAGATGGTTGTTTGGAATCTGTTGCGGAACAAAAATGTATCTTCGAAAAAACAATTCACACAAACACATATTCTTAGAGAATGAGTTAATACGTAAATAGTTTATTAAAGTGAACTGACATTTTTTCCTTACCCATATTTTTAGGAAATAGATATTTAGACACAGCTAAGTATTTCATAAAACACTTAGATATTTTTTGTTCTGAAGTTTTCCATGTTTGTGGATGCAATGCGATGCATTTCATTTTTTTTAAATCTATAGAATTTTCTTTTTTTAATATTGGATATATATATTTTTTTCTTAATTAAACTAGATATTGTCCTCTCGCATTATTTAAATAAATATATCAAAATATTATGATACTTAAAAATGCTTCAAAGGCTACAAAATTTGCCGTATTATAATTTTAAAATAAATACATATGAGTTTTATTAAAATTAAAAGAAAACATTATTTTATTTTATATATAAATAAAAAATGCGTAACTCTTTTATCGAATTCCCTTTTTGTTTCATGGGATTTTCTTATTTTGTACAACACATTGTAAAAATTATTTTATTAATTTACTTATATAAGAAGCAAAAGTATTTGAAAGACAATAGCATTTAATATTACTATATTTAATGTGTGTATTCTTTTAATCAGACAACGTGTGATTCAAAATGCAACGTTATTTTTTTAGGAAGAGTAATTTTATTATACCCAGCTAATTATTAGCAGATCGTAAAACCCAACATTTTTTTCTTCTATTTTTTCAATTCGTACTGTTAGTTTACACTCTCCTTATATATATATATATATATATATATATATATATATATATATCTTGTTCAAATTTGTAAGCGTTAATAGAATACATTTTATTCATCCATTCAAGTTCAAATACAATTTTTTAAACTTGTAGTGAATGATGCTTGTTCTTAATACAGATTTTTTGAATATTAATTAATTAATTACATTCAATTAAGAATAAATAGTAACAAACAAAATAATAGTCAGGCACCATAAATAGAAAAGAAAACCGCTCGTTGTGTCTCTGTAGCGCAATGGATAGCGTAGCGGAATTTTAATCCACAGGTCGTGGGCTCGAATCCCACCTGGGATGGCTTAATTTCTGAGAATGTCGTTTTTACTATACTATTTTATTCGAATAATTAAATTTAATTAATAAATAACTCGTAACAAACAAAAATAATAATCCAACACCCTCTATAGAAAGGAAGGAGGAAAATCATTTTCTATTTTGCCACTTAATCTTCTGATTCTGTCATATGTATATACATAGTTATATTAATCGTAACTACTGAATGAAAAGTGACTGAAATAAAATTTTTCTTTGTTGACTTGAATAGGAATTGTCATACTTTTTTTCATATTACTTTTTTCTATTTTTATAAAATGTGTCTCGTTGTCTGAAAAATAAGTTATTTAAATAAATAACGAAATAAGAACAACTATGGGTACGATACTATTTATTTTTATCGAAACGAAAATATTTCCTTCAGGTATATATGTATAAAGGCTATTTTAAAAAATACTTCCAAACTAAATATTTTCCCCAAAAGACTTTTAATCATGGACTGTGAAAGTATGCAGTTACTAAGTAAATGTTCAATGTAAAATCTAGTGAAGTATTGCAAGTTTGTTTCTTGAAGGGAACATAATTTATCAGAGTACACTTAGGATTTACTACGAGAATTAACACATCTCCTCCAAAAGAATATCAGTACTTAAGAAACTTTTTGTTTTCATTTTTAAATGTCTGTGTCAACCTGAAAACGACTAAATCCCAGGTTTTGTCATTTAATTCTAGGTGCACTAGTGTTATATAGTCACCTTTTCAGCGTTTGTAAAAGTTTATCTCGAGGCGTTAATTTTCTTAATGATGAATTTAACACAATTTCCTTTAAGGGAGTTTAACATTATTCTATATATTTTAAATTTACATTAAAAAGGAACATTGTGTCAACCTATCGCAGAACAAGATAATTTTAATTAACAATTAAACATAATATTTTTCTTCCTATGTGCGGTCTTTATCATTATATTACAATTTTTATAACTTTTATGGATTTATGCGCATTATATAACTAACTAAAATGTTTTATTAATAACTTATCAACATCCCTTTACTTTATTAAATTCTATACGAGTAAATAAACAACATAATAAAAATATGATGTTTATTGTTGACCAGAAATCATTAATATACTTAAGAGTTAACCATAAAATATTTAAAGAGATCAATTTGAAATAAGTATATATATATATATATATATATATATATATAAATATAAATATTTACGTAAGTAGACCACTTTTGATACTTTATGATTATGACGTGTTGTATACTTACAATTGAAAATTAAATTCTTTAAAAAATAATCTATAATTGTATTTTTTAAATCTTATTTTAGTCAAGAACTCTAGTGCGATGACGAGGGAAGATTGACAACAACCATATCGTAAATATAAGCCCTTTTACATTACTGTGGCTATTTTGTTTTGCTATGTATTAGTATTGTTTTTCTGTGTTTTTTGTTTTACTTTAAGTTATAATGATAGTTGTTTAGTACATGTATATATATAATATATATGTGTGTGTGGTGCCGGCGGTTATTTACAAGCCCCACCACTAACTGCTAGGGTTATGCTGAGTGTTATGGGAGCCTGGCTGTCTGTAGACGCACCTTCTAACACGACGTTGAAGTGAGCCGACGCCATAAAAACGAGGCACGACGCCATTGAAGGAAGGTGTAGGCATGGACGAAATGACAAACTGAGAAAGACACACACACACACATATATATATATATATAGATATATATATATATATATATAATATATAACATGTTTGTATTAATCAATCGATTTTAATCGTGTTCGTGTTTTTTTTATTGGATTCTTTCTGTGCAACCATTCTTTATCTTTTATATGCAAAAATGATTATTATTCACTGCATCATGCTAGATATTTTTCCATTCCAAACAAAATACCCTTGTGCAAACACATTGTGGGATTAAAAATATTATCGTTTCCGTAGTCTAAATGCTAAAACGTTTCAAATGATTAATTTCGTCGTGGTCAGATGTTCCGTATTTGAAGGTAATATGCTTCAGTTGGTATTAGAAATAGTGATACAAAAGACTTCTCACTAACTTCTTTAGAATGCTTTCAGGTATTTCAATGAATCTGTGCAGGATTCTTTTGACACATCTACCTTGTAAGAATTAACAAAATGTATGAAAAAAAAATATTCTGTTAATTGGTAGTAGTATTCATGTTAGAACTATTTTGCATATGTAAGGATTGTTTCTTATATTTTCGTGTAAAAATGATATTAATTTGAATTGTAAGCATACAAATTTTAGTGAATTTTTTATGTGATTTATAGAAATTATATTTAGTGTTTGAGATATTTAAAGAATATAAATATTCTAAATAGAAGCATTTTAAAGGAAAACGTTAGCTATATATAAAAAAAGTGAAACATGCAGAGGAAGTCTACGTAATTTTTGGAAAAAAATCAGAAGTTTCCGTTATATTACTTGGATCTAAATGGTTATTAATCTGTCTGATAATAAAAAATTGTTCTGTCTTATAATTCAATTATAGAGTTTTATGAATATCTTTTTTCCGTACTTCAAAAAGTAAACCGATACATATGCTTGTATGATTATACTTATTTATAAATTTTGGAAATTTCATATTTTAATGTGCGTGTTCTGTTACTTAACATTGCATTGAGTGATCAAAAAACTCCATTTATATCCTAACTGTGTTTAGCTTGTTATTTATTCAGTAAAATGAATTTATTAAATTTTTGATAAGTAAAAAATATTAATTCTTAGTTATATTTTGAGAAGGATTTTTCTTAAAAAAAAAAGAGAAATGTGATGGTATAAAAATTAGTTTTAAAGTTTTATATAGTTTCAGCGGAGGTTAATTGTTTTGCTTAGCATATAAATTTAGTAAGTACACTATATATATATATATATATATATATATATATATATATATATATATATATATATATATATTATATATATATATATTATATATATATATATATATATATTATATATATTATATATATATATATATATATATATATATATATATATATATATATATATATATATATATACAGGGTGCCCAGCCTTAAAGAGACCTAATTCCCGAACCTTTCAGTTTAGACACGCGCTTCCAAATTAAAAAAATGTTTTTAAAAAGGTAAATAATGTTTTTACGAACTTTTCGAACCATTTAGAAAAAAATTACAAAAATTACATTTTTATACGGTCCCCAGGTCCTATCACTTATATTTAGGAAAAGATGATGTACACAGAAACAAAGTAAACACAAAAAGTTTCATGTTAGTACGATAAAAACTGGCTGAGTTATGGATTTCTTAAAATCATACATCTCATGCATTTTCTAGGCCATTTTCAAGAAGCTAGTAAGGGGCCGTCTCCAAAGTGAAATTAATTGGAACTTCGCCAGGAAACTTTCACTCTTGCACGTCACTCTCATGTAAATCGTTTTTAAATTTGAAAAGTTTAGTATTACAATAATTGAGTACTTAAGAAATAAAATTTATTATGTGTACATGTAAAACGTAAACAAAATAAAATATTTTGGAGTAAGAAAATATTTCAAAATAGTTCCAAAAATAGGTTTATTTGTTTTGGCTTCAGACAGATTTACTGCGATACTGATCACAGCGAACATTAAAAATCTGCTGTGTAATCGTTTGCGATTGCATACAGTCGTATACTAATATTACGAATTCTATTACGGGAGAACGAGATGTATACAAATAAAGAATACTGCGAAATGGTACTGTTGTATAGGCACTGTAATCGAAATAAGAGAGAGGCGGCAATACTTTATGCAATTAAATTTCCCAGTCGAAGACATCCATCTTATTGTACAAATGCCAGTGCTGTTCAACGCTTGTATAAAACTGGGAGTTGCCATAGACGTATTTCCTTATCTCGTGCCACACCTTCAGAGGATACCCACTGAGGATGTTGTAGAATATGCCCTGGCTCATCCTGAAAGTAGTGTCCGGGATATTAGCAAGTCTTGTTCCTACTCAAAAGCGACGATGTAGAACATATTACATACGTGCGGCATATTCTTATCGTCCAGTCCTGGCGCAGGAACTAATGCCCGGAGACCAGGAACGTCGTTTTGATTGTTGCAATTTCGTGTTAAACATACTGAATGAAAATCCATATTTGTTTAAGAAGTTTTGTGGTAGAATGAATGCCAGTTTTCGAGGCAAGGCACTATTAATACACATAATAAGCATTATTGTTCCCTCGAAAACCCACATCTAAAACGACCGAATCGCCACCAAGAGCGTTCGTCGTTGAATGTGTGATGCGGGATGTGTTAGAGCACGTTAATTGGCCCAATATATTTCGATGGACCTTTAACATCAGAATCATTCACGGAAATTTTATCTGGACCGTTAGCCTATTTTTCAGAAGATGAAGTTTCCTGATGGGATTTGTCACGCATGTGGTACCAGCATGATGTTGCCCCACACACAAATCTGCGCAACCATGTGCATTTTTGGCGTAGACATTTGACACTCGAATAATCGTCTACGGAGGTCAAGAGGTAGAAAAAGCTACAGGTGGAGTTTCTGACGCGGGTTTGGTACTGCATTTCTGCGAAAGGCAGTCATTTTGTACATTATTTTAATTTGGCCTTCCTGATATAATAAAGCCCCTGATTCATGATTGGAGCATCATTCCACATTATGCTATAATTCGAACGGCAAATCATGTATTATTTTGCTGCTATTTGTTTAAACAAGCTGTTTAAATTTTTTCGGTACATGTTGTATTTCTTTCATTTAACTTTTATTGTTTGCCATATAGCAATACAAATTATCAATCTATGATGTTAACTACGATGTTTTAATATTACTATGATGTTTTTCTTTTGATCTTTCTGTAGATAGTGAATTACTATTCTCTAAACACGATTTGTATACGACCCCCTATTCTGAGCAATTCAGATGCTTCAACTTTATGTAGGCATAACTCGATCAGTTTTTATCGTAATAAAATGAAACTTTTTGTGTTTACTTTGATTTTGTGTGCTGCATCTTTTCCTAAGTATAATTAATAGGACATGGGAACCGTATAAAAATTTAATTTTTGTATTTCTTTTGTAAAAGGGGGTTTTGGTTCTATAAAAGCACGTAAAACATTATTTACCTTTTTAAAAACATTTTTCAAATTGAAAGTGCATATCTAAACTGAACGGTTCGGGAATTAGCTATTGGGTCACTTTAAGGCTGGACACCCTGTACATTTGGGCTATCTCAAATTTTACAGAAATAATTTTAAAGTATCAGAATTACAACATTTTCTATTATTTTTAAGGAGCATTTCTCTACGTTTTAACATTCGCAATGGGTAAACAGATTTCTCTAAGCATCAATTTTCCTTTACTTGACTTTTTCAAGATGAATTATGTTGAACTTTATATTAATATCTGATTTTTAATTTATATCTTCAAAGCTTTTTTAAAATTTTTCTATTTCAGGAAGAGTTACTTTCAGTAATCAATAGTCACACAACGATTTCCTGGTCTTTTATATTCTTAATCTTAAGAATTATATTTCTTTGTCATAACTGTATACCAGTACGGATCAATTTTCTTAAATCTCTAGAACCCTTTTTCATCCACTTTAACTGATTTTCTTTTTGTATTCAACGATTTTTGGATAGAGGTTTCCTGATTCTCATTACATTTAAATCTTTTTTTTACTTTTAATTGTTTTTTTTTAAACTTAAAGACTTCATAAAATCCTTCCTTAAGTTTCAGTACTTAAAACCTGTTTGACCAGACAGTCTGCGGTTTTATTTTCCTTTCTTCTCTACATAAATTCAACATTGAAAGCACACATAAAATTTTACTTTTTAAGGTAGTAAAATTCTTTGCATGGCAAGTAAAATTCTTCAGAATTGCATTACTTTAATGAATAATATTTTTAAAAAATTAATTAAATAATTGCAAAAACAGTGTTTGTAAGAATAAAGTTAGTTCATCGTTTTAATCAGTCACCTGAATTGCAATTACCAATCGTTTTTCAATAGCCTCATCTTTCTCCTAATAGGAAAAAAAATTGTAAAAAAAAATACTTTATAGATTGAAATGAAATACAATTTATTAGATACATTTAAGTATCGTATGTGTCTCTATTTCATTACATTTATATTGAAATTTTTAGATCATCGAAGAATGAACACCCATTTGTTATTTTAATTGCAAAAATAACAACATTGACTTCCATAGATTACAACACAAATAAATTTGGAGGATGAGTAATTTACACGTACTTTAAAAGTTAATTTATAAATTTTGGTATAATTTTTTAAATTCGGGCAGATTTATAAATGAAAAACACATTTTTTTTGGTCAAAAGTAATGGCTATAAAAACATTAATGACAGATTTTTTTTTGAAAAAATATATTAGCAATGAATAAATGAATTTTATTAGAGAAAGAATCTGTCTCTATTCTCTTACATAGAGACAGATACAATTTATGTTGTTCAATTTTGGGAACTAGAAGAAGAAGCACGCGCATAACAACAACAGTTGCTGATTAAGGTATTTCAATGACTCGGGTAAAGAGTTAAAAGTACCGCCTCTTTTCTAAATAAATCTAAGATGATACATCGGATTATAAAATACAGAGATAATTATGTTCCATTTTCTTCTAACTATGATCTTAAAGATATTCATCAACAAAACCAGCTCTGTGAAACCAAACATTATCCCCTATTAGAATGAATCAATTACCAATATCATCAGTATATAGTTTTCTGATATTTTGTAGTAGTCGGAGATCTTCTATGGATGGCAAACGTATTAATGAGATCACCATGGTATATTCAATTTCTTCTGTAATTCAATAATTTTAGGTTAATGTAGAATTGATGCTTTTCTTTTCAAATCCGATACGAACCTTATCACTCAACAAAATAAACCAGAACTTATCAGTGGAAATTCTAAGGTTATCTATGTGGACTTATCAGAAGACCATTGCGATCTAATCCAGATGTCTTCAGCCAAAAATAAATGAACACTTTTATGCTGTTAATTTAGAGAAACAATCATGAGAACATATTACGTCCAAATCCATGATTTCTAAAGCGTCTGCGCACAGTAGTAGTAAGTGACACAATGTAGCGCCACAATGAATGGAAACATTACACTCCACCATGAGGATCACAGTGATTTTGCGTGATATTTTATTACTTGGACATGTCTTTCTGATCCTGAATTTTTGTAATCGATTTTCTTTCGAAGTCTTTGTACCACTGTACGGGGCATATTAAGGTATCTGACTACGTTCGGAACCGTGATTTTAAAAAAGCGCATAAATAGATAATTTCCATGATATTTAGTGTCACTTAGATTAGAATATATGTTTCAAATAGTTTTAAGGACATTTTGACCAAAAAAATTATTTAAATACAATATTTTGGCAGAAAATTAACTTAGAATTATCTTTTTTCCAAATGTTCTCCTTTCCTGAAAAATGCTTCTATTATAATAACATTTTGCCTGTATATAGCTCAGACTTCTGTACAGAGGCTCAACTATGATTGCTGAAAAATTCACATTATTTTCAGAGTTACAACCAACTGAAATAATTATCGGCGTTTTTTTCTTAAAATTTCTCCCCTCTGTTGCCATTAAACATGGATAAACCCACTTCTAAGTTAAGTATTTCAAAAGAAATTTAGTTGAGCTTCTGTACAGAGGTCTGAGCTATATACAGGTAAAATATTACTATAATCGAAGCATTTTTCACAAAATGAGAATAATCTGAAAATTGCTCATTCTATGTTCGCTTTTTGTCAAAATGTTGTACTTCAATAATTTTTAATTGTAATACTATTCTTAAAACTATTTTATATATGTTTTCTAATCTAAGCTACACTAAATATAAATATTATCCATTTATACGCTTTTACAAAATCATGGTTCCGAACGTAGTCGGATACCTTAAGTGGTTTTCCCAGGATTATATTGTAATAACCGAGTTTCCAACCTTCCTATTCTTCATTCTCGGCAACATAAGGAATTGAATAAATGTTATCACTTGGTCAGCATGTATGTATTGTTATCTGACAAAAAAATAAATACTAAAGTATTTCACGCAAATTTCGAAAGTGGGAATTGTGTTTTTACTAAATGCTGTGTAAGGGTACATTTTTTTAGTCATAGTGGTGTGTATGATTGCTTCATTAGATTTTATTGAAGTAACCTCTGATTATTTACGTAAGCCGTGTTTCTTTCTTATCTTTTTATGGTTATTATCATTGTTTTAATGCTGAGGGCACGAAAAAACTGCTGGTCCCTTCTGGAGATCAGTGCATGTAATTAGTGTTAAAAATCTATAAATTTAACCTAAGAGATTTAATATATAAGAACTGAAGTTACCATTTTGACGTCATAAATTTAAGCAAGAAAGTGTAAAATCCCCGTATAATTCAACAATCAGAAAACTTACTTTATTCATAATGCATAACGTATTTCACTTACTGAAGCATAATGATGATTTGCGACTTTCGTTACGGCTAAACTTAATATGAATAAAATTTAACATTTTTTTAATGAAAGGACGTATAATTATTTTAAAATCAAGAAACAGTTAATAGATAATTTCATATTGTTTCTTTTGTATATTTACTGAATTCGTAGCAATATCATACAAATATGATGAATTTTAACTCTAAAGTGCGTTTAGTTAAAAAAAACAATAATTTACTTGCATTACAAATATAGTCAGTAAGCAAATCACTTTTCTCTAAAACACTTATGTTTGAGTGATTATCTCTGTTGGGAGAATCTCTGGATGAGCCTCCTAGCAACGAGTATGTTATCACGACTTGTTTATCAGAGGATAGATAATCTAGGAATTTTTAATTTTCCAATCTTCATTACAGAACTTAAGTTACTTAGGAGTCTGTGAATATAGGGCATTTTTGGTGCTCAGATTGTTAATGAATTGAATTTGAGAAATATATGAAAATACGAAATGATTGTTTAAATGCTTTATGCAATAATACTATTAAAGTAAAGTTTTGTGCAAACCTTTGCCAAGGATTTTGGCTAACAAGGGGATATATAATATATATATATATATATATATATATATATATATATATATATTCTGACTCTATTAACACATGGAAGCCAAGGTGCATGGTTATTTTACCACAAAACCACTATTAATATAAATAGAGAGATAATGTAAATTCAAACATTGATATCTTTCCTTGAGTGATTTCAGCCTATCATAGAAGAAACTTAAAATAATACCTTTATTTTCGTATATAAATTATGCATACAGTTTAGTTTGCTATTTTATCAACCTATCCCCAACAGTAGATTTTTCTTTTCTACTTTCTATTTTAATTTCAAGTTTGCAATTCATCTCTTAATATTACTTCGAAAATCACTTATAATAACATTCGTGATTTTTAACGTAAGTTGTAAGTAATGTGTTTTCAAAAAAAAAATCGATGAAATTAATCATTATTTCAGTTTTACAAAATCTTATATACGTTAGTTTTATAAATTACAAATGTTTAAAAGTATCAATTTATGTGTCAATTAGCTTATCCAATCCACAGTGATCCTATAAATTGAGTTGACGTCAAATCGTGATATTTACTATGAGCATCATTTCAGAAAAATCGTCTCCTTCGTATTCGTTGCTATCTCTATTTATTTGCTGAGTTTCACTTTCTAGCCACTACTTTCTTTTCTGTTTCATATTAATTTCGCGCAGTGTACTAATCCAGTTCCAATCCTACGCATTTTAACTTATAGTTTCCAAACAAAAAACTGTACCTTTGTTATATTTTCATATAATAGAAGCATATAGACTGGATCATGTGAAACAGCCAATAAGACATATTTTTGAAATAAGAGTGTAATTTGAAAACAACTTAATAGAAAACTGAAAGACAAGATAATTATTGATATAGCACACAGATTATAATCAATTAATTAGTATTATTTATTTAAACTAATTTATTTTTTTAAAAAAACTGAAATAAGTAGTACATATAGGTGGTATTCATCAGGTAGCCTTATCAACTTATAACCAATCCACCAAAAACAGAAATTATCAGTAATTTTCTTTAATTTCTCTCCCTTTAATACCATTAGCATAATTTTAGATAACTGATTTAATACTTCAGATTTTTCCCTTGTTCATCAGACAAAAGTATAAAAATAAATTAAGGTAAACTTTAAACAACTTATCATTAATCCCGTGCACCGCATACAATATTCCAATCGCAGTGTAGAAATATGAAAATTTTATTACCAGTACATTTTTGTGGATGTTATATATGTCATAAGTTCCTCCATCCATCGATGGGCTGTCCAATGGTGTGACGGTCAGCGTGATTTATGTGTCCACTCCCTTACGTTACACAAGAAATAGTGCTTACAAAGATGGATTTTATCTTTCTTTTTCAACTAGGGGAAAAATCATGCACCGTTAGTCCTACCAGATTAGTAATCGATTTAGAGATACTTTTTTACATATTTACCTTATCAAGGCAAATATGATTACCAAAGTGGGACCAAAATAAGTATGATAATTTTTTTAGCTGTTATGTTCATCAATCAACTCAATTTGTTTTGTATTTCTAATCGCTTATGAATCTTACAGTATAGTGTTGCTGGGTTTTATAATTTAGCAATTATTTTGTGAATAAATGTGTGTTTTATTACCTTTTCAAATCTGTACTTATTTTGGAGATACTATCTGCAAATTTTTAATTCTTATTTTTCTTCAACTATTTTTAATGGCTTACGTCCTCGTTAAGAGTTTTCTACGATGTTTTGTAAAGCGTTGCTACACAAATATTTGGAACGGAAAAATGATTTTGTCTGGCTTTGTGTGAAGTCGCTATGTATTTAATTATTTATTTATTTTTGAAAATTAAAAAAAATCATGTTTAACAAATAATAAAAAAATGTGCTGCAATCGGTTAACAAAATATAAATATATAATTTATAAAAAGTATTAACTCACAAGAATATACATAAATGGATACACACAAAGATATAAACTCTTGGAATTATAAGGCATTTACCAGGTGTATGCATGTGAAATGAGACGATTGTTTTAAAAAAACACAATAAATTTGCAAAAACTGATAATATTTCTTTACTCTAAATAATATCCATCGCCAGCTACACATTTTCCCCATCGTTCGGGCAATTTGTGAATACCGCGCCAAAAAAAAATGATCAGTCTTTTGAGGCCAGCCAGTCATCAAGCCAAGATTTGACGTTTTCGTAAGAAGTGAAGTGCTGGTCAGCCAATGCGTGTCCTAATGATGCAAATAGGTGGTAATCGGAAGGAGCAAAGTCGGGCGAATAAGCCGCATGCGCTAAGGGCTCCCAGCCGAGCTCCGTAACGATGTCCTTGGTCGTCTTAGCACGGTGGCTGGGTGCTTTCTCATCAAATTAAGTAATTGTTGCTAGTAGCGATCAGTATTAACGGTTTCGCAGGGTTTGAGAAGCTCATAATAGATTGGTCCCTCCTGATCCCAGAAAATTCACAGCATTGTCTTGCGGCCGAAGCGATTCGGCCTTGCGGTCGATTTGGATAGCTGTCCGGGGTCAACATATGTTCGATTACGCTTGGAATTTTCAAAATAAATCCATTTTTCATCGCCAGTAACAATACGATGTAGATATGACTTGCGTTTGTAGTGGGCAAGCAACATTTCGCACACGATCTTTTGCTTTTCCTGTTGACGGTCCGTCAGCTTGCGTGGTACCCATCTACCGACCTTTATTATCTTGCCCATTGCTTTGAGACGACGGGAAACAGTGCTCTGTTCAACATTCAATTGTTCTGCAAGATATTCTTGCGTTTGGCCATCATCTTTATCGAGTAATGCTTGCAATTCAGCATCTTCAAATTTTTTGCTGGTCTGCCACGCTCTCCGTTTCTCACATCGAAATCACCATTTTGAAACTTTTCAAACCACCTGTAGCACTGCGCACGGCTCAGAGCATTGCTTTCGTAGGCTTCTACAAGCATTTGATGCGATTCAGCAGCATCGGAAGGCATAAAATTCGACATTTTCAACACAGTAAAAAAATACAATCCAAGCTGAAACTCGTCCAAATGTAAACTAAACATGAGTATTAAGGGTCAAACTATAAAAAAAATCACGTGTCATGGTTTCGTATTGTTTGCATATATGCGTGGCGACATCTGTTAGCAATCGTCTCATTTGATATGCATACACCTGGTAATTAATTCTCTAATGGTTGCAAGTTAGCTACGCAGTTCTGATGCAATTATACTTCACATTTTGCCTTTTATTGTCAAATTACAGTGTAAATATTTTGCGGTAATGAATATAAGGCAAGCAAATCTTATATAATTAATAAAAACTTTTTATTAATTGTAGTCTAAAATATTGATATCAGGAAGATTCTATATTGATGTTTCACTATTGCTTGTGAGATTTGAAGTAAATAAATAAATCATAGTTTCTCTGTCAAAATATATTGATAAATTAAACTTCCCATTTGATAATAAAAATTTCAATACACAAATTGTTAAAATTCAATAATCTAATTTCTTAAGATTTATTAATTGCAAATGTTCACGCTACATTGTTCGAAAAAATATGTGAAAAGCACTGTGGTAATTATTGATGTATTTGCAAATATATATATATATATATATATATATATATATATATATATATTTCCTTCAAGTATAAGTGATTTCTTATATTGTGATTTTATATTGTGGGCTTAAATTAGTTTATATTGTATTTAGAACAAAAAAGTTTAAGAAATAAACACACAAATACTACATTCATTTTGCATTTTTTACATTTCTACATCTGTTTTGTATTTACTTATGATTTTATACGGATTTTATTTGTGAGATAACGAAAGGGCTTTTTTTATTAACATTTTAACAGTTAATCTTTAACCGTCAATTATACTGAATAATTGACAAATGCCACGTATGTTTCCTTTAATATTATACTTAAATATATTCTATATTTACAAGAGCTGTATCTACGGAACCGAAAAAAAATACTCTTATATATATAATTTCGGTTTCATTAAAAAAATGTAAGTAAAATAGGATGCACGTAATTCTTGAACAATCATCTTTTGAAAGATAAAATATAAAGTTTGAAATGTTTCCCTTTTGAAATGTCTCGGTCTCCATCATAGCATATGATGATGCATATCACTAGATGTGTATTTATAGAAAAAGCGTACACAAAGTAACATTCATCAGCTTAAGTACCTGTAAAATAGAAAAAAAAAAGGTTTAGTATTTTAAAATATGAAGATTAAAAGAAAATCCTCGGCTATTGATATCTCCCTGTGGTATTCTACTTCGGGGAAATTGAGTTTTAAGGCGAATTTCGCTTCCCAATATGAACTTTAAAATGACACATAAGACCATAAAAGATGTCGTTAGGGCTACCTAAAAGACGACTTAATCATCTTTGGTGTCAAATTATATTCGAAAGGAACCATCAAGATGTCTCTGGTTTGAACTCTTATGGAAAATTATGTGAGGTTTTATATGGGACCCTTGAGACAAAGTTTAAATCAGTGGAGATCAGAATCTGCTTGTACGTAGACTGCGATGAGACAAACTTTATCTGAATGAATTCCTAGAAGTGAAACTGTTCTTCAAAGCCGTTTTTGTAGCGTGGTAAAACTTACGTATATAAAATGCGTTTTCCATTACTGTAAATAATATTTCTTCCTGTATACACGTCTATTTATCTTCATGTAGTCATACCTGCCGTGTAGAGAGGGCCACTGCATGTTAAATCTTTCGAGGCTTAATCTTCTCCCATTGATGTGATGTGAAAGTTAAGAGAGGGGCTACCAGTTCAGGTGTCGTCCTGGTCACTTGACCATGGTTCAAAATTATGAGATCCGTCACCACTAGATCTAGTACAGCTTTATATTGCGATGTTAATATAACACAAACTCCGTGTAGTCATTTATTCTTCGAGAGAGAATCTTCGGAGAATCTCAGAGTCTTCGGTTGTTTTCCCACATGCAGAATTGCAACAATGCGTTTAATTAACTCAGTTAAATTAGTCATAGAAAAATGTTTCTGTCATTCAGCGATATTATGTTATTTATTAATGTTATACTTGATATAAAAGTAATTAAAGATATGTTAAATAAAACTAGGAGGTGGATGGGGTAATCCCTGCCCTTCCAACAGTGCAACCCTTATTGTCCAAATTATACAGCTGTTCCTTATCGTTGTTCAAATTTGGTGACTTGGCGACTTACTGAAAATGTGGATAGTTCTGTAAATTACTGGAGAAATATATAACATCACGATCTATAACATAAATGTATTTTTCGAGAAAGCGCTGGAAGGCATGGTAGAAACCCCTCGCCAAATCATTCTTGGTGCTCTTATTCAGTTAAATTCAACTTTTAATTACCCATTTTTACTAATTATATCTTATATATAAATACATTTAATACAGCATCACGACATTTTTTAAGTATATTCAGAGGTAGATAGTTTATTGCACACACACACATATATATTTCGGCAATGATAAATTCAAAACCGTCCTTTCAATACAAACATAAACACGAAACATATATTATTTATTTTCTCTATGCTTAAAATTTGTATTTAATTTGGTAGTATTGAGCAAAGCATTACGAAAACGTTACCCTGTACAAAAATGTTGAAAAAGTTAATTCAAAACCGAATTGGAATGCACATAGTGAAAAAATATTTTTTAGCATTATGTTACTTTATTGAAAAAAAAAATATATGAACAGAAAAAACCAGGATTCACATTCTGATATCTTTTTCTAGGAATAAGCGTTTATGGACATTATCATCGTGTAATAAATATATAGACTTAAATGAACTGATAGAAGTAGATTGATTCAAAGTGCTGTGAAAATTTGAAAGAAATGTCTGTATTCATCCATCCCAATTGGTCTTATTTTAATACAGAGGGGAATAGCTTTAACTCAAGAAAGAAAAAAGGTAAGTACAATGAATGTAAAAAATATTTTTTTAATAAACAAGCGATCTTTAAGCTTCATTTAACCTATGTATTAAAAGTTCAATAAAGTATGTCACTAAAACAATAACTTGCTTATATTTATTGCCTCTGTTTAAAAATTCAGTATACTCATATATTGATGGATATCAAGATAAAAGCATCTTTATTTTCATGTAATCTTTCAAGTATAAGCAGTTATCTACCTATTATTTTCAAGATAAAAATAAAGCGCTTTTATAATACTTGTAATAATAAAATGGGAAATATTTAGCTGGAGAAGGCATGTTTAATGTTCCGATTACAGTGAAGCTTTTATATGTGAGATTAATAACTTATAGCAATGAATAAGTGATTATATTGTTTGAACCTTTTAATTTATAATACTCTAATTGTTTTCAAACTTATCGACAATTTATAGTCATATGATTTACTTCATTTAATAAGTCAGAAGAAATTAATTTTAAGTTAGTAAAAAATAACAATCCATTTTATGATTCATATTACTGAATTATAATCGGGAATATTTTTAATGTAATGCTAGATTTTGCACCGGCCCAAAGATCGTGGGTGTAAGAGGGTTCGCGGAAGGAGCAGATATGATCATAAAAATAACTACTTTTATTCTATCTTTAGCATGTTATGAAGTATACAAATTTATAATTTAGGAGCAATGTAAAATCCTTACCCGTAATCGGAAAACTAGATTATCGAAATTACTCATCTGGATTGAAGCTCCTTGCTACGATCCTTCTCGAAGCCCGATAGCTCGGTCAGTTCCAAGTTTGATTACTTCACCACTTTCTGGTGGGTTCTACATCAACTTCTAATCTCAAGACCACTCAGTCACTGTTCACCTTTACTCATACTTATAATTCACGCTTAACAATCCACGATTAACCATTATCTTACATACTCAACAACAGTCACTTAAATAGGGGATACATTTGCATAAAGTGAAGTCATATTTATGGAAAGTGATTTTTAATCTAAAATCACAGTTAAAGCACATTTTCCTCAAGACGATTAGTAGAAGAACCCCGATGTAGTACCTGTTACAATTTCTTCTTGAAATAACGGAAAAGCTAACGTGTTTCAAAACACATTCGTATTTAAATAATTTTAAAATAATTAATGAAAACCAAATTGAAAAATAAATGTGAATGTATAAATATAAAAATAACAAACAGTTACAACAAATGAAAGAAAATATTATACACATATTTTTAATTAAGGGAATACGAAACTGATATTTGATCTCTGAGTT
Source organism: Trichonephila clavipes (assembly GCA_019973935.1). Classification (NCBI taxonomy): domain Eukaryota; kingdom Metazoa; phylum Arthropoda; class Arachnida; order Araneae; family Nephilidae; genus Trichonephila; species Trichonephila clavipes. The sequence continues at coordinate 268,191 of BMAU01015766.1, read as the reverse complement.
TCAAAAAATGTACAAAATTTTACATTGCCATAAAATTTGGTTTTCTAATATGATAAACATTACATATAATACATAAATACTATATTACTTTTACAATGACCTGGAAAATGGATGTAAAAACTTTTTAAACTTCAAATGCAGCTGCTTTACTTAGGCATTTTCTTCTACAAATAGAAAATTGTAAACACGTATGTTAAAATATTCTGAGAGTATCTTTAAATTTGATAGATTTTAGTTTGAAAGTTGTTCTGATATCTAAATCTATCATAGATAAAGAAGGATAGATTTTCTGTAGAAAGTATAACATATTTTATGTTTTTATAAATAATATAATGCATTTATGTGTATCTATAATATATAAGTGAAAAATTTTGAAAATATTTCTTGCTCATTATTTTTTTATTTATTTTTATGTTCTTATCCTTTTCCTCAAAAGTATGGTTGTAATACTATTTTTTACAAAGCTAAAAATACACAAAGTACATCTCTTCTAAAGTTCCATCAAAAATAATTTGTTGGAGCTCTCACAATTTAAAGTATAGTTACAATTTTTTTTTTACAAATATGTGTATTCATCTCTATGAGAACTATTCCTTATAGCCCTTTGACAAACTGAAAGCAATATTTCCAAAGAAACGCAAATGGCGACTTATTTCTCCTTTTTTTCTTTTATTTTTCATTTCATGGAAAAGTATTAGCAAGGAAAAGGTTTTATATTTCCGAAAGCAAGATTATCTGTTTGTTATGCAATTTTTATTTTGTTTCATTCGGGAAAAGTGCATTTTTCAATGTGATTTTTTTTAGCATTGTTAGGAAGTTTTATAGTAGTTTTGTTTTTAAAATATTTCAATGCTTAGACAGAAGAATATGCTTTGATCATTTGTTACTGGATAAAAAATAAAATATACTCCATGCGGTATTTCTTGTGAAATAGATAATGATGCAAACAAATGTCTAATATTGGATATTGTGAAATGTTGCTATCAATTATTGTAAGTATACTTATTTTAGTTTTAAGATAGAGAAGTTTCTTTAAACTATTAAACACATCGGACACACTATAGAATTGCACACCATGTATTTATCAAGAACAATGCCACTAACATTTGTAAGAGCTTGTTTGAATGAAGCAATGGATTCTCCTTTTCTTTAGTATAAAATTAATTTTTTTTCGTTTACATATGTTGCAAAATTCCTACCAAGTTCTAAGGAGAATATTCTTCTTTGTTTTATGTTGCATTTATTGTACATAAAATGAGCTACTTGGCCTAAAAATTTAAATTTCAAAATCACAACTACAGCAAAAGGACAAAGTTTCTAAAGTTGATTAAGTAAATTTCTCAGTTTTATTACGACATCAAAGTAAACAGTGATTTTTTTCTAGTTAGTTCGAAAATCACTTAAATTTTCTCCGAAATTCAAATTTGAAGTTAAGGTTAATAGAAAAAAGTAACATATTTTTGGTAATATATGGCGTTTTATCGCGAATACAAATAGTTTCATTTTATAAGTTAAATGAAATTGTAACTGTTTGTTGTTTAATTTTATTGATTTTCTTATAATAAAAGATAATTAAAAGTAGGAACACATAGCTGAAAATAAGCAAAAAAGCGATTCATCTATCGCTCGAAAAAAATACTGGATAAAAACGAATGATTTCTCCTCTTATCACGATATCTCCAAACTGTTAGGACTACAGCCTTGAAATTTGTCAGATATGCCCCTTTTGTAGAACAAAAATCTGCTTGGAATGAGTTTTGTAAAACTCGACTCTCAAGGAAACGGTACCGGTTACGGGGGTCCCGTTTCCCATTTTTGAGATATTAGACCTACAAACCAGACAATTTACAATCATATATATATATTAATGAGTAGAGATCCGTTAAAAGCAGATTTTGCGAAGATTCTTCCAAACGGGCTACGGGGGTGTACTAGACAAAAAGTTCTCAGTTTTAACTGTTGACATACATATCTCATTTTTTGACAGCATATTTATTTTGTTGACTAGAAATCCACTAAGAACGAGCTTTGCGGATAATATAGATATAACAAAGTCCTGTTTTTGAACTATTTGACTGACTTACATGAAACTTGGCAAGCAGCTATCTTTTGAAGATATATTTGAAGTAGCCTTGGTTTAGGAATTGTAAATTGATAAACTGATACTCAATGCGAACTATATAAAATGTCTACATTTATTTATTTAGTTACCTTTAATAAAAATTAAATGAAAGTTCGTGACGGGCGAGTGCGTCTTTTCTTTATCATGTCCTTTGGGTTCTTTGGGCCATAATTAAAGGCAACTCTTTTCCAACCAAATCCAAGAAGTGGAGAGTGAATGAAAGATGCAAATTAACAAGCTTTTAAATATCTGAACTTGGAGTAAACGGGATGACAATGTATGGCAGTTTGTGACAGTTGATGGCAAGTAGAAAAATGTTAACATAGTTCGTGGTTCAAGTTTGAATAAAGATACGTGGCGGTGATTAGAAGTTATAAGTGATTGAATGTATGAAATACAAGTTGCATACCAGTGCATACAAATAAAGACAAGATTGAGCATAGGACAATATTGTTTGATTCTTCAAACTACAACAAGGTAGGATTGACTTTGAATCAGTGATTTAATTAGAATCGAGTTTAGGTGGTCCAGTTATTGATAGTGGTCCGGATTAGATTAAGTCGTTATTATCTCTATATATTGAGTGTTGCGTATTTTTCCATCGTAGATTCTCTCACATTAATTATTATAATTTAATTTGTTAAAGGTTTAAGTTGAATATCGTAATAAAGTCATATTAAGATAATGATTCCTTCTGGTTCTTTCGTTAATCCTACATCTCTAGCTCACACTGACACTCCGAGAGGTATTCTCCCATGGGGGGGGAATCACAGTTCTAATGAACTATTTATATACCGATGGTACTTATAAGTACCACTCATTTTAAAATCGTACAGAATAACCATTTTTACGAACATTCTGATGATACTTAGCAGGAATATTCTTTTAAATTTACTCTTCCGAGATATATGGCAGCATGGGTTCTATGATGAGTGTTTTAGCGGGGAAGGCGAATCGTTTTATAGCAGACAGTGTGTGTTGCGAAGGTTATTCTTTTTGTCCCGAAAAAGTAGTTAATGTAAAAATTTAAGTGTCTTATTTTTTTGTATGTTAATGAAGATCTTAGAAAAGTATGTGACTATTTATTTTAAGTGACTAGTGTATGTAATTAGTTTTACAGCTGAATATTTTTAATTAATTAGCTCTAACGGATTATATTTCCCAAAGTTAAGTATTTTTTTTATTTATATCCCCCAATTTTCAATGCTTTGATCCAAAAACAAATATTGCATGAAAAAAATTGCAGTAAATCATAATGCGGTAGATAGAGGGTTAAACCATTAATTTTTTCAAAATATGATAGGAGTACACTTAAAAGTATGTTTAGGAAGGAAATTCCATATCCAAGGATTAAGTATTCAAATTAGTACAAAAAAATTTAATTCAGTTTTAAATGTCAACATGATATACATACTTGTATTATTTGATAAGCTTATTATTCAACACCGCTATATAAATGGGTACGGAGAGTATAATTTCTTACACTGTAACACATAACAAAAGTTGAAAAGCCTTTATATATGCGACATTTCAAAGTAAGAGAATAGTCTATTAAAACAGACCCAAAGTCGATTAAAGGGTACTTCCACTCTTAACTGCTTTCTCAGCACCAGGTGAACTGTCAAAACCTATAAATGTTGATTATTTGACCTCGGTGGTCTTAAGCGAGGGTGGATATAATGCGGTCTTCCTCCCTTGTTTTATGATCCACAAAGATCAATACTGCTCAATAGACAAGCAGCACATTAACTGGTTAACACTGGCCAACCGAACGTAATATTGTCAATCATTGGCAAAAAAATATGAATGGAGCATTTTTTCTTGCGGAAAAGTAGTTTTATTTAAAAAATTTCAACCATCTAAAGATAACTAAAAGAGCTAGAGTACTTTCACACACACACTCACGTAAACATATGAACAGTCTCACATACACACGCTCACCATTTAGCACACTCGCTTCCCCACTCACGCTCTTACAAACATGCTCTAACAAATACTCACCCCACACACTCTCTTACTCTTTCACTCACTCTCACATTCCTACTCATCCTCACTCATTCACCCACACTGTCTCACTCACACACGCACTCTCACTCACGTGCTCTCTCACTCTCATGCACTCACTCACTCAAATTCACTCTCATTCACTCACTTCCTCTTCCACTCACTCTCTCACTCACACACACTCACTTGTATCCATTTCCACTCACTCGCATTCACTCACGTACTCTCATTCATTCTCTCACTCGTATTTACTCGCGCACTCTCACTCGCATGCACTCTCACTCCCATGCACTCTCACTCACATGCACTCTCACTCACATGCACTCTCACACACTCACTCTCTCATACACACACTCACTCTCTCCCTACACACACTCACTCTCTCCTACACACACTCACTCTCTCCTACACACACTCACTCTCTCCTACACACACTCACTCTCTCATACACACACTCACTCTCTCATACACACACTCACTCTCTCATACACACACTCACTCTCTCATACACACAATCACTCTCTTATACACACTCACTCTCTCATACACACACTCACTCTCTCATACACACACTCACTATCTCATACATACACTCACTCTGTCATACACACACTCACTCTCTCTCACACACACACTTTTTCACTCACTTTCTCTCTTGCTCTCTCTCCCTCACACGCACTCTTTGTATCATATATGAATGTAAGTACATGAATAAGTGTGTAATATAGTTTATAACAACTAATATGGAAAATACCTCTTTCTTATGCAACGTTCATGAATTTATATTTCTTTGGATAAAATAACACACTTCAGCAAAAAAATAGTGATAATGCAAATGATTCAAAATAGAAAAATTTTCCTTCATAAAAATGGATATTAAGCAATTAACTGTCTTTATTTTCAACGGAGATTCGTATCTGATAATAAATTACATATTTTCGAAACAACTTATATTCCACGTTCAACTTTTAAATGAAATGATGATTATTTCATATTAGCTTTGTTATTCGTTAAGAATGTTCACATATAATTGAAGATTTTGGTAATAATATGTTCAAACACACACACACAAATTTTAATTGCTCTAACTGTGCTTTAAATTTCAAACGTTTTTTTTTTTTTTTTTAATGTAGATCTAATTTTTCTTCTAGGAATAGTTAAAACTCTTTCACAAAGTCTAAAATAAAATGAAAAGAATTATAAAAAAAAACTTCACAACCTAAATCGTCATTAACTAACCATAATGACCTCTAGCATATCAGATATTTAACCTCTGAAACATACTTTGGGATTCTCAAAGAATATTTGTTTTAAAAGTCTTAAATCTTTGTGGGAACACGATAACTTGATTAATACGTCTCTTGAATTCTTTGTCATCAATTCTCAAACAGCTATCTCTCATTCGTATACTTTTTATGGAATTATTCCACCTGGGTTACCGTGTCTGAGCCTTTTTATTTTCATTTCTTTACGATTTTCAGACTTCATAAAAGGGAAGTCTAAAGCTTCCGTTTTTGCAGTCCCTTTGACCAGACAGTCTCTGCTGTTTTATTTCTTCTACATAAATTGGTAAGTTGATAACTTTCTAAAAATTGTATTTTTCAAGATACTCTAAAGCAAAAAATAAGGCACTATTTTATGCCATCAAATGCTTGAAGTATGCCACCAAATTTTTAAAAATTCTTAATTATAGTTAAGTATCATTACTTCCCAAATTTAGGCATATAAAATTTTGATTGTGTTCGTAATCCATTTCTGATAACGGATATATCTGTGCATTCATTAATTTTAAAAGAAGAGGAAGAACTAATTTCACTCTGTAATAATAAAGATTTAATTTTAAAACATTCAGAGAAGTCAATTCCTTTTTGATTAAGATTACAGATGATTATCCCATAATAGCCAAAAAAGCTTTAAACATATTGTTACAATTTTTTGCATCTTATTCGGGGGAAATTTGGAAATGCAAAAAGAAAAAAAGAAAGAAACTTTTAAATGTAGATGACGAAATTAGAATAGCATTACCATTTATACTACCAAATATAAAAAAAAAATATTAAAAATCATGAAACTCTGAAAATTTTGCTTTAAATGCATTCTTATAATGAATTTGTAATTATATATATATATAATTACTCAAAAAACATTTTGTTATCTTTTTTGTAAATATTATTTTATTTAACACTGGAAAATATTATCTAACTTTTTTCCATAGTGTATTGTAGATAAGTAAAATTATTTTAAACTTATTGAATTGTTAGTGTGCAGCTAATTTTAGAAATTCTTAAAAGTGTTAAAGAAAAAAAAAGGTTGAGAATAACACACTGATCGAGAGAGACGTATAAAAAATCTGTGTTTGAATATAAATGTTATTTAATTTGTGTTTTAAATAAATATAATTAAATGCCAGTTGATATTTTAGTATGATCTTTAAAGTTAAAAGAAATCTTAAGAGAAAAAAAATGAAATGCGTTAATTTTTAACTGTTATATGATATATTATAGGAAGCCGTATGTACACATATTTTCTGTATTTTAATACATTTTTATTCATTAAAACCAGTGCTTCTCAAAGTTTCAATATTCGCGACCGAATATTTAATCATAATTTTCATTGCGCCCCCTCCCCCTCATACAATAACAATGTATTGAACTCAGTAATACTATACTTTGAAGCTAAAACTATGACATTACTTTGACCTCTTAAGTGCCACCAGCGTATATAAACGTCTCGCTCAGTCAAAATGTTACTTTCTCCGGACGTATATATACGTTAAAATTAAACGTTACGTTACTATTAAAATTTGCATATAATTTTATGACATTCCCATAGGGTCACTGGTAATTGTTAAACTGGTTCTTACCTTAGTAATGTTAAAATTATTATGAAACAAATTGTGCGGTTCTGATACAATTATAAGTGTATTATATCAGTGTAAATCTGTATTTTATGATGTCAGAATGTATTTTGTTTTGCTTCCTTTCAGTAAATTATTATTTTTTTAAAAAATAATCTTTTGTTTTCGACTTTTCGACATACCCGCATCCCCTTGTTGGGTTATCACGCCCTCTAGGGGGGTGCGCCCCACAGTTTGAGAAACACTGCATTAAAACAAATATTTACTCAAGATAAATGAAATTTAAAAGGGTGAAGTAAAATAATTTCGTTTAAAACATTTCTTCATACGTTTTTTTATAGACACATAAATTAAGTTTTTAAGTTTTATTTCAATGATTATGGCATGAAACATTGACGCTGCATGTTGATTTAATTCGAAATTAATTTGTATCAACTGACTTGTGCTTCCGATAATTTACAAAAAATGTGTTTATTTCAATGAGCTTCTGAAAATTCTTTAATATTTATATTATTTTGATAATAATAATAAATTTCTGGAAGAGATAAAAGAAAAAAAGCATGCTACGTTGCTTTTCAAAGGAGTAGATTAACGACAGTATCAATTGATTTTGATATTTACGTTCTTAATTATTTTCAATTTTAGATTTTTAATTGGGTTTCTATTTTTAAATAGTACTTTCTATCAACTATCCTACATTTGAAACTGTACTTGATTTTATACATGGTTCTTTTTCTCCTCAAATACTTTTGATCGTATAAATGCTGCATATTGTAAGCTATTTTTTGACCTATGATTATATTTTAGTGTTTTAAAATTAAGCTTGAAAAAGTGGTCGTAATCATAAATTCTGAGGAATTAGGATACATTAATATAGAAAATAAAATATTTTATTTTATTTTTTTAAATTTTTCCTTAAATCAAAATGTTGCTTTCAAATTACTTACTATAACCTGCATTATTTTTTGAGCTACGAAAATTTATTTATTTAACGATAAATTTAAGATTAGATTTTTTGGAACTTTATTCTCTTGAAAAATAAGTTCAAGCAACCTAAAATTATTCAAATGTATATCTAAATATCTGTTACACTACTGGTGTATTTGGAAGAAATGCAATGACTCTGTCCTTCCAAACATTTTATTTTGAATATCGTTCTCTTCTAATTTTTCTAAAAATGTCTAATAATGTTTTCTCTTTAAGTTTAACAAAAGCATTTTGAGTACGTTTGTGACAAACCTATACGGAACTTTTTCACTAACCTTCTGAGACGTCTTTTTTAGGGAAATTTAACTCCCTACCTATTTCCAATCAGCTCCAAAACGAGGACAGGATTCCTTGTTATGCAGATTAGATAAAGTATTTAAGTCAAACGGAATAGTAAAGTAAAAAAGCAGTAGGAGAGAGAGATTGAAGCAGAAAGGTAGAATAGTGAAGTTAGAGATTTATTATTGAATATTTCTAGGTGGATAAATTAATCTCAGGAAGAGTTGAGATTTAGTGTGGTAAATATTGATTTATATTTAAAGTCTCATTAAAGCTTTATATTAGGAGTGAGAATAAATTTAAATGTTCAATAGAAACATTATTGAATATAATTCTGGGATCTCTTATCGCTGTAATATCTGCGTGATCGATATTCTAATTGTTAGTTAATTGGATCATTAAATATTTAAGTTAATTTAAAGAAAAGTCCCTTTTAAACCTCATATAACTATTTTGATATATTTGTTAATAAAAGTCTTTGATTCTATTTGGGAAAGATAACCAAATAAAGTTATTTATAAAAATGGCTACTGGCTCTTATGTGACTCCAAATCATTCTCGTTCTCAAAGTGAGATCTACGGGGATCTCTTCACACGTTAAATAATATTAATAATGCTTTTTACTCTAGTTTAAGTAAGTTTTGTGGGATCCATGCATTTATTTCATGTAAGAAAATTTATATTTGTTTAACTACATTTATATTTCTCCGTATTACTTATTCAAAATCATTAATGAAATGTATGTTTTTTGATTATTTTGGTTACAATAGCATCGAAGGATATAATACCGCATTTCAAACGCAAGATTTTAGTTTATTTTTAATGTATTTTAAGTTGTAGTGAATAAGCTTAAATATGAATTGTATTCCTTCGTTTCTACTTATATATGTTGCCGTTTCTATTTTAATCCGTTAGATACGGTATATGTTCCATCAGTAAACGGTACAGTCCATTACTTACGATTATATAATAGCGAATTTCGATAATGTTTCTTTCAGAGTTTAATTTATAAAGGGATTCATGAGCTTTGTTCAGATTGTTTGATTAAATTGTTTATGAAAATATCTGTTTGCGCACCATTATTTTATTATCAAAACCTAAGAAATTACTTAAAATTTATAAAAAAATCAATTTTGAATGCTTCATATATAGTTATTTTAATTTATCTATATTAAATTATTTAAAAAAATAAAAGTGTGTGTGTAAAGGGACATTGAGAAAATCTCAATTTTTACTTAAGTTTAGCATTTTGTTGCTGTTGTTAAACCCGATAAAAGCAGAAATATTTAAAAAATATATTAATGTCAACATTTTTATCAAGAAAATGTATAGCTCAAACTTCCAGATAAAAACACACATAAACCTTTGTATTAATAAGTAGTACTGTATATATCTGCCTCTAATTTGATACCGGATCCAGAATTTGGAATCATATTTTCCCATCGAGCCGGGCAATGTCAAGTATAAAAAAAAGGTTGTGAAGGAAGTTTTTGGCACTTTTTAAGTGAACTATGTAGTTTATATAAAATCACATACTAACATACACAGATATTTTATAATTGAATGTTGAATGTTATTTACGATTCAGGATAAGAATAATGTGCTGATAAAAGCAAAAAAAAATATGTTAGTCCTTGTTCATATCAAATATTAATTTTAATTTTTATGTACTTTTACTAAATATTTAGAAAATTTTGCTTTATTTGAACTATCTCTTATGTTAAATGTTAATTTTTACTTGTCACACATGGTCTATTAGAAAATTATTAGCAAAATAAAACCTACAGAGATCTAGATGAATTAGCTTATGGGGAACTATTTATGTGAAATTATTAAGTGGGACTTATAGTTTAATCATGAATTTTATTTATAAAATATATATCTAAGGCATTAAATTTCCATAAATGATTATTATTTTCTGTATATGTTAAGACATTCATCCATTTGTCTATTTAAACTGATATATAGAAGATTTTTTCGTATTACTTCATTTTTTGTACATCTATCATAACTGTTGGGTGTCATACCTGTTTTAAAATAAATTAGCCAAATTTTGTAAATTTGAGTACATTTATCTAAGTGGGCACATTCGCATTAATCTTATCACTTAATATTGAATTTTTCTTTTCAATGATGTTTTTAGATACTAAATGGTCATATTCAGTGTAGTAATTCTTGCACATGCAATAACATATTTTATTGTATGTGCAAGAATACTTAGTTGTATGTGCAAGAATACTTATACCAGGAGCGTTATAATATTTTAGAATGAAATTATTATTAACTAATTTTAGTTGCTTTTCTAATACCGAAATATTGATTTAAATGTACAGATAAAAAAATAAATGAATTTTTTTAATTTGGTATTCGGCTGCAAGCTTTGAATAAAGAGATACGGAAACTTCAAAGAGTTAGATAGATTTGTTTGACTTAGACCAATTTGCGCAAAATAAAAGCAATAGAAGAAACAAGAGCGAGAAGGCTAAAGCAGGAATATTGCATTGAGACCAACTGGGAATTGGACCAAAGAGTGTTCAATACCTTTTCCGCCCTTTTCCTGTAGCCTAAAAAAGGAAGAAAACTCTCAGCGGAAAAAAAAGGACAGCTATGTAGATAAAACTCATGGCAAGTTATGTAATGCTTTGAGCATTTGGACCGTTTTATTCGTGCCATTTCTTTTGTTTTATTGTTCTACGGCTACGAAATTTCATTTTCCATCGAGAAGTATAAAGGCAATAGGATTCTTTAAACTGAATTCTATTATTTAAAGAAATAATTTATGTTTTACTTTCATAGGAAGGTGTTATATTAAAAACTATTAAGTCTTTCTTTTTCTCAGGTAATTCATAATCTAGTGATGGATAGTAAAGAGTGTTTTTTTTCTAGGTATAGAAGTTAAAGTTGGCATTACTTTCCAAGATGGCGACCGATTTAACAGCTGTCAAGTGACTTATTCTCAGTTTGGTTTGACAATTCATCAAAACGATCATCAAGCAAGGCGTAGATTCGTCGAATAAGCCCAAAACGAGATTGCCGTTGTTCCCGATTTTCATAAGCGAATTTTGTTTAGCGATGAAGCGCACTTCTGGTTGAATGGCTACGTCATCAAACAAAACTGCCGCATTTGGAGTGAAGCTAATCCACAAGTGTATGTCGAAACACCGTTACATCCAGAAAAACTGACAGTTTGGTGCGCTTTATGGGCTGGTGGAATCATTGGTCATACTTCTTCAAAAACGATGAAGGCCACAACGTTACAGTCAATGGTGATCGGTATAGAGCCATGATTACTAACTTTTTCATTCCTGAATTGAACAATCAAGATGTCCAGGAGCTGGGGTTCCAACATGACGGCACAACATGTCACACAGCTCGTGCCACAATCAATTTATTGAAAGACACGTTTGGTGAACGCCTAATTTCACGTTTTGGACCTGTGAATTGGCCTCCAAGATCTTGTGATTTAACACCGCTAGACTATTTTCTGTGGGGCTATGTAAAGGCATTGGTCTATGCGGATAAGCCACAAACACTTGACCATTTGGAAGACAACATTCGCCTTGTTATTGCCGATATACGGCCACAAATGTTGGAAAAAGTCATCGAAAATTGGACGTCCAGATTGGACTACATCCGAGCCAGCCGTGGCAGTCATATGCCAGAAATCATATTGATTATTGGTATCTTGGTTATTTTTTATTTATTTAGTGGCAACAAAAAATGAATTTCTTTTTAAATAAAAAATATCTTTTGTTCTAATTTTTAAGGCATCGGACTACGTTCGGAACTGTGATTTTAAAAAGGCATATAAATGAAAAATTTTCATGATATATAGTGTCACTTAGATTAATATGCATGTATAAAATTGTTTTAAGGATATTTTGACAAAAAACTTTATTTCAATACAATATTTTGGCAAAAAATTAATTTAGAATAACCTTTTTTCAAAATGTTCCCCTTTTGTGTAAAATACTTCTATTATAATAATATTTTACCTGTATATAGCTCAGACCTCTGTACAAAGGCTTAAGTATGATTTTTGAAAAATTCACATTATTTTCAGCGTTATCACCAATTGAAATAATTATTGGCGTATTTTTTAAATTGATCCACTCTTTGTCGGTAAAACATGGATAAATCCACTTCTAAGTTATGTATTTCAAAAATTCTAGTTGAGCCTCTGTAGAGAGATCTGAGCTATATACAGACAAAATATATGATAGAAGCATTCCTCACAAAAGGAGAATATTTTGAAAATGGGCCATTCTATGTTAATTTTTTGTCAAAATATTGTACTTAAATAATTTTTGATTGTAATACTATTCTTAAAAAATTTTATATATATATTCGAATCTAAGTGACACTAAATATCATAAATATTATTCATTTACAAGTTTTTGCAAAATCACGAAAATATAGAGAAGTTAACTGGATTTTTCTAAAATTGTACTTTAGTTGTATTCATCATATACAAAAGAATGCCTTTCGCTTAGATCACGCATAGATAGAGTTAGTTTATCTTATTTTGAACGCAATCGGTGTTTAGGTCACCATACAGTAATTGTGTTGCTAATACAGAATAAATAATAATTTGAGTCATAACATTTTGAAGGCATTTGTTTACTTTTAACACATAATAAAACGTATTTGATGAGAACTGATTCATTTCAAAAAGTCACGTAATTATTTTACTGAAATCAATTTCCCAATTTTTATATTTATTATAGTATTACGTCTGTATTGTGCAATAGATATACATATCAAGTACATTGTGGTTAAAGAATACTTAACAAATCCAAAAATAAAAAATAGCTTTATTTAATACAGTACTTCTCGAACTTTCAATACTTGCGACCCAATGTTCACTCATAATTTTCATCGCCCTCTCATCCCCTCCATACAATAACAATGTATTGAATTCAATAATAACATACTTTGATGCTAAAACTACAATATATATATATATATATACGACTGTAACTGTAAACCCCGTCCAAATTAGCAAGTTAAGTATTAAATTTTGTATATAATATTATATATGACAAGCCCATGGGAGTCACTGGTAATTATTAAACTTGTCCTTAACTTAGTATTGTTAAAATAATTATCACACACAACACATAATTGTGTTATAAGTATATTATAACATTTATAAGTGTTATTATATCAGTGTAAATTGTATTTTATTTTTTATTGTGTCAGAATGTATTTTGTTTTGCTTCCGTTCAATAAATTAGTAATTTTTTAAATAATTTTTTTTTTATTTTTTTGGGTATGCTCATGGCCTCTACCTATGGTTAACACGCCTCCCCCCCCTAAGAGTGTGCACTCCACAGTTTGAGAAACGCTGTCTCAATGTATTTCATAGAGTTTATTGAAATTGAAAGGTAACTAAGTAACTATTTAAATAAAATTTCTGCTATTCGTAGATGTTTATTTAAATAATATTTTTTTTTTCTATTTGAAAGAGGGTAAACGACTTTCAAATTTTTTTTTAATTTTACGGAAATTTTTTTTTGATATGTAGACGTTTATTTCATTAATATGTGTTCTTTATTTTGACACATGTAGTTCAGAGTACATCTATTTTTTTTCTTCTCTTAGAAGATCATATTTCGTTCATGTTACATTGCGCAAAATTTTTGTTAGAAAAAAGTATTAAATCTGTCCAATCTTCTAATGGTTTCCTTAATTCCAATATGAATATTTTAGACATTTTTACAATTTTAAAGACAACAAAGAGCTTGTTCAGTATAAATATTCTGTGGAGTTTTTCGTTGGCAAAAATAAAAAAAAGTAGTTACTACTCCATTTCTTACGCTCAAAGCGCGTTGTTATTGAGAGAGAACATTCGGATTTCTTGATATTCATGTATTCTCCCCGCGGATATTCTAAATAAAAGTAACGCAACATCCGGGGAGGTTTTATTTCGGGATATTTTGGGTCACATATGTAAACAATGCAAAATACCATTTTGAAAAATGTCAAAGAAACAAATACTTCTTTTGTTGTCAGTTTGCCTTTTCTCAAACAGAATATTTTAAAAATAGTCATGATATATGTATCACTGAGCTAAGCCTAACACAACTGTGAAAATATTTTACTTCAGCGCTCCAATGTTTTGAACTTTTTTTTTTTTGTTGTTTTTTTATCTTAGTTTGTCCATATTATTATATCATACGTATTAAATGACCTTTGAAAATTACAGTCAATAATTATCGGTGTAATTTTAGTATTATTCATTTTTAAATACAAAGTGAGAGTAGAGTTTTAAAATTCAATAAAACTGAAAATGAAATCTGTTAAAATGCATAAGAAAAATAGGTTGAATTACTGAACAAAAAAGTAGTGTACTGTTAGAAGATTATAACAACATAGTAAGAAGAATGTAAAGAAATATAAAATGAAAGAAAATGCAACAAAATTTCATTTTAATTATTCGAAATGGGATATACAAATGCATGTAACAGTTGAGCATAGCTAAAAAATGAATAATTTATATGCACTAAATGATAACAAAGTTACTGAAAGAATACTGTATTTTTTGTTCTTATAATAAATGTGGCCGTGGAAGTTTAGTGGATCTGTTCACGGACTCATGAACTGCTTGACCTGACATCAAATCCTGGAGCCACTGAAGACCCAATAGAGTGGCTAGTGCGCATTAGAGGTGATCAAGTTAGGAAAGGGAGGAGCCACATCACGTGTTATCTCCGCACTTGACCATGGCTTCAAATTAAGAGGTCCGTTGATAATAGCCCAAACGTAAATGTAAATAATAGCAGCTTGAAAAGTTCTTTCAAATATGAAATGTAAGTATTAGCGACATGTAATAACATTTATTTATATTTACTTGCAGTTGCAAAAGCAATACTATTTCAAGTGACGATACAAGCAGCAACATGTCATGTGAAAAATGCCTGAAACTACTCTAAATCAGTGCTTCTCAAACTTTCGATGTTTGTGACCCATTACTTAATCATAATTTGCATTCATTCAATAATAACGTATTGTATTGAATAATAATATTAAATCTACAACATGAGTTTAATAATAAACTGGACAAAGTATCCAGATAAGTATTAATTTCATACAATTTTGTATATGACAAACCCATACGCGGTTACTAGTAATTATTAAACTTGTTCATGACTTAGTATTGATGAATTAAGGATCAAATACATTGTGCAGTACTGATATATTTATAAGTATATTATATCATTGTAAATGTGTATTTTTTATTATCTTAGAATGTATTTTGTTCTTATTTCTTTCAATACTATCTTTTTAAATCTTTTATTTTCGACTTTTCTATATGCTTGCGCTCCCCTGGTAGGATTATCCCGCCCCTCTAGGTGGGCGCTCCCCACAGTTTGAGAAGCGCTGCTGTAAAACATTTGCCAAATCTCACCCTCTTATCACTTTAATTTTGATGATAGTGAACGAAATTGATGATCAATTATATTAGAAAAAGGCTGGATGACAGAAAAATCAGGGGACACCAGTGGTTGTTTATGGTGGATGCATGTCATGTGTATTTGGACCTTATGTAACTAATCATTGAATAGACTTTGTAAGAAGAGTAGAGCTACAAACAACCGCATGCCATCCAAAAATTGTTGGAGAGTCATAACGTCCTCCAGTATGATCATGAGGTGACCATTGTGTCATTCCGTTATGTGAGTCAGTCAGACACCATTGCCAAAAAAATGATCAAAATAGTTAGATCAAAAAAGTCTTGTAAAAGAAGAAAGCCAAGGGTTGCTAATCAAAAGATGATTCTAATGATCTATATACGAGTATATAGGTTGGCAGCGGTAGCCGAGTGGTATAGGTAGTGGATCGTGGCTTGCTTTATCACGAGTTCGATCCCAGTACAACTAAAGACCTGCCGTGTAGGCAGCGATGCATGATTAAACCTGTGGAGAGCTGAAACGTCCTCCCGTTAATGTGGTGTGGTAGTTAGGAGAGAGGGTGCCAGCTCAGGTTTCGTCCACGTCACTTGACCATGGTTCAAAATTACGTGGTCCGTCGCCAAAAGCCTTCAGTGCGACGTTAATATTCAATCAATGAATCAATTCTAACCAGCCGGTCAAATCACCAATCTTCGATTTATGGTTGAATATATGAAAACTGGATGCTGGAAGGAAATCAACAAACTAGCTTTATTACCATTAAACAAAAATGTAAGTTGTCGATTTCTATCATAAAAAAATAAGAATTTTTAATTCATTATTCTTCCCATTTTTTTTAAATACAGGGTAATATCTAATGTTCATTTTCCGCAAATATATGTTCACAATTAGAAAAAAAAATATGATTTTACTTTCGTTGCAATATATGTTATTTGTGACGTTTTACGTTGACTAGAATTATACTAGCTTTAGGCAATGTTCCTTTTGTACTTTTTTTATGTTCACGGGAATCTTGAAAATCTATGGCAAGTTCTACTGCTAACTGGAGTAAAAAACCTTGTCTCGAGATATTTTCTCATGTCGTTTACTTGTACAAAATCCAGGTAATTATGATATTTTAATGAAGGATATTGAAAAATACTTGGAGAGACCATCTGCTATATTTTGGGGTACAGATCGGATTTAGATTTTGGGGTATATTTTTCCACCATTTGATCGGTCATATCTAATTTCTCTTGAGATAAACCCCAATTAGCTTCTAGCACTCTATTTGTCTCCTCGATCCTTCTATAGTGCATGTTCTTCTATGGTTCATACTACGGTGATCAGTTATCAACGAAGATTCAATTCTAACTTTACCCTTCATAATATGACGTTTTACATATCCTGTTGAGCCTACTTCTTGCATGAAAATGTTATGATGTAGTGATGTTCTAGGTGTACAATCTATTCATATTTCTTTCCAAATACATCCATCAATCGCACAATATGCTGTTAATTTGTTTTCTCTATCATCTTCAGAACTTGAGAGTAATCTCATTCTTTTTCGTCCACGGCATATTCACAATATTTTCTTCTTAAACTTCCGTATATGTACATTCAAACTCATTATCTAATAGATCATTATAATTTCCTACCAGTATATCTTCATTTTCACAAAATACATCGTCATCAATTTCGAAAAACTCTTGTCTATTATTTATATCTTTTAAGAATTTGTACTATCTTGATTGTTTTGACATTCTTCTAGGTAAAAAGAGACATGTATTAGTAATGAAGTAAGGCTATCTAAATGAGAAATATAAGCTACCTATCAATACTTTTAATTTTTGTTACCTTTTCTTATACTAAAATACAGTTTCCGAGCTAAAACTTAAGATATGTGTGCGTTGTTAAACTTTTAATTCAGTTACTTTGATTGAACTAACTGCACAACAGTTTTTGCAAAAATGTGCATATAACTGAATACAAGATGTTTAATGCGCATGTGCATCATAATTTTTGCTCAGATAGCCTTGTAAATTGATAAATTGTATTTTCTTTTTACTATATTGTCAGGTTCATTTTCCACGTGTTAGAAATAGACTTAACTTTTCAACCTGGCTCTATTTTTTTTCTTTTTTCCATTATGTCGAAAACTTCTGCTGTACGGGGAAGGTTGGATCTATAAAGCATTGCTAACACTAAATCGCTGGCTTAATTCTGCGTGAACTTTAGAAATCATAATACGTCCCCAGTTTAGCCCAAAAACTTTTTTGTATCTACATCTGTTGTCTTGTGAACTCCAACTTCTTCCATCTCTAGCATTGTAGGTTCCAGAACTTTTTCACTTTTATTTTTTTATATCCTTTAATTAGTACACTTTCAAAATATTTTTATTAAAATCATACACATTTTCCAAAATTTTTTCCTTCAATTTTCTAATTCAATCCACACTTAATTTAGCTTGTAATCTCTTGAGTTTTTTAATTTAGTTTTAGCTATTGTATTGGCGATACTTTCAATAAACACGAATTAAATGGCCGTATTTGATGTCGTAAGCAAATATTTTATTAATAAATATTAAAATTAAGCAAATTTTTAAGAAATCCTCTCTAATTAATCGTACGAAATTACACAAAAAATAACGTCATTAACAAACACGTGAATAATTGATGAAATGTTGACATATTGCCGTTAAACATTAATGAAAGTGACGATCAAAGACGACGACAGAAACGCACTCTAGCTGTCTGAAATGAAGGAAATTCTCCTGCACCGCAATCTTCGCTACATTAGGCGAATGCATAAAGAAGAAGTAGTCCTTGAAATGGAATTGAAGTACTTGTGAGGATTCTTTCCTACTTCAACAAATAACCCTTCCCTTTATCTATTAGTTTCTCTTAAGTAGAGTGATTCTTTGAAAACATCCAAGTTTATTTCATCTTCCGGGTCGTGCATTTTGAAGTGCTTCTGGAAGACTCTAACAAATTCAGGAACTGGAGAAATGGAGACACTCTTCCAGGGAAAACTGATCCCAGTTTCAAAATTCATTAAGGAAATGACGGGTATAAAATATAAAAATGGAATTGACATTCAAGTCACTAATAGGGGAAATGGATAGTTCTATACAGAAGTAGCTTTGATTCTTAGTTTAACATCCAATAACGTAAAATGACTTGAAATAAGAATTTTTTGCAGTTTCGTATTTAAAAAGGGTAATAAAAAGATACAACTGTGTTGTGATTCCTTAAAATATTCAGTTAACTAAAGAAAAAAAACAATTTGTTTAATTATTTTTACATGGCTATTTTGATTAAAAACAAATTGTGAAATATTAAATTTATTTTAAAATTTATGCACCAAAAATTTGGAATTTTTAAAGTTGCATTAAGTAACTTTTAATGGAATAGAATATTTTAAAAAAAGAGAGAACGTATTTAGCGTATCAATAAATAATTTTAAAATATACATTGAGTCTTACCGCTTATATTAAGATAATATGTATTCAAGGACGTTTCCTATAGTTTCGTGAGACACTGGGTCTCTAAGCATTATTAGTCTCCACTTTCGTAGACTGTACGTGGCATATATTGTAAATACTCTTACAAACGACAATTAGTGACATGTGCATTACTCACAATCTCACAAAACGACTCGACTAACTGCCACCTTTAAACTGAGGCGTGGTTTATGGTAGTAGGACTAAGACTTGACATGTACGATGGACATTACATAATAATGTAATCTTACCACTATGGATAGTTGGCATACAGTTCAAAATTACCAGTTTTTTTTTTTTGGAGAATAGACCGAGGAATAAATTTGACAATTTAGAGTATATGAGTCATGATTTTCTTAAAGACGACTCGAAAAGTAACAGGGAACTTTACCTAGGCCGATGTCCTACTTTCAGACCCAGTTGGACCAAGTCTTAAGACATCCTCAAATTACACTGAAGAGCCAAAAAACTAGTACACCTACTAATATCATGTAGGGCCACCATTATCACGTAGAAATGCCTCAATACAACGTGGCATAGATTCGATTAATATCTGAATAAAGCTGGAAGTAACTGACACAATAAATTCTGCAGGGATATCCATAAATAAGTAGGAGTAAGAAGGGGTGGATATCTTTTCTAAACAGTACGTTTCAAGTCATTCCAGGTATTTTCAATAATGTTAATGCCTGGTGATTTTGGTGGCCAGCCGAAGTGTCTAAAATCAAAAGAGTGTCCTGGAACTACTCTGTAGCAATTATGGAAGCGCGGGGTGTCGCATTGTCCTGCTGAAATTCTACAAGTCCGTCGAAATGCTTAACGGACATGAATGGCTGCAGTTGATCAGACAAGATTCTTTAGTATCTGTCACCTGTCAGAGTCGTATCTAGACGTATCATGGGTCCCATATCACACCAAATGCACACGCCCCCTACCATTACAGAGCATCCACCAGCTGTTGACATGTAGGGTCCATGGATTCATGAGGTTGTCTCCATGCCCGTGCATGTACCTCAGCTCAATCCAATTGGAAAAGAGACTCATCGGTCCAGGGAACGTGTTTCAAGTCATCAACAGTCCAATGTCAGTGTTGATGGTGCAGGTGAGGCATACAGTTTTGTGTGTCGTGGAGTCAACAAGGGTACAGGAGTGGGTCTTCGGCTCCAAAAGCCCATACTTGTTGATGCCCAAGCATTAAAATCTGCAGCAATTTGAGGAAGGGTTGCACACCTGCCACGCTTAATGATTATCGTCCGACTTCGTTGGTCCCGTTCTTGCATGATCTTTTACCGTCCGCAGCGATGTCGTAGATTTAATTTTTACCGGATTCCCGATATACACGTTACGTTAAAATCAAAATTTCATCGCTACCTTAGAGATGCTATGTCCCATCTCTCGTGTGCTGGCTACAACACCACGTTAAAACTCATTTAAATCTTGATAACATTTCATTGTAGTAGCAGCAACCTATCTAACAACAGTGCCAGACACTTGTTGTCTTATATAGGCTTTGCCGACCGCAGCGTTCCATATTCTGATTGGTCATACCAGCGCAAACTCGGATCGGTTCCATATCACTTTATTTGTATATGTATGGCAATCCCCCAGTTTTCTTGGCTCTTCAGTGTATAATACAAATCTTATATACTTAAAAAATTAAAATCTTAAAAAATTGATCACTTCCTTTTTTGTGGATAAAAATTTGGTTATTTAACTTCATGTGTAACAGAATAACTACTAAAAACAACACAATGAAACATAATTAAATTATATTTTAATTTATTTATATAAAAAGGATAAAATATAAATTTTCAGAAGTACTTGCATAGTTATATATATATATATATATATATATATATATATATATATAGAATCACCTACATATACTTTTTAAAGAAGATAATTAATTTTGCACTTTTAAAAAGGCTGGTTGATATTTTTACTGAAAGGGCTCGTCTTGTAAATAACGGGATAAATTCAGAAACTATTAAAGAAAGTTATGTTTTTTTATTCATAGCAGACGGCTGATTTTGACGAAAAACTACTCTTTACATCTGGATTCTCGGCTATCTACCGTTCGACCATTTTTAAACCTATGAATGATGTAAGTTACGTCATAGGGAAATCGCAAAAAGTAACTAGTTGCTCGATTTGTTATGCGGTGGAGATTTTTGCTGTTCAGATCAGAAAGTAAGAGGGAAAGAAAAAATGTATATAATCCCTTCCTCCTATAATAATAAATGAATTCACAGTCAAAGGATTGACGTTCAAGAAATTTGACGGATCACACTTTTTTTCAAGAAACTCGTTAAAAAAAACATTTTTTTTCAACCAATGATGTTGTTTTAATTCGTGCACTCGATACTAACATCAGTGGTCACGCAGGTTGACTGAGTAACTCCAATCCTATTTTTTTATAATTATTTATATTGTACACCATAAAAATCGTAATTCCAGTGAATAATTTAACTAAGAGAAAGTACATTTACATATTGTTAACACTTCTCAATTTTCCTTTGAAAATTTGAGAAAACATCCAATCAAACTGAACTAAAAAGTTTTCAAATCGCCGTGACTAATAAATGACACAAATCACAAACAATTTCGCTAACCTTACAGAAGTAATATTTGCAAGCAAAACTGTTAGATTTTGTTCAAGTTATTGCAGTTTTATTGTTCTTTCATGATCGACAAATAGCATGTTTAATTTTTTTTCTCGCTTGTGTGTTTATGACGGGTGCAGTTTCTTGTGCTATACACTTAGGGCTTCATATTTTTCTTGATGAAGTTTTTAAGATAGCATTTGAAAATTTTCCTTTTAACTCGAACCTTTCATGTTCATCCCTTTTCTCAAATTTACTTTCGCTAGCATAATTAATATCCATTATTTCTTCAAGTTCTTCCTTTGCTTGATCAGTTTCAACTTCATCCAATAGAGATTGTAGATGACCTTTTCTTTTTTTTATATTATGTTCATTTACATTTGTTAACCATAATAAGTCGAACGACACAACAATCAAAAGCACTAAATCTTTCAAAAGGGAAAAATGTAACCCTTTCAAGGAAAATATTTGGGAACAAAAGTGGTCACGCGGGGAACTCAGTCACCCCAGTTATCTTAAGATTATAAGAAAATGTTTGCCACTCCCAAAAGAGATAGATCTAGCTGACCACCCAGCTTCCATCATGCCAATGATTCTCTCCCTCTGAAACTGTGACAGCTGCCCATATTGTCTTCGAAAATGGCGTAATGGCATGTCTACCTCAGCTCTTTCTTTGTAAACAATTCAGAAAACTCAAACAAGCTTTGGTTACCTGTTTTATACTCCACGGAGAACGACGTTAAACGCCCTCTACTGGCTATACGTAATGCGCATCACGCTGCATTTCTAATCCCTTGCATATCTCCTCGAGATTCACCTTCATGCCAAGTTTCGTTACGATCTCGTAATGATTTCTTGGTGCGCTACTTTTTTGTCCATGAGTGCATTTACTTTACATCTGTATTGCATACCTATAAGCTATATTTATCATTAGTAAAGAATTTTGTTTTCGGTTTATAAAACAGCCAATCTTTGATTAATCGAATTTCGAAGCAGATATATTTTACAGATGTTACCGTCTTTCTTTCATCAAGCTTCTAGTTGGATATTTGATGCAATCGTTGCGGATGTAACATGTGTTTATCGTAACATAGTCAGACACATATTTCAATAATAAGCATTCAGCACAAATATGAATGAGTATAAAATGTTCATGATTATATAAACGCAATCATTGTTTTTAAATATATATTTTTACGTTTTTTTTTGTTATCAAACATTCATTCGAATTATATTCAATCTTTCGAATTTAAGCTCATTAAAAGCACTTTAAAATCAATAAATTTCTGAAATAATTAAGAATGAAAAGTATTTAACTTTTTAATTTAATTTAGTTCCCTGATTCTGAGTACTTGCAAAACGAGTTCAAGGAAATTAAAGAAACATTTCTTAACAAAATGTAATTACGATGCTCAACTAATTTATTTTTCAATTAATTAAGTGTTTTGAGAGTGTTAATTAAATTCACATTCATGAGATTTAACTTTTTTTTTATCATTTACAAAGCACCTTTCATTGCCTAAATTTCTAAAATTGCTTCTAATGGAGTCGACATAATTAGAAATACGTTACAATTATTAACAGGCTTATACATCATTAAAATTGATTTGACTATTTCAAAATTAGTTTGCTTAATTTATTACGTGGCCTTATTACAAGTGTTACGTTTACAGAAGCTCAATTATTATTAACACATTATTTAAATAATTTAAACTGAAGTGATTATAAAAATGAAATAAAGAAAATATTATAAAATATTTACGGTAATCATATTAAATAAAGATTATTTCTGCAGAATCTTGAGCTTATATCTACAATTTAGTATAAATGTGTACTATAATATTAAGCTATCCTACTATGTTCGGAACAGTAATTTTAAAAAGGAGCATAAATGAATAATTTTCATGATATTTAGTATCACTTAGATTAGAATACATGCATAAAATTGTTTTAAGGACATTTTGGCAAAAGAAATTATTTAAATACAATATTTCGGCAAAAAATTAACTTATAATAACCTTTTTGAAAATGTTCTCCTTTTGTGAAAAATGCTTCTATTATAATAATATTTTGCCTGTGTATAGCTCAGTCCTCTCTACAGAGGCTCATTTATGAATTTTAAAAAAATCACATTTTCAGAGTTACAACCATTTGAAATAATTATCGGCGTTTTTTTCTTAAAATTTCTCCCCTCTGTTGTCGTCGTAAAATATGAATAAACCCACTTCAAAGTTATATATTTCAAAAATTCTAGTTGTGCCTGTGTACAGAAGTCTGAACTATATACAGGTAAAATATTATAATAGAAGCATTTTTCACAAAAGGAGAATATATTGAAAATGGGTCATTCTATGTTAATTTATTGTCAAAATATTGTACATAAAGATTTTTTTTTATTGTAATTATATTCTTAAAACAATTTTAAATACATTTTCTAATCTAAGTGACACTAAATACCATACATATAATACATTTATACGCTTTTGCAAAATCACGGTTCCGAACGTAGTCGGATACCTTAAATCTATACAAATGCTTGCATGTGTACTAATTCTACAAATATTGAGATTATTTTAACGAAATTAGAATTTAGTACTAGTCAAAATGACATTACGTACTAGAATACATGCACAATCGAGCCAAAAGTAAGGAATGCAGACATTTTACTTAAAAGTTTATATTTTAAAATCTTCAATATTTCTTATTAAGGGATTCCTTCCTTGGGTGTCGCCACTATAGCCTAGTGGTTATGGTAAAGGACTTGTGGCCTTTGGGCCATGGCTTTAGGTCCTGGTGCCGCTGAAGACCCCCTCCATGTAGAGGGGCTTATACATATTAAATCTATCGAGACTTAATGTACTCCGTTGGTGTGGTGTGATAGTTAGGTGCTATCTCAACTTTCATGCTCATCACTTGACTGAGTTTCAAAATTGAGAGTTCCATAGGACTTAATACCTTTTAAAAGGCGACGTTGATAACACTTTCTGTACTTGGAAAATACTTGTTATAAGTGTTCAAAACAAAGTATCAGTTTCATTTACATCCAAAAAACTATTTTCACAAGAATTATAATGGTCATATCTTGAGTTACTTAGGAGATTGTTTTTAAAAATATCTTGTGCAGTTAATATTTTTGGAAGGAGGTATTACGATGCATTATAGGCGCTAGATCAAAAACTATTATTCTGTCCTGAAAGTCGTTAATCCAGTACATCAGTTTCTTAGTCCTTATGCAAGTTTTAACAGACAAAAAAATTTAAGCAATAGTTCTAGTCATTGAGTAACATACAGCAAGTACCTTGTTAGAGCCAAACATACAAAAAGATTGTCGCGAACTTTAGTCCACGGATATGTGAGGGTAGTAACAAACTCAAGACAAATTTTGAAAGGCTAGATATCAATGAGTCTAACCCGAGTTGCTACGCCAGGGTATTCTGTGACTGAATCTCTATGAGAGAGTTTGGTGAGCTCCACCAGCGAACTAAAGCTGAATTCACACCAAAGCTGTTAGCGTCGAGCGTTGAGCGTCTAGCCAATCAGAGACTACATCTCGGGCGAGACGAAATCTCTGATTGGCTAGACGCTCAACGCTCGACGCTGACAGCCTTGGTGTGAATGCAGCTTAAGTGTGAATATTTTGTGTCTGCTGAAGACAGACGCCTTGGATGTCATCCTGACCCATTTTTTTTCTTTTCTCTATAAGTGTCAACAAGTCGGGTAATTTATTATATACCAAAAATGTATAAAAAGTGTACTTAAATTTGTGTGTGTGCGAGTAGTCATATGTGTTTGTGAGTCGATAAACTACTAAAGCACATCAATGGAGCTTCATCATTGAAAATACATCAACACTACAGGGTTTTATCAAAAGAAGAGGCATTTCAAACAGCAAACACTTCCATTATGGCTATCAAATCACTATCTAAGTGTGACTTAAGCTAAGGAAGCCGTCAGATTAATTACTAATACAATAGATATAGTTAAAATATCTTATCGTGACTCGTAGATCCTTAGAAATACTAAACGTCCTAAAATGACCTTTCAAGTGCTTTCTCTTGAATCTCCGTAATTTCAACTATTTCTGCTCTAACTCCGTAGATTCAGTATGGAAATAATCACCTACCTCTCTTCAACTTCTCTCTTCATGCCTTTAACACTTTCATTGCGAGGGACGAAATAGCTGGTCTTCCAGGATCCACAAATAAATCATTTTTGTGAGAATTGTTATGGATTGCAAATTTTTTAATATTTTTTAAAGTAAAACAAACAGGTTTTAAAGAAAATCGGTTTTTTTTTCAATTTTAGCAAAGCTGCACCGACTCTTAACGCAGAGACAAGAACAAAGACGTACCATTTCCGCGATGAAAGTGTTAAATAGCAACTTGCATTAGCATAAATCGTGGCTCATTTACGAAAGTGGTTTTATACTCATATAATGATAGAAAGATATTTTCCCAAGAGGTTGTGTAAAAATTACGAATAGAACGTGTTACAAGATATTTTAATTGATTTAAAGTTCCCACTAAATTTTAATCGTAATATTTTGTAAAACGATATTGTCATATGATACTATCATTTTAGAACAAACTATGTTTTTAAGCTTTATTCAATTTTATATATAGGAGCATTTTAGATATTTTTTTCTGTAGAGAAATGTATTAATTCCTGTGTAATTATAAAATTGATTGCATGGAGTTATATTTGTTGCGCATAAGATTTCAGCCTTCTCAACAAAGAAAAGTTTATACGTGTGTATGTATCAGTTATAAAGTGAATAGAATAAAATACTACTTTGTAAAATATCAGAAGAATGTGTGTTAATAGAAAAGTTACAAAGAAAACATCCCTTGATACTCCCGATGCTTCAAATTATGAAAATTTTCACTGATGTTCCACGGCGCACATGCAAACGTATTTGATACTTATTGCATGAATTATGCGTTAATAAATATTGAAGAAAAAAAAATTTTTTTAAAAAATGTTAATGTCACTTAAATTTTACAAAAGGGAATCAGGGGAATCATATGTAATTTAAGTTCCAAAGATCGTTATTAATATCACAACAATACTTCTTAATTATGCAATAGTTTCTTTTTTATGTATTTAAATCTGGTTTTAAAGAAGTAAATATATTTGCTTTCAAATAAGTGCAAACTTTAATTTACATCTATAATGATTTTGTTATAGTTCACAAAAATATGAAACATTGACTCTACTAAATATATAATTAAAATAATTATTAAGAGTATACTAAATCCAATATTTGTATTAATTTCCATTTTTGATTTTCTTCTTTTTATTTATAATATATGAACATGAACTCAAAAATACAAAATCAATAATATGATTATTCATTGAATTATTAAGTCAACCTGATAAATTTGATTTTATTGTTTAAATTGAATTGAAAGTGTAAATTGGTTTTCCAACCACTCTAAAACTAATATTTTATAAATTTTTAATACAAATAAAAAAAGTTGTTTTAAAATTGTATTCTTTTCATGAGTAAATTGGATAGTATGAACCATATAATAATGGTATTCAACGTATTGCATCAGAATTGTATACATCAGATTTATATTGAAAAGTTCTCCTTACTTAATGATTAAAGTTATGGGAATCATGATTGGTTAAATAGTATTCAATTACAGGTTCGAATCTTGATTTCACCATAAGTCCCAAATAGTGGAAAAAAGTACACGTTAAAATACTTTACTTCCATGTTGTGATGTTAGGCTCAAGTTAACATCACACTATGAAAGAAGTTGTGAATGTATTGTCTAACATGATTTGTAAAAAAAATAATTTATTCAAGACAAATTATAGAATTTTGTCATCCTCTTAATTTTAAGCATTGCCTTTTTTTCAATAGAAATACTGCTTTTACTTGATTCTAAGCCGTACTTTTTCCCAGTGTTAATGATACTGAAAATCTGATGTAGCTTAGAATCTAAAGCAAAACATTAGTTGGAAGGGGAAGTTTAATTTCCACCCCTTTTGAAAGGAAAAATTTAACCGTCCATTCTGACAACTTTCATCGATGGCTTATTCCATTCCTCAGTTTATCTCCAGTATTCCATCTAATCTAAACTTCATTGTCGGCTTGCATTTAGGATTTTTCTCATACGCTTTATTTTAATCACCTAATCATCAAAGTTATGGGTAATAGCATCAAGACGAGTTCAATATGACGCAAGTATGAAAAGGGAGGCGATTTTTTGTGGAGAAAAAAGCAGAAACAGAGCAGCGGCCACTAAAAATCTGGCATGGATGACACAAGTTTTCGTTAATGGCGTAAGCAAAATAATTATAGTTTTTGCTTGTAAGTGTTCAACAGTCTTTAATTATTGTTTTATATTCTTTGATGAAATATTCTACTCAAAATGTTGCATAGCAAATGCATCGGATGTCATGGAAGATGATACTGTGTGGGAAAAGAGATGACGCCACTTCTGAAGTCACCTGTGAGAATGTAAGTGACGAATTGTTTTCAAAACATGGTACTGGTAAACTTTTAAAGAACATTTTCATTGCTGGTAAAATAAATAAATTATTAACTCCGTATATTATTTTTGATTATTTTTAAAAGAAATTTTTGAAGTATCGAATATTGATAAACTTTTTTTCCGTTTTTTTTTCTCAAAAAAGTGTACCTAGATGGAGGTGCGGCTTAGATTCGAGTAATTACGATAGTTAGTTTTCTTTGACAAGTAATTTGTTAAATCGGTAGAGAATTTTTTGTAAATACTCGTAAACAGTGAGCATTATTAATTTGGGTTACTCTTTTTCATATAAAATAATTTCTGGCTCTATTTTTCTTAATATTCCTTATTGACGTTAAAAAAAACAAGTGTTTTTCCAGTGGATACCATCGCGTGTGGGTGCGCCTGAGAACGAGGCAGCTGATGAGCTGGCTGGTATAGGGATTATGATCTCCCTAACCCCAGTTCCTCTGTCGTGATCCATTCTGAAATTCATTCCCGCTATAGAGTTAAAATGAATCTGATGGCAAAACCTTCCTGCTCACCACTGGTACATAGCTTACAGTCCTGACCTATCTCTACGGTGCAGGGGATCCATGGCGCTTCAAACAGCCATTTTGGGCTTTAGAAGTGGTCACCTGCATGACATGACCTTTGTGCAGAGTTTTAAGTCTTTCTTTACCTGTCACTGTTTAAGTCCTGCTCATCTTTTGGACTGATGGGACATTTCCCTGGGACAGTTGTTTGGAGAACAAGAACTTCCTTGTGGCATTCTTATGAAGAAATGCCAAATAGACTTGGTGTTGTAGGCTTTTCTGCTACAAGGGAATTTGGAGCAACAATAATAACAACATGTTTCAAATTCTGTTTTTCTTTTATCAAATTTTTGAATGTGTGAGTGAAATTTCTAGTTAATTTCAAACAACTGCTTGGGAGAAATGGCCAAAACAAAAAGTAAATAATTAGTCCATTGCATGCAGTGGAAAATTAAACATTTGTGGGAACGTCAGGAGTGAAGTTTAATTTGATTTTGAGAATTGTGTTCGTGGCCATTTATATTAGGAAATATAAGCTTACTATTGTATCAAGTATTACTCTACAGAACGACAAATCGCTATGGCTCATCACCTAAAATTTTATCTGTCAAATTCCATGATAATATAAAAATTCAATGATAGCATAAATCTGTTATTAGTAATATTGTCATTTAAGTTAACACCAATCACATAACCATGGTTAATGCAAATAGTAATTGTTATTGATATCACAATTCAGATCCCCAAATAAATATGGAGGTTGATAAATAAGTACTTAATCAAATACCATATATTAAACTTTTGGATTAAGTTTTCATCGTAAAAAAAATTTGAATTATTGGGATTAACCCATTTTGAACAGTGTGCGCAGATATTGATTATATATTTTTACACATTAAGAGGTAAACAAATGACAGATACTTTGACTGATTATGATATCGGTTGATCTCGACACACATGTAATTATTACATTTTAGTAGTTTTATTTCATTGAGATAATCTAATTAAAAAACTTTTAATGCTAAATACTAATTTTACTAAGGACATTAAGAAATACATTATCAGAGTAGCATATTTCTATACTAATTAAATTAATCACAGCAACAAAAAAAACATTATTTTTAAAAGCTAACAGTGACATTTTTCTAAATAGTTAATATCCCGAAGTTGTTATATACTGTCTAACATCTCCATTTTCTTAATCAAAAACTAGTTGTGGTGAAAATAAAACGTAAAAAAAGATTTATTTATCACCCAAATAATATATTTACTAAAACAATTTAATGCAATCATTATCACATATATTTATTCATTACAAGACACCCTAAACACGGAAAGCCAAACTTCTTGGTATGTCATTTACCCAAAATTTAATGGCAAAATTACGCAATGAAATGTTAATGAATTTTTATGCATAAATCAAAATCACTGGACTATAATAATTAATAAAGGAACATATTACATAATGCATCTTCAAGTATTACT
This sequence comes from Trichonephila clavipes, assembly GCA_019973935.1. NCBI lineage: Eukaryota > Metazoa > Arthropoda > Arachnida > Araneae > Nephilidae > Trichonephila > Trichonephila clavipes. Next base: position 237,940 of record BMAU01015766.1, on the reverse strand, counting down.
ATGGAGGTAATGAATTAATGTTTACGACCATCGCCTAAGAATATTTATGGCCCATTTTTAATGAAATAACGACATTTAGTACCTCTTAAATGAAGTCGAAGGTAAAATTTACATCGTAAACTCTTTAAGGCAACTTTTTTTACCCACAAGCAGCGTTAATGGTTTTTCCCTATATTTCGCTGAAAGGAAGCTTCGTTTTATTTAGTTTGATGTCATAGTATTATTAGGTCTATCATAATGAGAGTAAGCTATTCAAAGTCATTTTATGATTTTTTTCTATTTAGTGACTTGTTTAATCAATAAAAGAATCAAATTATGGGTGGTACGAGTCAAACACGTTTCCTACACCTTCTCTTTACTCTTTATCTCTTTTTATCTCTACTCTCTCTATTTTACTCTTTTTCTCTCTCTCTGTACCCTCTCTATATTTACTATTTTTCTTTCTACTCTTCCTCTCTATCTGTTTTCTTTCTGTTTCTCTTTACTCTTTCGCTCTGTCTACTCTATTTTTACTCTTTCTCGCCCTCCCTACTCTTCCTCTTTCTGTTTTCTCTTTCTCTTTCTCTTTACTCATTCTCTCTAGCTTTACTTTTTCTCTCTATCTTTACTCTTTCTCTCCCTCTCTACTCTCAATATATATTATTTGCTATTTTTCTCTTTCTGTACTATTTCTCTCTACTCACTATATCCTTACCCCCTTCGCGCCGACTGTCACCTGTACGTGCCAGCAAGACCTGTACGTTCCCGGCCGACACGCCGGCATGCAAGAGAGTTTACTCGTTCACCCCCGGCCGTCACTTATTAGTGCCAGTGCCCTGGAACGTTTTAAAAACTAAAATTTTTGCCGGAATATGGCATTGTATGTCCATATGGTTTCAGATACATGTAGATTTGACCTTCTACTCAAACTGAGAGTAGTATGACTCACATACACGGGGTTTTTGTTTTATAAACATAAAGGGAAGGGAATGTTTCTGAATTGAATGTTTAATGACAGCTCTTGAAATGTGCACGTGGTATTTGTTTATAGTGAAGAGGAGAGATTTATTTTCGCTAAATCATTTGGATTGGGTTTGAGTACTAGTTTTAATGGGTAATTAGATCTGGTAGACAAAATTTGCTTTTTTTCTTATTTCTTTTTATGTTCTCCAAAGGATTGGGTTTCGTTTTTTGTAGTCTAGTTTTTATTATATACTTAGATCGGGCAGACGAAATTTCTCCTTTTTTTTGTTATAATGTCGAAGCGTAGAAAGTGTTTAACTGAACTCGAAAAAAATAAGAAGTGTAATTTTATCTTTGAAATGCATTATGTAAAAAAGTACTTAAATATGGTACATAAATAATTAATATAAAAGATGTAAAAAAATATATTGAAACACAAGAAATAACTTATGTAAATAAATAACGTAATTATATGAAACATGTGTAAAACCTTGTTTTTAAATTTTTTGAACTAAAAAAGAGTTTTTAGTAACACTTTTAGATTTCAAATGCATAGTGTTAAGAGTCATTAATGATAAATAAGTAATGAAAAAATGTTTAAAAAATTGTAATTGAGTAAAAAGTTACTTAAGTGAATGGAGTATGTAAATACAAAATATAGAAAGCATATGTTTATTGTGTATTCTACATTACTGTATTAAATAACACATTGAAGTTTCGGTATTTTCACGGAGTTAGGTATAGTTTCACAAAACCCTCCAGCCTGTGAGTGACACTCGTGACAGAAACCTCCGGCCCTAGCGTTACGCACACGTTTGCGTCTTTCGCCCTGAAAGAGTTACAATTTTTCTCTTTCTATCTATCTTTACTCTTTACTCTTTGCTCTTTCTCTCCCTCTCTACTCTTAAAATATTTGCTCTTTTTCTCTTTCTACTACCTCTCACTTCTCTATATATACTTTCTCTATATTTATAGTTTATCTTTCTCTGTTCCACTCTCTCTTTTGTTTTTCTAATCTAAGGTGTCTTCTTTAATGTAAATAAAGAACAAATTTATTAAAATAACTCCACACAATTAGAAAACATATTTAGAGTTTAAAATTCTTCAGTAGATGCCTTTATAAATAATTTTTGCCTCTATTTCCTCTATTACGTTATTGTTTTCTATTTTCTTGCCTTATCCTTCCTTTGAGCAAATCGATGAGATTACGTATTCAGTTTGACGCCATGAACAAAAAGCATAATAATACGATTGTTCATCATATATAACGGGATAATATATGAAGAATCAAATTGGTTTGGACATGCAATGGTTTTTCGTGCAGTTTAGTTTAACATTATTATTATTGTCACAAGGAATTGCTAGATATAAGGTAAAGTTTAGCACAAAACGTAACAATTTTTTGTAGATTTGATGAATGACTATTCTCTATGAGCATTTGCACGTAATTTCTTTCGATGAGTGTTATCTTTTATAAATATTGCTTCTACAGCTATATTCCATTTTTCATGCTGTAAGAGAATAATTCAGATTTGATGGAATTTAGTTTATTAAATCATAGACAGTTTTAATACATTAAAATTAAACTTGTTTTTATTTTCTCCATGAATTATATTCAGCAGGGGAAAAAAGTTGTATTTATTCACAAAGGGAGGGTGTGTTGCTTTTAAAATCTTAAAAGAGCGGATGGGAAATTGCATTTTGGTACATTATGACAGAGATCTAAAAATGTAGTAAGGTTATTTTTCGGCATCACAATCAAAATGTATCACGCTCTAACTCTTGCAATTATCCTCTCTGAATCGTCAATAGCGATAAAAAAGCGGAACAAATTTTAATTATTTCAATTTTGATACGGTATAAATTTAAGTGGTATAGATTGGAATTTAATTTTAAAAATTAGTTTTAGCTGTGTTAAGAAAACAATGTTTGCGATTATGATCACCAAAGGTATCATGGTCACTATTCTTTGCTGAAATTAGAATTTGTACTGAAGGATTTAAATAATTATTTATGTTGGTGTTGGAAAGCTAAAATCTTATTTGTTTGACAATTTGAGATTTTTACATTTTCAAATTGCATAAAATTTAACTTTTCTAAAACTATCTTACTTTAACCTCTAGTGTAATTAGAAGACCCCTTAAAACTGTTTTCATTTTAATAATCGTTGAAACTGGATCACGCCCATTTAAATGGCGAAACATTTAAATGCAGTACTTCGTTTTTGCTTAAAATTGGAACGTCTGATGTACACCAAAACATTAATATTTTTATTTTAAATTTAGCCTTTTATTTTTTTTTTATTTCCTAGCCGATTATAAGCCCTACTGTATACATTAAAATCAATTTATCTCAAAATGTAAATTTTGATGTTAGATGTACCTTTTCTGAGAAACTACTGTTCACAGGTGTGTAAATTTTTATAATATATTTATAATGATGGCTTATATATATACTAAAATAAGCTTTTAGTAAAAAACTCAAAAATTAATTTGGCCAAATTTTTTTTATGTGAAAAATGGGTTATATTTCACTATGTTTGATAAAATATTTTATACATTATAGGAAAGTTCAATATTATATTAGCTAAAAGTTCATTTCAGTATAATGAGAAAGATATATTAAGTGTATGAAATCTTTCAAGCATGTACTTATAAAAGATTTTGAGAAAAGGAACATCAAAAAACGCCGATTCAACGTTGTCAGTGTAGGGAGAAGAGTGGTTTAGAACTCTCCTTAAGTCCTACATCGAAAATAAATGTTTACTTTTAATTTTGACTGCACAGTAGGTTTAAAACTAATGTTATACAATATATCCTTTTTAAAAAACTTGATTGATTTTCAGTGATATTTCTGATGTATCTCAAATTGAGATTATGAGAAATTATATTTTGCAACATACTATAGAGAAAAATTGCTTAACCCGAATTAAATTTAGAGAAATTATACCTGTTTGAAAATTGTTTATATTTTCAGACCTCCAGAGAAATGTAACACCCCTGTGACCCCTTAGTTGATAAGTCTTAAAGTTTGGCTCATTTTTATGTGGTCAATGGGAATATAACGTCTGTAATATTTAAAAATAACCCAATTTACTTTTTATCCAACCAACTTCCGCTGATTTTAGGTTTCAATTATATACAATGAATAATATCAAATTTTTCCTTAAATATTTTTTAAGTTTAAAATTAATCTTATGTAAATTTAAATGTATATATATTTTTTTCTAAATCCTCCTTAGTATCTACTAAGTATTTTTCGTCCCTCTGCAAATATTTCTTGTGTAATAATCATACATATTCATGATGTTTACATAGGGGGCGACTTCTATGCCTTTTGGGGTAAATTCTTTTTATGATATTTCAAACTCTTTTTTTTTAGATTTTACAACTTCAAGTTTAAAAGAACAGAACCGAGGGAATTAAAAACAAATTGCCAAGAAAAAAATGATTTAATGACTACTTAATACTGACATCAAAACACGAAAGAGTTAAAAAGAAATCAAGTGTTTATGGGAAAAAAAATCAGAGAAAGTCACATGGGAGAGTGAAAAAATGTGGATTAAGTAAACATTCCACCTTCCTTCGCCTTTTATTCGCTTTATTTTTTAAACTAACTCCGCACGTGGTACTGAATGAGCAAGTAAGGAGAAATGATTTAATTCATCGCATAACCCAAAAGTGGAATAAATAAAAAGGGAGAGTTTATTAAAGGAGCTCATTTTTTCCGTTCTAATTTAGATTAGTTCTTACTGTAGGGTTGAAACTAAATAAAATATTTAACCTAAAATACATGTAGAATAACATTTTTGGAAACATAATAAAATATTCAATAGTAGTTTTTATTGAAAAAATTTTAGTAGCATTTTTTGTCTCTCTCTCTCATCAGCATTAAAAAATATTTAAATCAAACTATTTTTCAGTATACTTTTTAATTCGTCTAGTCAAGTTCAAATACAGTTTTTAAAACTTGTAGTGGATGGCACTTGTGAGGTTAGAGTATATTTTTTCCAAATATTAATTCATTAATTACATTTAATTAATGAATAAATAGTAACACACAAGTATAATAGAACAACACCATATATAAAAAGGAAAATCGCTTGTTGTGTCCCTGTAGCGTAATGCATAGCGCGTTGGACTTCTAATCCAAGGTTCGTGGGCTCAAATCCTACCTGGGAGGGCCTAAATAATAAAAGTGTAATTTCTTTTTACTATACTATTTTATTAGAACAATTAAATTTAATTAATAGATAAATAGTAACAAACAAAAGTAATAGTCCAACACGATATTTGTAAAGGAAAATGGAAAATCGCGAGGAAATTCGCTTTCTATTTTGCCTTTTAATATGATGATTCTGTCATATGTGTATACATATTGATATTAATTGTATATTTAATAAAACGTAACTAAAATAAAATTTTTCTTTGTAGACCTAAATAGGAATTTACTTTATATATATATATATATATATATATATATATATATATATATATATATATATATATATATATATATATATATATATTATTTTTTTATTGAATTTTCGTTTGGACTACTAATTTCCTCATAATGCATTTTCCCTTTCTACACACTCTTAGCGAATCGAATGTTATTTATAAACATTAATGTTTCCCAAATGTAGTTTTGTTTTATGGAAAAAAAATCACACATAAGTTTTTAATTAGTTTAGCAAATCATTTTAAGGAATTCTCAACTAAAATATTTTAAGACTTTCTTTTTTTTCAGATAAGAATGCACAAATTTTCAAGTACTTTTAATTCAGTTTTAATGATTCAATCTATATTTTATTTAAGAAACTTTATACCTAAATATGAGTAGGGTTTTTCATAAAATTCCGAGTTTAAATTTTAAATTACAATAAAAACATAATTTTTCCACAGATGAAAATAGGGCAAAATATTTAAAATTTTTAGGCAAAAGACTTTAAAATGTTTAATGCACATATTAAAGATCCCTCATATAAAATTTCCTAAAAATAAAATTAGCTTTATATTATAGTTTTTTTTGTATCATGTTCCCTATAAATGCCAATTGTTACAAAACATTAAAAATGATATACTGTTCGAATTATTTGGGACAAACATTTTTTCCTTAACTGAGTTAGTAAGGATTTGCCATTTATGCTCCCCTCACCCCCTCAAACCGGTTTTATCTGTTTAGAAGTAATGTGGTGAATCTACTTTGACTATAATTTACTTATTTGATTGATTTTAGTACATTAGTCAATCAATTTCAGCGTGGAAGCTAATGTTTATAATTTTGCGTTCCACGTAACATGAGTGAATTTTGCTTGTTCAGGGACGGATATTACTCTGAGGAAGCGTTTTAAAATAATCTCCTCTTAATGAACACACTTCTATGGCTGTGAGAGATATATCTACGATAGTTGGTGCAAGAATTTGGTATGGAATTATTTTGCCATTTATTATTTTAATTATTTTAGAACGCATCACCATAAACCAGTAAATTCCTTCTAAGGTCTGTGCTAGCCTTAATTGTTCGAAGTAATTTATTGGATTATGGTGTTGACGTGAATATCTCAATTTTACAGAAAATAGTTCTAAATCTTGGCTGTAAGGCATCATGGGCGAGAAAAATGCAATTTCTATCTCAGAAAAAGATGAAAATCATTTAGCATAGACCTAAAATACCGACCCTGAACTGTTAATGAATAGAAGAAGGTGATTCTTAGTGATGAAACGCATTTATTTGGGAAGGTATAGTGTAGTTAAATGTGATAATAGTGTTGCTGTTGTTTCTGATATCCATGTCCAGCCAAGCTAAATCAAGTCCATGATCCCATTCACTCTCAAAAAGTCAAATACTATTAGAGGGTCTTCATATAGATCTTATTTTGTAAGCCCCGGACAGTCAAGAATGTGTTATGGAGATGCCTAGCTGGCAGAACACCTTACACAAGTTGGAAAAACTTTACTTTCCCTAAAAGTCAAAGTTCGAAGGTGGCTACTCCGGAAACGAGTCAGAATATTTTGTTCCTTTCTGCTGCATTGAAGGAAAAGAGAACTACCAAGTCCTTTAGCCTCATACCAGTGATGGGCAGGGGGAACAGTTGTTTGCTTGCTACTCATGTAGGTGGAGTGCAGTTCTGAATAGGTGAGAGCGGCCGAGTTCATAGTGTGTTGAGCTGTGCCATCTTTTGCTAGAGGGTCAGCAATCTAATAATAGTAGATGAAGTGAAGTTGAAACTCTGCTGCCAGATAATATCCAACAGACTGTAAAAAACCCTTCTAAACAGAGGTTTGGGTGTTTTTTGACAAAAAATGACACTGCAAGCTTAGTTTCTTTTAAGGCATGATGAATTATGTCAAATGCATAGAAACATTGCGCAGAAGAATTGTTCCATACATGGTAACATTTGACGGAACATTTCAACATGATTTGGCAATCTTTTGTCCCAATTAATTCGAACAGTTTAGTAGCGTAAAAAGTGGTAAGCTCACAAGTTACTTTTGCATTATTTGTTTTGTCTTAATTCATGCAATTATTTTGGTACCTATCTATACTACATGAATACAAGCATAGTAACTTCTTATTGGCGCTTAGTAAATAAAAGAAATGATTATGAGAATTACGTATTTCATGGAAAGTAATTTGACAATATGCTTACAAATTTCTTGCCGGACAAAACAAATATTTATCCAAATTATAATACAAATTATAAGAAAATTTATTTCAAATTCTTTATAAAATTTGTGAACAAAACCCCCAAAACTTTGTAAATGAAAAATATCTACCTTAGTTGCAGTTCTAAATTCTACCAAACGTTTGAAATTATAATTATGACAGCAGATATTTAACAGCTGTTTACACAATGCAATAACATTCAAACAATTAATTTTCAATTTATTTGTTCAATGGCTCTTGTTCGATTCGATTTTTTTTGTAATTATTACATTTTGTTAATACTTAATTTTTACATAATTGATTATCATTAGTTGAATTTTTTCTGAAATAATTTTATTAAAATGTTTAGAATATGAAAAAAAAAACATATAACAATTTTTAACTGAAATCGTACTTAGATAAAGAAAGAAAAATTTTATTTTAGTTACTTTTTATCAAATAATTACAATTAATAAAAATATGTACATATGATAGAATCCCAATACTTAGTGGCAATTAATATTTATTAATTATAATTAAATTATCGTATTGTCATCCGAAACAATCGTGTATATATACTTTCAGTTCAACAAAATGCTTTAAAACGTGAGAAAAAAATCTGTTCAAGTTTTTTGACCCAAATCGCTAAAAATGAAGCCAGCGTGATCGTATCTGCAATTCTTTAAATAAGTTTCAAGCAATTAATTTAAGTTACTTATAGTTAATTTATCATATTGTCACACACAATAATGGTGTATATAAATTTTCAACACAATTGAGCATTTTAAAATGTATTTTATTAACGATTGAAAATTTGAACAAGATATATATAGGAATTGAAAAGTAAACATTTTCATTTAAAACAAATCGTTTTATGTCAGACGATTTTAAATTATTTTGATTTCAAAATTTATCCAAAAAACTCAAGACAACCATTATACTGCATCTAAAAATGCATCCATTATTAAAAAGAAAAAAAAACTTACACTATTCGTTATATAATTGTATTGTAAAATCGTGGTTTTCTTCTGATAAAAAAATGACAAACCTATCAACTTTGAATACAGCGAGAACCGCACATCCTATAAAGAGCTTCGAAATACTGAACAAAAATGTTTGAAATGTAAACTTAGTAGTTTTACATAATATATTTTTTTGTTGTTAAAAATTTATTCAATTATGCTTTGATGGATGCGAATAAATTTTTGAAGAAGTGAATTAAAAAGGAAAACAATGCATAATGCAAATACATTATTTTTTAGCTTAATTATTAATACTGATTATTAAACAGGTATTTTACACGGTAATATATTGTAATGAACTATAGATCCGTTCAGAAACTCTAGGTGGCAACGCTGACTGCTCCGAGGGACTGCACCTGCACGAGGGCCACTCCAGGGGATTCGATGATTACCTCCATACGTGAGAGGTCGCTTAGCTCCGCCAGCAAGCTTAGTGTGAATGTCACAGGGAAATGATTAAATTAGGGATTTCATCTAATCCCTAAGGGAGAGGATCAATTCACACAATATGTTAAAATAAGAACTCTGTAAGGGGATTTCTCCCTAAGGAAAGTAAGGGATTTGATCAAATCCCTAACTTGTTTCAGTGATATGAGGAAATGATATTGTCAAGAGTTTAAAAGTGTTCATTTTGCAAATATGGTGCATTATGAATAGTAGAAAAAATAATACAAGAATCATTGAATTACAAATTATTTATTCGAAATTAACAAAATTATTAGATTATAAAGCTGGTATTTTTTTAAGGACATTTGTAGTAGAATTTCAAATATTTTTTTAAAAATATTAAACATTAATGTAGTACTTCAGAAATATCCTGCTTTATATATTTGTAGCACCTTTTTTCAGTTATTATTTCTCCTTTTAAAGTAGCTCTTTTATTATCAAAAAAGCCTTTTTAATCTATAAAAGAAGGCATGGTTGAATTCCCTAATTTATTTATTTAAATTTTGCAATTATCCAGTTTTATCCAGTTTCTAATTTGCAGGCATACACAAGTGATGCATCAGTAGAAAGATAATAATCCAAAGAATCTGACTAAATAAAACTAAAAAATGATATTTAGGTCATTTTGTTTTGGGGTGTCATGTCAGAAGTCCGGCACTGCCTGGCACGGACGAGGAGACCCCTCTCCTCGTCCGTGCCAGGCAGCGCCGGACTTCTACTATTCTTCTACTTCTTACTATCCCCCCGATAGTAAAAGGGATTGGCAACAAGCGAAAACAGAGGTCTAAAAATGCTGACTTGTTCATTTCATCATTTCTCTAAAACAGTTCGGGAATTTGAAAAAATCACTTACTTACATCAGGGAAATGATTTCAAAGAGACGTTATCTTTACAACTTGCGTGAATTGTTCATCTCCCTTAGAGATTTGATGAAATCCCTAATTTCATCATTTTCCTGCGAAATGGATATTTGGTTTCGGTGATTGGTCTTGCAACGATATAACACAGTAAGATCCACCAGCGAACTTTGCTTGAAGGACTGTGCAATTCATGTGCATTCAAGAATGTGTGTGTCATGTGTCATCATGGCACATTCTTTAGTGTTTCCCCTAAAAGTCAATCATTCTGTCATCAATTAGAATTAGTATTTACTCAAAACTTTTTCCTAATATATATAAATATTTGTATCTGTGTGTCGTCCTGTGTGTTTCTAAGTTAACCATTGAAACATCTTTCAAGCTTCATCAACTGACAAATGCTAGGACATTACACTATTGACATAAAAGCACATGGGAAATTAAGCAAAATGCCTCTCTAAAGAGCTAATTTTCCATGTAAAAATTTTTGTTTTTAACTAACGTATTGCATACATTTTTAATGTAAGCATACTTTTTGACAGATAATATTTGGCCAATAAGAAATAAAATTTTAATAAATTTACGCTTGCTTTAAGGTTCTGTAGTAAAATGACAAGAAGTTAGAAGTAATTAGGCATACTAACGTCTTGTGCGTGTCAAATGATATAAATTGCAAAAATTTTCATCAGAATGGCAAATCGTGAAAATGTTTTATATAAATAAATATCATTTAATGGAATTATCGTTCTATTATCTTCTCTAAATAATTCAAACAATAGCGAGTTATTATTCAAACAAATCACTTCAATTTATTTGTTGTGATACATAATAATTATCAATGCATTGTTTGTTCGTTGGGAGAATTTGAATTTAAAGATTTTCTCATTAATTCAAAGAGTTATTTTTATAAAATGATCACTGAATGTACTAATTTTCAGTTATTACTATAACATTTACATATACATCGTAAACAACAGCAAGTAGTTTTAAAAACGTAAAACTACTTTGTTGTGGAAAGGAATTTTGTAAATATTCCACTAAATACTAACGCTCTTGGCTAGTTTAATTCTTATTACTTTCTTACTTCCCATACTGAAATTAGTACTTTCTTTTCCTGAAATTTAATACAATTTTCCATGTACTAAGGAAAGAGTCAACAAAATTGTAATAATAATAGAAATTAGAAACGGTAGTGTTTATTTATAAATAAATTAACTACTCAATGTATATGTTCGTGAAGTAAGCAAACTTTCTGGTTTTGTTGACTCTTTTTAGTCTTTTATTTCACTTTCTAAACTCTTTGAATAACTGAATTTCATTTAGTGGACGCTTTTCCTATCAACACAGGTGCTTCATCAAGAGGCATCGTTCTAGTGTTTAAATTATATGTTCTATTGTGGAATGGGATCTAATTAAGAAAGCTTCTGGTGATTTAATGTTTCTATTGTTAGGAGCTTCACCAAGATTGGGGAACAAATCTAAATTGATGTATTACATTGAAGGTAACTTGCTTCCATAAATTATGGTATTTACTGAATAGTAGGTTCATGCTTTCTGTTGGGAAGCTCCATTTAATACATTCTTGAAACCTTTTGTAAAGTAATACATTTAAGTCTTCACCCTTGTAAATTTGTGTAAACTTTTTTGTTTATAAATAAAAATAATGCAAGTAAAACTTTAATAAAAAATTATTCAATTGTATCATTCACACTGTTTGATCTAGAATGTTTACTGAATGTGTATAGTGGGAGTTTTTTTTGATAGGATATAAGGGAAATTATATCCATTGTAGATTTTAGCTTATTCACGATATTTTTTTTTTAATTTTAAACAAAATTCTTTTATAGCGTCCGATGATTATTTGATTTTTTTTCGTTTTCATCTGTCAAATTTTGTTTAATATACTGATGTATGCATGTATTAATTTTGTACGCAGAGTATCACGTTACATTACCAAAATTAGAGACCAAGCCTCTTTCAAGACAACTTACAAAATGCCTCATTATATATGTATTTTTTGTCCGCTGGAATTAATTCTTTTCAAATATTAGTCGAGGAAGCTATGTAGATAAAAAAAGGTTCATAGAAGCTTTAAAATGGTAATGTAGCTATGTTATTGACAAAGTTGAACCTGAACTTACAAGAAGACCTATTTCTAATAGAAAATAATGAACATTAAAGAACAGTGGATGCCAAATATCATATGGATCTAAAAAAAGTGTTTTCTTTGTGTAAAGAAGTTCTTAATATATTCATATACATAACTTGTGTCGTAAAATTAAATAATTTTTTAATCATATGAGCATTTGAACTCCATTAAATTTTAAATTTTGTTAAGAGATCCCAGTTTAATCTCCATGATAAACTCCTGAATCTGAGTGTAAAAACTGTAACAACACTTAAATTAAACTCGACTAGTTAGATTTACTTAAAAAACACGAAAGAAGATAAATAATAATTTACACAAACACACATAAATTTATTCTAATTTAGATTTTAAAGTACATGCTAAGCATTCCAATCTGTGTCAAAATAGTTAGAACATAATGTCTCTAATAATTAAACATTTTACTAAAAAGTCAAAATATTTAGGTACGCTGTAAAAAGCAAGTTGTTATTGATTTCTATCTAATTTTGGTAATTTTTTTAGATAAATTAGATATAAAAGTACTATAATAGTGAACACTTACAAGAAATATAAATAATTTTTAATTATTTATTGGGTCAATATGTTTATGCACATTATTTCTATGTTTTACACACACACACTCATATATATTTATAAGTAGGTTGAGGAAAAAGAAATCCATTATTTTTGCATGAAAATCAAGACTTTATTTAACATGCTTTCAATTGTCCGATTTGGGTCAAATATGCACCGTTTTGTTACATAATTTATTGCCATTTTATAGGTAGATTCATAATGCCTCTCTCATAGAAGTATTGGCGCTTATTGGCAAAAACATCTAGTAAATCAATTTTTACGATCTTCTCTTGATCCCGATTTCTGTTCACTCAGGAAGTTTTGCAATGCGAGAAGAAGATGATAATATTGCTGGTGCCAGGTCCGGACTATATGGTGTATGCATCAAAACTTCCCAACCAAGCTCTCATACGTTCTGGCGAGTCACTACAGAAGTGTGTAGCTTGGCGCTGTCTTGTCACTACGGCTCTTCTGTTGGCCATTTCTGGTCAATCGCTAGCTTCAAACGGTCCAGTTGTTGACAGTAGAGACCTGAATTTAGTGTTTGACCATGTGGAAGCAACTCCTAATAAATTATTCCTTTCCAGTCCCACCAAAAACACAGTAGAACCATCATGGCCGTCAGTCCTGGTTTGGCCATCGTTTGAGCTGCTTCACCACACTTTGACCATGATAGCTTTCGCAAAATATTGTAGCATGTGGCCCATTTCTCATCCCCAATTACCATCCGCTTTAGAATTGGGTCGATTTTATTCCGTTTGGCCAAGGGTTCACACATGGAAATTTGATCCACCATGTTTTTTGGTTTTAATTGGTGTGACACCCAAACATGGAGCTTCTTTTTGAATTCAACTTTGCGCAAATGGCTTAAAACTGTTTCATGGTCAATCTTTAGCTCCTGGGCGATGCTACGACTACTAACATGCCGGTCAACTTCGATTATTTCTGTGATTTCGACGACGGGTCTACCTGTGCGAGGTGTATCTTTAACATCAAAAATACATGAACGGAATCGACTAAACCAAAATTGCACGTAATTAACGGTTACTGTATCGGGACCATAAACACCATTCAGAATTTCAGCCTCCTGGCTTGCATTTTCGCCTTTATCAAAGAAATATTGTAAAAAGAACCGAACTTTCTCTTTGTTGACTTCCATTTTTAACACCCTGTAACTCACAACTGAATAAACCAAACAAAAAAAAAGGCAAAATAATTTTTTTAATGTGAAATGTCATCTTGACCACGAGCATAAATTTGAAATTTCTTGATAGATACTTCACGAGATATCGACATTACAGCCATCTACCGAAAAAAATAATGGATTTCTTTTTCCCTAACTTAATATATGGAATAATTCACTTAATTTTTTTCTCGGTGGATTTTCGTTAGTTCAAAATAGACTTGAGCCCACCAAGACTTCCCATGATAATTTTTAGTTTACCCGCGTAACGGAAAATAAGCAGTGTTAATAATTACTTCATCTCCTAAAAAATACTGCCACGTTAACATTTTTAAAAACACGATTATGAGTGGTCACTCTTGCGTCATCCACGAATTCTGAATAATTACAAAATCTTTCCCAAAAATTATGATTCGAAGAGTTTTCGGTACATGAACCTATAAAAATGATATCTCCGGAGCGAAATAAGCTCTTCCGTAATGTTCTAGATATCCCGTGCGGTTGTCCGAGTATTTTTGTCGTTTATTCTGTATGTGTTAAATAAAACATGGATTTTAAAATAGCAATATAGTTCCTCATCAATTCCCTCAATTACCGCAGCAATGAAAAAAACGTTCTCCCTCAAAAAGATTTTAAGTCAAGTGAATTTTTTTTTTCATGTATAGATCTGTATATATAAAAATTCAGTCATGCTTTTAGTCCCCAAACTCTGAACCTTCTCAACTGATGTTTATATAATTTTGCATATTGTGTGTCATTCCATCCAACTTAAAATAACGGGAAGGTTGTTTTTTCACAATTCCTACTATTAGTTCGCAATCTTTATATATATTTATTTATCTTGGTGGAATTTTCAATCGTTCATTAAATACATTTTAAAGCGCTCAATTGAGCTGAAATTTTATATACGTGATTATTTTGGATGTTAATACAGTAATTTAATTATAATTAATAAAAATTAATTGATTAAAACTAATTATTCAAAAAATCGCAAATACAGCCACGTTGGCATCGTTTTTGGCGACTTTGTGACCCTTTTGGCGACTTGTGTCAAAATTTGAAAAGGTATTTTCTCACATTTTAAAGCGCTCATTTGAGATGAAATTTTCCATACACTATTGTTTTGGGTAAAAAATACGATAATTTAATTAAAATTAATTAAAATTGATTGATTGAATCTAATTATTTATATGAAAGCCGGATAAAGCCACGTTGGTTTCATTTTTAGCGACTTGGGTCAAAACTTTAAAAGATTTTCTCACGTTTTAAAGCATTTAGTCGAACTGAATATACACGATTGTTTTGGATGACAATACGATACTTTAAGTGGCAATTAATTTTTATTAATTATCATTAATCCTATGATTCTATCACATGTATATACATATTTATATTAGTTGTAACTATTTAATAAAAAGTAGCTAAAAGAACATTTTTCTTTGTTGATCTAAAAAGGAATTGACTTAATTTTTTTATATTACTTGTTTCCTCTTAATTATGTCAATATTTTTTATTGCCGGAAAAAGGGAAAATTCGCAAAATGTTGAAATGCACGCGTGTCATCGAAAGCGGATGTTGTTGACCAAAGTGCATGAAAAGTTAGCGGCCGGCGTATTTCGAGGAGTGGAATCCGATGAAAGATAATAGATAGAAGTACCTATCTCCCTGTAGCCCTCAGGTATTCAATAATCGCTAAGAAATAAATTATGAAAAGTAAAGAATATATGTTTTAAAAAGAAGGGAGGGAGAAAAACAGGAATGTAGCCCTATAAAAAAGTAGGTTCCTGCATGAATTCGTATATTGAAAAATTTAAAAAAAAAATACATTAGAAAATTGCAACTTTCTTTGGTAACCATCTCAATGAACAAAACTAATTACGTCTATAAAAGATGCTTAGTACACTTAATGCTGAAAGTATTTTTTAATTAATTATTTTGGCCCAAGTTTGACTTAATTAGTTACATAGTATGTTACACACGTCATAATATAATATTAAATATATAATGAGAATCTTCTATTTAAGGTATCCGACTACGTTCGGAACCATGATTTTAAAAAAGCGCATAAATGGATAAATTTCATGATATTTAGTGTCACTCAGATTAGAATACATGCATAAAATAGTTTTAAGGACATTTTGAGAAAAATATTTATTTAAATATAATATTTTGGCAAAAAATTAACTTAGAATAATCTTTTTCTCCAAATGTTCTCTTTTTTGTGAAAAATGCATCTATTATAATAATATTTTGCCTGTATATAGCTCAGACCTCTCTACAGAGGCTCAACTAGAATTTTTGAAAAATTCGCATTATTTTCAGAGTTACCCCCAATTGAAATAATTATTGGCATTTTTTCTTAAAATTGCTCCCCTCTGCTGTCGTAAAATATGAATAATCCCACTTCTAAGTTATATATTTCAAAAATTCCAGTTGAACCTCTGTAGAGAGGTCTGAGCTATATACAGGCAAAATATTATTATTATAGAAGCAATTTTCACAAAAGGAGAACTTTTGGAAAACGATTATTCTAAGTTAATTTTTTGCAAAAATATTGTATTTAAATAAATATTTTTGTCAAAATGTCCTTAAAACAATTTTATGCATATATTCTAATCTAAGTGACACTAAATGTCATGAAAATTATCCATTTATTCACTTTTGCAAAATCACCGTTCCCAGCATAGTCGGATACCTTAAACAAACAAAAAACACATCACTAAGGTACTGGTTAGTTATCAGGCTGAAGATCTACCTTTTTGCATTTACGTCTTCATAAATCATCTTACAATGTTCAATGCGCGTGAGGTTTTTTTTTCACATTTTATAAAACAATATTTTGACAGTCAGCTTTTCATGATCTCCTTACAAGGTGAAAAGTACGTCCTCTTTTCAGGCTTGGTGTTGTTTCTCTTGGTTCTACCTCTTGAACAGGACTTTGCACATCAGATATTTCTTTAATCCTTAGCCATAATGAATGATTCATGTGAATGTTACTCTCAGGCCCGTTTCACATGGTATCTTTCAAACGCATCTCAATTCCTAGCAGAAAAATCATCTTAACGAAGTTACAAAATACTTGTTTCGCGTTACTTTAGTAAAAAAACTGGAAACTACACTTTGTGTTACAGAAAAGCATGAAAATTACCGAAAAACTAAAAAAAAATTAAAAATTACG
Organism: Trichonephila clavipes; assembly: GCA_019973935.1. Lineage (NCBI taxonomy): Eukaryota > Metazoa > Arthropoda > Arachnida > Araneae > Nephilidae > Trichonephila > Trichonephila clavipes. The sequence goes on along the minus strand of BMAU01015766.1, from coordinate 220,959 downwards.
TCGTTGGGTGCGCTGCATGTATCGGATTCAAGGGCCCCTGCCACCAAAAATGTAAAGTGATCGACCGCATCCATTACAATGAACCCTAGTGCGAGTAATAAAACACAGATAGAAGAAATAGGAATGCGTTCCCACTCACAGTGTGGAAACGGCACCAAAAATATTTTTACTATGCATCTCAGAGATTCACGCTCCTAATGGAGGGTTAATATGTTAGTTTCAAATCATGTAAGTCTCCAAGCCCATTGAATTTTAGAATTAGTTTAATGAAACACACAAATGTGTTCTATCAAACATTTCTACATTTTTTTTCTTTCGAAATCAAGAGTGATGTTGCTTTTTGAAATTCTACTCATAACATGCAAATTTATTTCATCCAAATTGCATTTATATTTATACTTGTTCATCTTCATGCAAGGAAAAATTTACTCACAAGCGTAGATCAACCCAAATATGGAAAACACTTTCTCTATATTTGATTTTCTGACAATCTGAGGGAGGGGGTGTAGTTGTGCTGTACCATTACAAAATCATAAACTTGAAAATAAATGAAACTTTAGAACTGTAAGAAATTTTCATACTATTAAAAAAAATATTAAAAAAAAGACAAATATATTGTGCTCATAGCAATTTTGTTTTGGATTTTATGTTACTTAAAGTATTTAAAATTATTTAAAGAAAAATAATTTTATTCCAGTAATTTGTAGAAATTTCAAGTAATAAATTTTTATTTTTTTATTGTCCTAATTATTTAACCATGTAATATACACAAATTTAATCATATTACACATACATTTGTCTGATGCTTTATCAGTAATGTGCGTGCTGTAGAGAATAGTTATGCAGAAAGTGTATAAAATGTAAACATATATCTAAAAATACAGCTAACAAATGAGTTAAAATATTTTAAAAGGGCCTTTGTTTTACTCAACACTTACTCATTAGTTCACTCATGTTTAAAAATGATTTACAATATAACCTCTTCTGAGAAACCAATGTTTAGTATCTCAGTAATATAACTGCACATATAAATATTACTGGGGAATATATTATTCCTATTATTTCATAGTTGTCAATAACATTTACTGCATTGCTTCATAAAATAATCAAATTAATAACATTAGATTATATGCATTTTGTTCCATAATATATACGTTAATTTAGGGCCGTGGGTAGCCTAGTGGTTAGAGCATCGGACTCCGGACCGGAAGGCCTGGGTTCGATGCCCGATGCCACCAAACACCCTCCGAGTACACACGGAGTACGTGCTCGTTAAATCAGTGGGTCCGTAGTCTTGAGGGCTTAATCACGAGCGCAGAGTCTGGAGAATATTTCCCTCCCCTTCAGTTTACGTGCAGAAACTGTGGAGGTGGAGATAGAGGTCGTGTCGCCATCTATCGTCCCTTCGGGGAATTTCGCCGAGCTAAATCGTACTGTCACCTGCATGGTGCTCAAAGCGTACCTCTTGCCCATGACACGATGAATTTCGTGGGCCTCGAACAGACAGGTGGCATCAGAAAACAACAACAACGTTAATTTACATTAATGCGTTTATTTTTTTTGTAAATTATCACTCATCATCTAAACATCTTTAATGCATTAAGATTTTTTGTAAATATTTTTACCAAGCAAATAGTATTCCTTTAAAACGTAATTTTGTGTTAGTTAAATATATAGTTGATTGAACAGATGAATTATCTCTTTTTAAAAGTATTTACTTTCACATAAAAATCAAAGCGAAATGGTAATTTATTTCGTACAAATATGTAGAAACTAAACAATACTGATTTTAATGTTATAAATATAATATCATATTATCGTTAGGAAAGAGATTGTAATTAGCAACCATATTTAGGTGATAAATAAGTCTTTCGTTAAGGATAATTAATTAAAGCTAAGTATAGCTTTTGACAAAAGAGGTATACTCGAAAATTATATTAAATTGCTAATATGGCCTTCGAAGAGCTATTTACATGTTAAAATTAATACCCCACTCTATTCATGTGCAACCTTAATGATATTGCACATGTAATGTATATATTTAAACAATGTTTAATTACACAAGTTACTATTAGCATTGCCTTAGCTATAAAACTGAGTGATTTTTGCACTATGCAGCATGAGGGAAATATATTTGTATAAAATATACCATGATGATATATCAAGAACATATTTTATATATGGCAGCAAAAGTTCTCATATTTAAACATTTACTGTATGAAGCAGAATTCTGATTTCTTAAAACTCTTCACCATTCTGTTAATAGCAGAATCAGTACCAACAGGGTTATGCAATATAATTGAGAGAGACAATAAGAAACACAAGAAAACTATGAAAATTATACAAAAAATAAATACTAAGCGGCATCTGATTCTAAAGGTGATCTACTATTTGTTCGAGAATTATACTGAAGATACTTCTAGAAGTTATGGTAGACATATCTTGATTAGTAAAATGATTGTTAATTATCACATTCTTTGTGATTAAATAAATATTGAAGATGAAAATGCAGCTAGAAACATATCATAGATATTGAATATTTATTCTGAATAATGAATAATCTAAATCAGGGGTACTCAACCTTTTTTTCTGATGGGCCACTTAGATATGTCAGCTATTTCACGCGGCCCGCAACACAACGATAAATGGGGGAGGGGGAGAGAGATGCTTTAAGATCAAGAAAACATTGGAAATTTAAAATGTAGAAACTGATCAAAATATTATAACTCCTGTTTTGCTGTCTTTAATTATTATTGTTTTACATATTTTTTTTTTATTTTAGTCAAACACTAAATTAGAATCATTGAAATTACTTTAAAAAAAACAGTGATTATATTTACATAAGGGACTGTAAATTTTGTAATAAAATAGTGATTGATAAATCTGAAGGTTAAAACACTTCCACTATTATACATAACATACACAAAAAATTTCAGTCAAATATTTTTAAAACTTTTTGAGCAATCATTGTGCCCGTTTGAGTATTTTCAAAAACCAAAAAAAACATGCCGAGTAAAACGCATTTTAAAGTATGACATCTTGTTTAAAGTAATGGCATCTGATTTTATTAAAACACTTGTAGCTTTTATTCTAGTGGATGGAAAATAATAAACTTTGTATTTTTATAAAGCTAATAAGAAGGCCTATAAAATATCATAAAAAGTTTGTCAATTTTTGGCAAAATTTATAATTTTAGGGTAGTCGGATATCTTAAGTAACATATTTCATTTATTTGCTGATTTGTAAAAGGCAAACTCCTTTTATAACTTGTAGCAAACACATTTGAGAACATTTTTTTTCATTTTTTGTTTACTTTCTTACATTGCTCCATATTGAATAAATAAATGTAGCTAAGATTGAAACAAGAGCTTTAACCTTCGTTAATTCCACAATTTTTTTCATTAGACGACGGAAAAAAGCTTATAATCTTAAACTGAAAAAAAAGAATGATAGTGATCGTGTTAGCACTAATCACATACTTGTTGAATTCTACAAATGATTCATTTCTTTTTATATCAAATTCTCCAATTAATCGAGTTAACTTGCTATTAATTTTTATCTATCAGCAACTAGGAATGTTTCTCCTTAACAAAATTTTAAAAAAATCTTAACTTTTTTTTGAGGATAAGCTTTGATAATAGAATTAAGAATCGGATGATGTTGTCTTAATTAATCGTGCATCTCGTTTTAACGAGGTGAATTTCGAGATAATGAGAAAACGCTAGAGGAAGGGGGAAAGATAATGGAGTTTCGTCACGTTTTTCATGAAGGTAAACATTTGAGTTCTGTATAACAAAGGTAAAAGCCTTGATTTCACGGCGTAACCTATAAGTAATGTCGGGGGATATAAAAAAAAAAGATTGGGAAAAATGAATAATTCTTTTTCGCTCAACTACATCAGCAAATCAAACATGTTTTTGCTGAAAGTTAATCATATTTTAGAGGTATTTAAATATTGCGTTGATCCTTTCGTGGAAAGTATAGCGATTACTTCGATCATAAATTTGAAATTCATTAAGAAGCTAGGCTAACAAATGAAGCAGCGGTTATTATTGAAAAGCCAGACGTTCGCTTTTTTTCTGGATAGGAGAATCATCTGTTTTTATGCAATGTATGTTAAAGCTTTTAGTGATTTTTTCTTGTCTTTTGATACCTTACCGATGCATTTTACTCTAAGTTTCCATCACATATCTCTTACTAATCAATAAATAATTAATTGCATAAAAATTATTTAAAATATTTGTGATTTCAATTATCTTGAGGGATCAGAAACAGACGATGGATTTTAATTAAGAATATTTCCTTGTGTGTGAGAGAAATAAAACAAATGAATTATATAACTAACGGTGTGATTCAAATAATCCTAGTGGATGAAAAATAGATAAATGGATTATAACGAAGAGGAAAATTCAAATATTTTAACAACTAACTTGCGGCCTTCACAACCATTTAAGAGAACATGGTACGATTTACACAAAAAATTTTAATTTGAGGATTCTCAAAATTTTTTTGGTTGCCTCCTATTGTGTATACTTTGTAAAACAGATTTTGTGCTCCAAATTTCATGAAAAGCTAACCATTTAATTTTTTAAGGAAAATACTTACAGTAAAAAAGTTTGTGAAGTGATTTTAAAATGCTACTCATTCTCTCTCTACAAACCCTAACGTATACGCATGAAATTTGATTTACAAGTACGTCAAACTATGTATAACAAAAATTGGTATGGGGTTTCGGATAACATGATTGATATTCGTTCAGTTCTTTTTATGAATGCTTATTGAAAATTTCTTAAAAAAATGTGTAAATTCTAAATTCAATTATTTTTTCAAAAATAAGTATTGCTGTGATTGAAAAATGCATACCAACTTTTATTTCATGTATTATTAGCAAAAAGGGATAAATTTGCCCATGCACAACGCACAATAGAAAAAAAGCCTTAGCATTTTAAATGAAGACAATCTAGCTATTTTATGTTTTCGTTAAGTCAGTTTAAAGTTTAAATTTACTATTGGAATGTGAATAAAAACAAATGTAAAAGTTAACACAACGCAGCGTTTTTTAAGTTAAGAGCTTTCAAAATTTGTGAGGTTATAGAAAAGTATATAGATAATAATTTAGGTTGATTTTTTGACCAAATTTCGTCAATTGAATTGCACTGTGTCCCATTAAAATAAAAAAAGAGAAAAACAACTTATATCATCGCATATGGAGACAAATTGCAAGCGACATTTGAGCAACTAATTTGCATGCTGGATAAAAATTTTGAGTATAATTTCTATTGTATCATTAAAAACATTTCAAACTCAAAATGATTCAACTCTACAAATTCATATCAGTATTTTAAGAAAAAACACTTCTATATATATAAAAATAAAATTCGATTTTTGTTTGTCATTTACTCTACAACATAATATTTTAATATCGACGAATTATACCTTCTTTTAAGAAATCCTCCATGTCTAGTTTTTTGCTATTAATTTATTGATTTATTAATATTCCCAGTTGAACAATGGATGCACTGAGTGATTTTTTTTAAAACTTAAAATGGTTTTTTCCAAACTTTGATAACAGAAAATAACTGGACAACTGGAAATCAAAAATATTTTTTTCAAAAAAAAGTGCCATGGTAAACAAATCTAAAATCCTATCGCCTAAAAATACTTTGATTTGATAAATATATATCTGTTTCTGTTATTGATTATTTTATTTTCATCTCATTTTATGTAGTAATTATTATTCGCATTCTCTTATATTCCTTTTTGCAGTCTTTTAAAATACTGAACGATGTTTTAATACATATTTTTTTCTAAATTTAGAAACTTTAGTTTATGTAAATCCGAAAGTAAAATTCATTTAAATTTAAACAACCCATTAGAACATTAGTTAAAATATACTGAAAAATAAATTTAAATTTATCCAAGCCAACATGTCACATAAAAATAATCATAAATTAGTTATAAGTTTAATTTAAAAATCTTATGTTATGTGATTTATGATTTATGAAGAAGTAATTGTCTTTATAAAAGTAGAACTTTTCAGTTCAAATAAAGTAATTTTTGTTTAAATTTATTTATAGTATGGTTACTACGTTTACTATTATTTCATTTATATAAGTGTCTTATCTGCTTGTGTTTTTTTTTTTTTTGCTATCTTAATAATGATCAGTTCCACATGCCCTTTGTCTATGAAAATTTATAAATCCTTTTAAGACAAAACAAAAACAAACCGACTTTAAAATGACAGTTTTCGCTTAGTTAGAAACGAAAAACATTACTTGGTTACTTGTATTTATGTATTGTTAAACTTATTTTCCATATCTATGTATTTTTCTCATTGATGGATTTGCCAAGACTATTTAATACTATCTTAAGTAGTACACTATTTTTATCTTGTTAATTTTTATGAGTTAAATTTCAGTAATATGTATTTTAAGATACATATTGTAATCAGTATTCATTTTTATGATTATCTGGATAATATAGTACCCCCGCCCCCTCTATTAAAAGATTTATCTCTCAGAACTTTAATCTGTATATGTTATAATTTCAGCTATTGTTATAACTTAAGGTTTATTAAAAAACAGTACATCATTCAAATATGTAGTTTTGAAACATTTATATTTTAAACTATATTTAACTATATTTGTATTATTAAATCATATTTAATCATAACAATCATTTATATTGTTAACAAATCAGATATCTTATATGATTAATTAATTATTTAATTTCTTTGCAAGCTTAAATATTTGCAAGATTTTATTAATTATTCTGCATAAATATCCTAATGCAATTTATTAATTTATTCGGTTCAACACGCCATATATATATAATAAAGATAAAACTTCAAAATTACACATTAAAATGAGCTTTTTTTAAAAAAAATAAATATATGTTGGGACTTAAACTCCAATTTTTAGGTAAAACAATAATTTTGTATCTATATACTTTGTTGTATAAATTTATGTAGAAACAAAATAAATTAATTTTTAGATACTCATTTTGGTAAAAACTTTTTTTAAAATAGTTATTGCTTTTTATATTATAAAAGAACCAGTATAATCATACTCATAAGCAAATTATTGCTATTAAAATTGAGTTCATAAAATAAAGTTTTGAAAAACAATATACTACGTTCTAATTATATGTTTGTGCTTTGCTTTTTTATGAAACAATTGAAACAATTCGTTTTGTTTATGCTAGATGTCAAGGATAAAATTAACAAGATTTTGTAAGCGAATAAGTATCAAAAGCTTAATGTTAAAATCTTTAGTAAAAGGTTTTATAATTTGAACTGCATAATATCTACATTCCTGAACCAAAGTTTTATAGATTTCTGAAATTCGAATTTTTTTTTTATACTATTAATTTGTTATTAAGTAATTTGCCTAAATATCAACACTTTTATGAAACTTCAGAAATTCTAAGTATAGTCCTTGTTTATATACATATGTCCCCGATATCCTTCTTATCAAAATTTTTTAATTTTTTAAATTTATATTATTATTATTTCTAATCTTGTTTCACAAATATCAAATTTTTTTGCACTAGGCTTTAAGAGGACGAAAAAGAAGACTGAAATAAATTTCATATTCGATATCAATTCAAAATGTGAAATATGTAAATAAGCTATAACTGAGTTAACCTTTTATCTAACGACGGTACTTATAAGTACCACTCACTTTAATATTTTATAGAATAACCATTTTTACGAATACTCTCACGATATTTAGCAGAAATATTCTTTTAAATCTACTCTTCCAAGATATATGACAGCATGGGTTCTATGACGAGTATTTTAGCGGGGAAGGCGAATAGTTTTATAGCAAAAATTGTGTTTTCAGCTAAAATTTTGATCAGATTGCGCAGATCGTCTTTTTTGTTCCGAAAAAATAGTTAATGACAAAAGTTAAGTGTTTTGTGTTTTGTTTGTATGTTAATAAAAACCTTAGGAAACGATTTGACTATTTATTTTAAATGAACAGTGCATATCATTTTACAGTTGAATATATTTCATTATTTAACTCTAACGGATTAAATTTCTCAAAGTTGAGTATTTTTTATGAATATCCCTTAATTTTTTCAATATAGTGATTAAAAAAATTATATGGAAAAAAACTGCAGTAAAATCATAATGCGGTAGGTAAAGAGTTAAACAATACCTGAATAATCTCACACGTTATATAAAATTCTATTTTCATTTATTACCTCATATTATTAATGACGTGAAAAACGAGGAAGAAGACTTATAATAATGAAAATTTCGTACGGTTTATTAATCCTGTGTTGATATACTAATTTTTGAATATTTTTATTGGTTTTATTTTAAATTAGTTTAGTTTAAATTATATCAAAATGCAAATTTATATGAATTACTTTTAAAGGCAATACACACATATATTAGTATGCAAATCAAAAATATAGTCCAAGGGTTTTACATTATATCATTTTTAAAGGGTTATGACTTTCGATAATACAGATTTATAGTACTAATGTTACTGAATTTTTTTTTAAAATGAATTTATAATATTGGTAAATTTTATTTATAACTTGTTTTATAATTATCTCAACAATATGTCAATAATAATGTTGACATAATTCGAAAAGTTAGAAGAATTACGATTAGGAAATGAAGGACTATATGAAAGAATTAGCTATAGTGGTTAAAATATTATTATTAAGTATCCCAAAAGTTAGAAATTCTCATCTCGCTGCTTTATAATTAATTCAAAAACATGTCAATATTATTAGTGACAAAATTCGTATATTTAATATTGCATATGATAAAAATAGTGTTGAAATTGTATAGTTAAATATCCTTAAAGCTTTAAACTGTCCGTCCAAATTGCTTTAAATTTACACGAGAAACACTTTGTTATTATATTAAGAATGTGAAACAGAAATATGAGGAGAGATATTTTATGTCAAGAAATTCCCAGCAGTCTGATGAAAAGTAATTTAAATGCCAAGCAAAAGGTACATAAACATATTTTATAATTTAATTCTTAATTAAGCATTTATGTAATCGTGAAAAAAATTAAGGGGAAATAAGTGTAAGTGAATAGAATATTTTTAATATCATTTAGTCCAGTAAATGTTTTGATATATTTATAACAAATTATGTCTCGAGGCTGTAATACATTATGAATAATATTATATGATGATGCATTATTTTTAATAATATTTCAGATGTCTCTAGATATAGAATTATGCGAGTATTTGATTTCAATGTAAATTTTTATCCCAAATGATTTACTGTTTTTATCGTCATGCATTATATATAAGAACTGCATAAATCCCTCGAGATAGTTTACTTTTAAATAGTTATTCCATTTTTTCCTCAAATGTGAATGCTTACTTAGTTTAATAACTTTCACGTACTTAATCTATCTTAATCAAAAATACTGCATTTTCAATAAAATGTTTTAAGACCTTTTAATTCTAACCTTTTGATTATGTAAAATGGTAGTGATTAATTTTTCATGTTTTTCAAACGAACACTAATTATGATATATCATCATCATTATATCTTCCAGTAAGAAAACGATTATTATATTTTCCATAGTAAGTGTGAAAATGAAAGAAATATGTTATGTTTAATAATAAAATGTAGGTTATTATTTTCAATTTCGGTTATTTTTTATGTAGTAAAAATTATTATACAGGCTAAATGAATTTAGCATGTAATCTTGAAGACTAATTCAATGAGCCCTTGTATAGTATTTTTGAATGTGTACACCAAAATTGAATTATGATTTGTATTCAAATATCTTAAAAAAGAATATATGGATGTACTGTAGCTCCTTTATGAGATAAACACACTTCTCCTTTGAGCATTACATTATTAAAACCTCATTTTCTTATCACATTAACTTTCACAATCCTGAATAAATTATTCCCTCCTTACTGAAACAGAAATTACCCAATAAAGATAGAAGTTCAATCACGAAATTACTTTTTAAAAGATGGTTTTAAATAAACAGAGAGAAAGAGCAGGAAATAAAAGTAAACAAATAACTATTTTGTAATTAAAATATTGGAAGCGTCTGTCAATTCTACCGCTCTTCTTTTCCAAGCTGCCAACAATAAATCTGAAATGATCGTTATTCAGAGATAAAAATTAAACTTTCAGACGAAGAGTATATCTTCAGAGATTTATCTTTATGTTCCTTTTTTTCTTATTATTTTCGTTCTTCCTTTCTGAAAATGGAGAGATTTCTTAATGCGAGAAAAATGCCATTCTAATTATGTACCTTATTAATACTCAGAAAGAAGCAGAAAATTCTAAATGACGCTCCGTATAATGACTCGTTTATAACGACTTTTTAATACAGTTTTTGTAATTGATGGAAAGATTATTTTGTCGGACGCATTTCAAATCTGTCACGAATTGAATGAAAAAAAACCCATTTCGATACTGAAATTATTCTTATGAACACTGATTTAAGTCAATTATGATGTCTTCTTCAATTAATGTCGCAAAGTATATGTATATGTATGTATATATATATATATATATATATATATATATATTATATATATAAAATATATATATATATATATATATATATATAGTTATTTTCTTAAAATATGGTGGGGAATAAAATATTTATATGTAAGATTTACAAAATTTTACCCATATCTGTTTAGTTACTTTCTTGATTTTTTTAATTGGATAATTCACATAAACACAATGCATATATAACCCTAAATTCATCGGAAAAAATCTAGATGTTTTTGTTTTAAAATACCAGCGATATGACGTAAACCGACTTATATAAACTCAGTCTTATTCCTACTGATCTAGGACACAGATAATAAGTAAATTCTTTGAATTAAATTGTAGTGTTATTTTTTTTTCTGGAAATATCTTGTAAGTAGAACATATTTACTTTTCAAAGGAAAAACACACATAAAATCAACAATAATTCTCTAACTTCATAATTTAAAATTCCTAGACATCTTTAGTAGTGTTAGCCCAAAAAAACACACAGTACCTCTCGAATGTTTGACTTCATTGTTGCTTTCCTGCAGGATAGGAGTAACCTTAAAGAACATTTAAAAACTTTTCCTCAGTTAATAATATCAAGCTATTCTGGATATTTCTAGGTGCTTCTATTTTTTCAGTGAAATTTAACAATTTGGTGATCAAATTTGGCACCAAGTCTGACAACAAGTTTACATTTTTTCACTTAACATTACTAAAAGAAAATTCTCTCTTGTTCCACAAAAGATCTTTCGACCACAACACACTTTCGACCAAGATGAGAATAATGTTTAAAAAATAAAGGCTATTTGTTTATATAAATACTTTTAATGTACTTTTAAATATATTTTTCACAATTCCTTCTAGTAGTTCACATGCTCCCAAAATATATTTATATATATTGTTCAAATTTTAAATCGTTAGTAAAATACTTTTTATTTATCTACTCAAATTCAAAAAGATTTTTTATAAACTTATAGAGGATGACACTTGATGTTAGTACAGTTTTTTTAAGAAATGGATTAATTAAATTAAATTAATCTTTTATAGTTTAAAAGAGATATATTTCAGTCAATATTATTCCTCTAGATGGCAGTACCATTAGAAAAAAAGTTTTTGTTTAATTTGTGATGAAGACTTAACTTAACCTGAAGAATGATATGCTAGTTAGACATAAGTAATCCTTCCACACTGGTTTTAAGACAAAAAAAATTCTTACCTATTATATTAATTTTTGATTAAAAAGTGTAATTACAATCTTAATGTGGTTAAAAAGTTTTTAATGTTGATTTAAAAGGTGCTTTGTCACTTAATATTGTAATTATGTCATATATATAGATATATTTATATGAATTGGAATTATTTAATTAAAAGTAAAAATTTTTCTTTGTTTACCTAAGTAGGAAATGACTTAAAAATTATTTTTATATTACTTGCTTTATATGTAACTAGCTGCAAGTACCCGGCTTTGCCCAGGTTTAAAAAAAAGGTTTTCTGTAGAAGCTTTCAAAACTGTTTATTTGCATGCAATAAAAGGGTACATTTATCTTAAAGCAATGTGATAGACAACATTTTTGACAGTTCCATTTGGAGTGTGTACAAAAATAATTTCCTGTCTGCCCACTCTAGAGCTGGCGACATACAACTGCCCATGAGAAAAGCATGGTGTCTGCGTCTATACTCTCAACCTTTTTCTCAGAGGCATGACTGTAGCCAAAACTGACAATGCATTCCTATAAATGAAGGAATGGAATGGAATGTAGTAAGTAATGTGATAATTGTTGCAGTATTTTCTTGCAGTAAAGTAAATATAACAAAGAAGTATTGCAAATTACTTAGCGCTTTTGTTTAGTAAAGTTTTCTCTAAAATGAACCCATGGCTCAGAACATGCACATGAAGCACTCTTTTTGGCTGGAGGAGGCCAGAGTGAGGTTGGGATGGAACGAAACCTGTTTAAGAACCTTCCCCATGTAATTGTGTGAATGTGTACCAAATTTCACGTTATTTGGTTGTCTGGATCTTGAGTTATAAGGAAACAGACAGACAAACAAATGCGTCATATGTATATATAAATATAGATATAGATTTGTTTGAATTCTTGTGTATTACTTTTGTAAGCTTCATGGCATATTTTATGGTGTACCAGTCTTTTAAAGCTGACTGAGCCACAGCAACATTTAGCTAGGTATATATAGCTAGTTATAACATAAAATTAAATCTAAAAAATATATCAAAAATAAAAGAAGACTCAATATTTTGATTAAATCAGTATAAATATTTTCGTACAAACATAATATATATACTGTAAAATATTTAGTTTGCTATTTGCCTTTCAAACTACCATCAAATAAAACTTTAAAAGTTATCAAAAACAGATAAAAAAAAATTTAAGGAAAATACCACTGATTAATGTTGCCAAAGACATCGCAATGTGTAAAAAAATATTTGCAGTACATAATCGCCAAAAAAAAATGTAAGTACTAAAATATAAAAAAACAAAAATTATATATTGAATTAATTAAGGATTAGAGGAGGGAAAGATAAAACAGGCTAAGATAATACTCATAATAATTTCATATTGGTAGGCTACTCATTTTTGGCATGATTTTAAAATCACGCCAAATTGGTGTTGTGGTCAGTCTTATGTTATAGTAATGTACAGAATTAAAGGTACGTATGTATTATCGCAACCTATTGGTGGCATTATACAAAATGAAGCACATGTTTGCCAATTTAACGCATACAAAGTTGGGATTGCCAAAGTGGCGAGTTGTCTTGATCGTTGGCGACTGTGCAATAATACATAAGTAATAAAAAAAAATATCCGAAGTATATATATCCCGAGCTTAAAAATAAATTGAAAAATTAAGTACAATACTAATATTAACTGACTTAAAAAGAACTGAACTAACTCTATTAATGCAAAAGCATAATTTGAAAAAATATGGTACTTACATATAACCGCAACCTATTGGCGACATCTGAAACGAAGCAAGCACATCACTTACAATTCAGCAAATATATGACATGCGAAATCAGGGTTGCCAACTTGGCAAGTTATTTTGAATATTGGAGATTGTTAGGATAGTACAATAAGTAACAAAATAATTTATCTTACGACTACCTGCGTCCTCAACATACTCATTTTTTGCATGATTTTGAAATCACGCCAAATTGGTATGTTGCGACCAGTCTAATGTTATAGTAATGTACAGAATTAGAGGTACTTATGTATTATCGCAACCTATTGGTGACAGTATACAAAATGAAGCACATGATTGCCAATTCAACGCACACAAAGTTGGGATTGCCAAAGTGGCGATGTGTCTTGAACGGTGGCGATTGTGCAATAATACGCAAGTACTAGATAAAAAAATTATCCAAAGTATATATATCCCGATAATAAAGATAAATTGAAAAATGAAGTACAATACTAACATTAACTGACGTAAAAAGAACTGAACTAACTTTATCAATGCAAAAGCATAATTTGAAAAAATAAGGTACTTACATATAACCTATACATAGGTTATATATTACCTATTGGCGACATTATATGAAACGAAGCACATGACTCACAATTCAGCATATATATGACATGCGAAATCGGGGTTCCAACTTGGCAAGTTATTTTGAACGTTAGCGATTGTTAGGATAGTACATAAGTACCAAAAATAATTTATCTTACTACTACCTGCTTCCTCAACAGGTATTTAAGCCATTTGTCTGTTTTGCTCATTCTCTGATGAATATTCCAGTTTAATATGTAATTACTACTAACACTGCTTTCTCTTGGGCAGTATAATTACCCAAGTTTGATTTTCTGCAAGGCAATTTTATACAATGAAGCCAATAGTATACCCTTAAAGGTTAAAATAAAGAAACATAAAATTGTAAAATATTATTAATTTCATACTATCTAAAACAGATAACAAAAACGGAAATACAATACTTATGTTAAACACAGTAATAAGAGCTGAAATGCCATTATCAATAAGAAGTTTTACTTTGTCAAAATTATAACCTTCGCATTCTAAAGAAATAAATAAATTTTACGAAAAAATACTGAAATTGTAAGTTCTAATTTTTAAGCAAAATCACACACATAAACATCCTGCGATAATACCTAAATGTTGCCAAAACAACAAAACAAAATTTTAGTTGAATCCTTAAAAAAATAATTTATTCGAAAAATAAACCTTATTAAATATCAAAGAATAGAAAAATTGAATAAATATTCCAACCGATTAACATAGCTGCAGTAAAAATATGTAATAATCTTGAAAAACTGCATGTAAAGTATAAATTGTCCACTTACTGAGAAACGTGACATGATATGACGTCATAACACAGAAAAATCACTTAAAAATTAAATTTTAAAAAATTAGGAAAGAATTAGGAACTCCAAACCTATTTAAGAACCTTCCTCGTTTAATTTTGGGCACGTGTACCAAATTTCTCGTTATTTGGCTGTCTTGATCTTGAGTTATGAGGGAACAGACAAACAGACAACAAATGCGTCTTATATATATATATAGATGTAAGAAACACTTATACTGCATTTTTACTATAATGGGCGCCAATATGGATAAATTAATTTTCTTAATTGGGATATAAACGATCCCTTTTTAAATCATTATTTATGCTGATATCATTTTGATTAAAATGTAACATTAAAATTTTATATAATTTTAAAAAAAATACAGGCATTAAATTAAAGCAGAATAAAATTAGGAAGACATGGACTCTAAAATACAATAGTAATTCAAGGTTTTTTCTTTTACCTATTTAATTGAAGCGAATAAAGCACAAATCTATTTTTAACTTAATGTGAATTAGAAAAACATCTATTTCTATGTATTTTCCAATTAATGTATATCCGCCTCTTTATTTTATTCTATATTTAGAAACCACAAATTCATCTTCATAAATCTAGGGTAAAGGGGGAAAAATCAGAAATTCAGCAAGGAAAAAATATCAAGTAAGTTTCTTTTTCAATTATCCATTTTATACAGTTTCATACTTCTAGTTATTTTAGTCTTCAAGAAAGTTTTAATTATTCGGTCAGTACAAGTCTACTTTCAAGAACATAAGTTTAAGATTCTTAAGGGGAAAAAAGAAACTATTTGTGCTAGGATCTCATTATTTTTCGAATACTCTTTTTAAAATTATTTCATTTTAAAACTCGGAAAACTTTATTTTTAATTATTTTTCTCTTTTTTCCTTTAGGAGTTTTTAAATGCCGTTTTTGTGGAATCTATTTTAAGTTAGCATTTAGCTTTATTTTTTGAACTTGTTTTCTTGATTTTTATCAATTATTATTATTTATCAATTTACATATATATATATATATATATATATATATTATTATTAATATTATATATATATATATATATATATATATATATATATATATATATATATATATATATATATATATATATATATATATATATATATATATATATATATATATATATATATATATATATATATATATATATATATATATATATATATATATATATATATATATATATATATATATATATATATATATATATATATATATATATATATATATATATATATATATATATATATATATATATATATATATATATATATATATATATATATATATATATATATATATATATATATATATATATATATATATATATATATATATATATATATATATATATATATATATATATATATATATATATATATATATATATATATATATACAAAGTTAATTAAATGTTTTCCTTTTTTTATTTTTACAATATATATATATATATATATATATATATATATATATATATATATATATATATATATATATACAGGGTGTTTCAAAAGTCACACACATCCACATGGTAATCCTTGTTGCTTAAAAACCAAAAGGGTTGGTTGACATTTCTTTCGCTAGATGGCAACTGCAAGCACCCCGTCATAAGAAGTTTTTAACGTATCAGGCATCGCTTAAAAGTACTTGCCAGTTTTTGTCAGTTGGGCACATCGGGAGGTGTGTGATTTTTTCAGAATAGCAAATAGCCATCGCGGAATTTTATTTCGCTATACAATCTCATTGCCGTGTAATAAATGCATTCCAGCAGATATATCCAGGTGAAACGGCACCAAATGCATCAGTGATAACACGTTTAGTGCAATGGTTACGTGACTCAGGATTGGTTGCAGACAAGAAGCGATCGGGTAGAGCATCATAATGAAAACGAAAGTGTCAGATGTGGAGACCGCTTTACAAGGAAGTTTGTGAAAATACCGTCCGTCTACATAAACATCATTATAGAATCCATATACTTGCTGAAAGTGATGAAAGGTACACTTGGTTGCAGCAAGACGACGCAATGTGTCCACATCACGAGACAGTATGGAAGTTTTAACTGAACTTTTCGATGATCGCGTCATTTCCAAAAGACTTTGGCCAACTCGTTTACCAGACTTGTCAATTCCGGATATTTTTCTTTGGAAATATCTGAACAATGTCGTTTACCGGAATTATCCCCATATGCTTGATGAACTTAAGAGTAACATCATCCATGCAATATCGAACATTTAATATCTCACTTTTCGTTAGGTGTCAATTAATCTGGTAAAAAGAGTTAGATTTTGTGTCCTGGAAAACGGACATAATTTTGAACATTTACTGTTATTTAGCCATGCCAAACACCTGACAATAAAAATCACCGTTCAACCTTTGTTTTTCCTTCATTCTGTTTGTAAACATAATTCATCTGTGTTTAAAACTCGACCACAAATGTTGATGTGCGTGACTTTTAAAACACCCCGTATATATGTATATATATGAGCTACTTCCATAATATTGCTGACGAATAGTAATGATAATTATAAGACGAGGTGGCAAGGGGCAAAGATACTGTAACGAAAGTACAGGGTGTGGTATTTGGTGATGATTACTGTAAGGGTGATGTATTTTGTATGATGTGTGATATTACATACTGATGAGATTTACGAGGCATTCCTTGGATTATTTAAATCCGTTTTATTCCACATCTTGAGACACATAAGAATATTAAACATAAAGCATGGAATGGACGGCACAATATAGAACAAAGAAAATCAATACACAACGAGCTGCAGTCGACTACATGGTTGAAAGATAAAGACAAAGGGGAAAGAATTTCCAGAAATCTAGCTACTTATACTTAGCGGCAAAGTATATGATTTGGGTGGGTGGATGGATGTAATTCCAAAAGTCCCTATTAGGCGGGTAGCTAGCTAAGATAATTAAACGGTTGTCCTGAAGGACTGCGCCATAGATAAATGAAAAGCTATTGAAGATTAAATTACTAGTAATTATTGCATATATATATATATATATATATACACATATATATATGTATATATTCCATATATTAGATATATATTCCATATTAACCTGATATAGTACATGAGTATAATTGGTTTGATTAGTTATCTTATTAACTCCCTAACTGTCGCTGGTATATATATATCCATCTCACTCAACTGGTACGTTATATGTCCTAGACGTATATATATATATATATATATATATATATATATATATATATATATATATATATATATATGTGTGTGTGTCTTTAAAAATGCTTTCTTTATTTGAACTGCTATTAGTAAAACTATTACTAAGGCTCTGGAATGCAATAGAAGAATTTTAGGAGTGTTTTTGCGAAGGCTTAATTTATTTCAGAGAAAAATTTGCTTATTTAAGCTTTTTCTACCCCCCCTCTTCCAATGCACCTCATACTCCCAACTGTGAGAGAAACGGGGGCACTGAGGAGCGAATTGCGTAACTTTCTAGTAATTAAGGGGTTATTCAATGCTCGAAAGAGTAAAATGCTCAAAATAAGATTCTGCTTAAATGACATATATTTTTAAAAATTTCAATTAGAGCTTAGATTTTTTTGATATTAATAAAAGTATTTTAACCATTCTGTAGAAATACAAAAATAACTTTTAGTAAACATTTTTCTTTTCTGTTTTATTTAAGTTGAACATAATTTTTGCGATCTTATAATACATGTTTATGTTTACGGGTACTATTTTTTTTAAATTTCTCTTAAATATATAAAAGATTTATGTAAATTATATTATATTATATGTAAATTATATTATATTATACGTAAATTATATTATATATTATATGTAAATTATATTATATTTCATGTAAATTATTTTATATTATATGTAAAACATAATGTATATATTATATAAAACAATACACAAAATACAGTGAGCCTATATTTTTAATAAAACTTTGTATGGTTTCTTTAAAAAAATTATAAAAAATTGTAATTTTGAAAGTTTTTATTCCCCCCCCCCTCTTTCCACACAGAAAAAAAATTAAAAACACTATGAACTATTTTGACTAAAAGAATTGATTCTCTATATGTACAGGTATCTTGTTGAGAAATATATAAATTTGGAGCCAGATATTGCTATATTTTTTTAAAAAGTGTACCTATAAAAGCAAAAAGCTATGCTTTGGAGAAAAAAAGGAAAAAACTAAACATTTGCTTATATTTTTGTCAGTTACTTATTTCATATTATAAGGTTATTTTATCAACGAACATATACATTTTTAGATTCAGACAAATGTGTGCTATTTTTTAATACTAAAATTGAAAAATCGTTTTTTAAGGTGTATGATGCCCTGGTTCCCCTATGTAGGCTGTTGCCAACCAACTTAGATTTAAAGTGCGAATACTAGGCTAGATCATCCCCTGATCTGAAGGCTTTCTCTATTAACTGATATAGAAATTCCTGAGAAGTTTATGGATGATTGATAAATGCCTCGTATCAATTCCCATTATTTTACAGGATGATCTTTTTTTGGAACCAATAGTTAATCGCATAGTATATGAAGCAAACTCAAGAGATGTAAATGCTGAGATGTACTTTATATAAATATATATCGCTAAATTACTCAATAATTTTAACTGTTCTAATTTAAATTTGACATATTTCTTTCAATGCGGGAAAATATTTTTGTTTGATTTTTTTAATTAATTTTAAAATTATTATTCAGTACTTTTTCTCCTTTACTAAAAGATCACAACATATTATTTTTACATTTAAGGGGACTTGGCACCCTTTGAGCAAACTTCTTTATTTACGTATTTAAAAATTATATTTTAACATTTTATACAATGTTTCTATTCAAGAAAATGTTACCAGATGAAAATTTTCATATATTATTCACACAATTTTGAAAATTTTAATTTTTTGAAGAAAATTGGGAAAATTTTAAAATCCTACTCCTTTTGTAAAAATTAATTTTTTGACCTGAATTTTTTTATAATATTCTTATCGATGTTCTTAACAACTTTAGGGATCGAGTTTTGAATAACTTCATTCATTTTCGAGAAAAAAAATAAAATGTTGATATACAGGCTAAAAATCAACGAAAAAGCCAACATATCTTACATTTTATTTTTTTTAAAAATAAGTATTCAGTTTATAGCAAAATGGATCCCTAATTTTATTACATGCTTTATTTTTAACACTCAGGAAAAAAATTGAAGTGATTGGTAAATAATTGTCGAAGGAGTAGCATTTTGAATGCACTAAGGTTTCGAAAAACACAAACTGAGAAAAACCACTTTAAAGTTTATAATTCTGAAAAAATAATTATTATAAGCTTAATTAAACTTAAAATACCACTTTAAGGTATTAGTTATATTTTTTTCTTTAAAATAGTTGCAGTGTCGTATTTTTTCAATCAATAAATGATCAATTTTAAGAAGGTATTAATTGCACAAGAAAATTCAAGAAAAATGTTAAAAAAAAATTTTTTTTTCTGTCAGGACAGAAAGTTTAGTTTTTTTCTTTACATATTATAGAAGTATTATATTTGTATGAAAAACATATCAGGAATAAGAACTGAAATTATAAAATTATTAATATAAAATGCCTTAATTTAAAAATTTTACATGCACACATTTCACAAGGAAGAAAAATTACATTATTGTATTGCCTCGGAAATATTCTGCTTTTAGTACTACACATTCTTTTTTATAGTTATTATTTCTATTTATAAAATAGATTTTTTTATCATAACGCATTTTTTAGCTTTTTTTTCTAAAAAGGGGGTGTGGCTGAATTGCCTAATTTGTTTTCAAATGAAGTTTTATTCAACTTCTAACTTTCCGACATGCACAAGTGATATATCAATCGAAAGATAATAATGCAAAGAATAAGATTAAATGAAAATAAAAAAAAAACGGTAGGTTTGTGATTTTTAGGGTACCCAGTCTTCTTAACCTTCACAACTGTGTAATACATATGTACCACTTTTTTTATTCCATTTGCCTTGCTTTTCCCCCAGAAAACACAAGGGATGATCAAAATAAATAAGAAAAAGAATTATGGCTCAGCCCATTACCCAGTATCAAAGATTAAGAGATTTAACTTTTAGGGCCTTATAAGAATTAAGGGTAAAAGCCTTATAAAAAAACGAGACCTTGGGCTTGCACCTCATATCTTATTGAAGGTATAAGGTATGTTAAGGTACGCAGTTGCAATCATATGAGGTGTTTTTAAGAACATAAAACAGTTTTAAAAGAAAAACACTGTTACTTTAATTAGAAGAAATCACTTCACGTTTCTTCATACTTATAACTGGTAAATATGGGTAGTACCACTTAATTTGTAAAAAAAAATAATTAAGATATTTACATTTTTACGCTCAATTATTATCTTTCGTTTTCGCCTAGAGTAAAAACTGTTTTTTAATATCATTTGCCAATTATTTTCCTTAGTAATATATATGGTTATTTTTAGATTTAAAAATTACAGATACTGATGTATTCTTTCAGAGAGTCACTTTAGGTTTACTGACTTGAGAAAGGCATGCTAATATTTTTTTAAATGAGAGACAAGCAAGTTTTTAATTAGGCAATGAAGAAACTATTAGTTATTATTTATAATGCAAAACTTTTGATCAAATATAAGGCAGATATAAATAGGTGAAGGAAATAAAATATGAAATGTTCTTACTGCGAGCTATTCTCTCAACTTTTTTCAAGATAATTAATTAAATTAAAAAATTTCTATCAGGCAAATTTATTGTTTAAACTCCTTTATTTACTATTTATTTATTTTTCTTTTGGAAACGAGAATTGATTCGTGTTATTATTAAAAGAAATAAAGTGTAATGTAATGAGAAAATATCATCTAATTTATTAAATATTTACAGTATGATACATACCTGTGATGCATGATTTTATATTTTTCTGCACTACGTGAATCTAATATTAGTTTCTACTCTTAATACCTTGATCTTTTAAGATATAAGTAAGACAAGTAAATTTAAAGCAACAAGTTATTTTAAATTAATAAAAAATTAATGCATCAAAATAATTTACATATTATTTTCGCTTTTAAAAATATAAAACAAATCCTATTTCAGATGAAGTACTTTGTTTTGTAAGAGTTACTTTCATTATATACTGGCTATTCATACGTTAACCCCATAACTGCTATGGACGTATATATACGTCTCAAACAGCCACTTCATTAACTGTCCATGGCGTATATATACATCTTTCCGCTTCACTGATTTTTAAATTGCGCATATCTGTAAAACTATTCCGAAAGCTTTGGAATGCAATACAATGATCTTGGAAGTGTTTGAAAAAGATTTACATATTTCAGAGAAATATTAACTTATTTATAGCTTTTCTTTTATCCCAATAGACCTTATTTTACTTAAAAGAAGTAAAAATTTCCGAAAATTTTGCTCCAAGTATTTCTTCTAAATCGACTTTTATTACTATTTCTTAAACCAACAAACATGTTTGGTAAACTCTTACCATAGAAAATACAAATCTGATAAAACTGGTATCTCATAAGAAACTAAAACAGTGCTTCTCAAACTGCTGGGTGCGCCTCCAAGGGGAGCGTGATAACCCTAGGAGTGGGTCGCGAGGATACTGAAAAGTCGAAAAAACAAAATATTATTTTTAAAAAAAATATTAATTTATTGAAATAAATAAAATACATTCTGACATAATAAAAAATAAATGAACAACATTTGCACTGATGTAATACACTTATAAATGTATAAGTACTACACAATGCATTTTATAGTTAATTTAACAATACTAAATTAAGAATACGTTTAATAATTACCAGTGATCCCCCACAGGCCTTTCATGTATAAAATTATATGCGAACATTAACGCTTATCTTGATAATTTGTACGGTTTCTAATTAATCCCGAAACTGCCGATTAAAAGTTTCCAATACTACGGTTTTGCACGTATACAAACGTATGTGGGGTATTGGGGAGGGGGGAGGAGAAGACAGGGAATATCTGGAATGAGGGAATCCTCTGAAATGGGTAAATCCTTCGCACGTTTTTCGGAAAGACGTATATATACGTCTGAGGAAATTTACACACTGACTGAGTGAGACGTTTATATACGCCGGAAGCACTTAATATGTTAAAATTGTACAGTAGCTGTAGCGTCAAAGTATCGTATTATCGAATTCAATACATTGTTATTGTATGGAGGGGGTCGTGATGAAAATTATGATTGAATATTGGGTCGCAAGTATTGAAAGTTCGAGAAGCGCTGAACTAAAACATGCCACAAAATGCAAAAATGGGATTGTTAACTCATACAATTGCTGAAAATATCATTTCTATTTACCAATGTTTACTATAAATATATGTCTTAAGCAAATTGTCGAGCTTACCAATTGTTCCCAAATCAAATCCTATGTTCTTTTTTCACGTATTCAAGCATTACAATCCACCGTCTATTCTAACCGGAGGGAAAGTTTCCATTACGAAACACAAATAATTAACCACGGTCACCGGACATACATTTTGTCCAGACATCCAGAAGGCCGAGTTGGCCATTTCGTACGGCCTCCCACCCCTGTAATATGTGTCCTAACTCTTACTCTAATCGTACCCCAGGTAGCCTACCCCTAAACGCATTACTCACCGAAAGCAATTCGATTACGCCGTCTTCCATCTCATCAAAAGGAAACTATATCGTACCTCTGGGAGGCCATAGAGTGCAGGAATCGATAACCACATACCATTTATCGTGTTTCTCTTAACCTAATTATATTAATAAATTGATTACGCTTATGACCCTTGCACCTCTTGGATTGTTCATTGGAGATCTGTGTGCAATCATGTATTGACCTTTTAGATGTTTCTAGGGCTATACAGGATCCTTTGAATCAAAGGT
Organism: Trichonephila clavipes; assembly: GCA_019973935.1. NCBI lineage: Eukaryota > Metazoa > Arthropoda > Arachnida > Araneae > Nephilidae > Trichonephila > Trichonephila clavipes. The sequence goes on along the minus strand of BMAU01015766.1, from coordinate 197,231 downwards.
TCAATGGTAGACTCAAGAATTGGAAAGGGGTCAAGAGATTTAGATGTTGTTCGAATCTTTGCCTCGTTTATAATTCGGTTCACTTTGGTGATATTGTAACAAGTTAAGATTGTGGAATAGTGTATGTGATTAAATTATTTGAAATGTAAAATGTTTAATTCGAGTAGGTCGATAGTATTTTGGACTGCTATTTGGAATAACAAAACAAATGGTGAATTTAATTGTAGTCTGTTAAAATTTCATAGCTACAGTATTCAATTGTTTGTTTTGATTTAAAAAACAATAAGCATGCAAATGTAAATATTTAATATTTGCGTTCAGGTTTATAATACTTAGTAATTGATAGTTGTTAAGGTAATCAGGACGTCATTCACATTCAAAAAGTCGAATTTTTAATTTTAGAATAAAAAAAAAGAGCACATTTTTCTGAATCTAAAAATGTATAACACTTATATGCTCGCCGATAAAATAATCTTGAAATATGAATAAAGAATTTGACAAAAATGTAAGCAAACGTTTACAAATGTTAAGTTTTTTCACTTTTTCTCCAAAGCATATTATTTTTTTTGCTTTTAGATACTCTTTAAAAAAATTATTGCACTGTAGGGTTCGAAATTTCTTATACTTCTATACAGGATACCTGTGTATGTAAGGAACCTATTTTTCTAGTCCGAGTAGTACAAAGTTTTTTTAAAAAAATAGTTTTATTTGTAAAAAAATGGAGGGGAATAAAAAGTATCAAAAATACAAAGTTTTACAATTGTTTTAAAGAAACTGTCTTAATATTTTACTAAAAAAATAGATTCACTATATTTTATGTATTGTTTAATATAAGTGCAAAAGTTGTTTTAAATATTTAAGAGATACTTTTTTTTTTAAAAAAAATTGAACTTAAACATAAGCACATGTTATGAGATCTCAAAAAATATGCCCAACTTAAATTAAATGGAAACAAATTAAGCTAAAAGATTATTTTTGCATTTATACAGATAGAACTATTAAAATATCTTTTTTTAGGATCACACACAAAAAAATTCTAAACTGTATTGGAAATTTTTAAAGATATATGTCCCATAAAAAGAGTCTTAATTTGGTATTTTCCTCTTTCAATCATGTCCTTGTAGCCTTAATATAATGATATTGTGTTTTTATATGAATTAGCGACATTCTATGAAAAAACTGATTTATACATACCAGTCTATCTGTATACACATATAGGAGAGAGTTGACTCACATTCACTCACTAACACATCCCGAGATCTCTGTAACTGTTAGACCTATTAACTTTAGCAGGCGTTTTGCTAAGTAGAGATCCCCTACGAAATAAGGTGGGTTTCTTTTGGGAAATCGATTACGAAGGACGGAGAAATGGGGGTTGCGGAGGTGTTAAATACACAAATACCTGTTTTTGTTTAACAGTAATTTTATTATTTTGTTTAACGTTACCTTTTAGTTTTGTTTAACTAACTAAATTCGGCAGGTACGTTTCTTTTGTTGAGTAGAGATCCTTTAAAAACGGATTTGGGAGAAATCATCCCCCTCAACAACTTAAAAGACAATACTTTTTTATTTGACTTGTGTGTGAATAATATTTATTCTTGACTGACAGATGAATCTGAGAAATGCCGTTAAAATCAACTATAACAATTTATTTTACTTTGCTATTTTATTTACTTTATTGTTACCTCTCAGAAGTTTAATTTGCAGCGTTTATATATGCTTAAAACTATTCACGATATTAATTAATTTTTATGTCATTGAAATTATTTTTATCATACGGTTTTGATTATATTTTTCAATTCACCCATGTGAAGAATGGATATATTTACGAGTTGGATATAAATGTATAATATGTCTATTTCTGAAATGTATGTTTTAGATGGCTCTTATGTAAGATTTACAATATTTATTACTTTTAAAGGAATTGAAATTCACAAGTTTTCAATTTTCCGTTGCGAAATATATAAATGATAGCAAAGGAGTAGAAATGTAAATCATGTTTGAAAATTACTTGCGGTTTGAGGTTGTATACAATTATTGATTTTTTATATAAAATCAATTGGCTTATAAAAGTGTTGCATTCATAAATTGTTTAGTTCTCTTAATAATGAAAATGTTGGTTAAAAAAGGACAGTTTAGTCAAATGTACTTTTGCGTATGATATATTTTTGAGATCATGAAAAGCAAAATTTAAAAATTACTGTTTGATGAAGGGTAAATATATATCCTTCCATTTAAAATTTTTTTCTCATCTTCAAACATTGCTTCAGAATAATTCAATTTTTAAAAAATGACAACAATTTATTTACAGAATTAAAAGCCATCCCCTTCATATTTCCTTTTCCTTAAAAATTCTTCACATTCCTCAACCGCAGTTTGTCTTTCTTATTTTGATTCCCTAAATCCATACTTTCTCCATCTTCATTCAATAATACCAAGGAAGTGAGGGAACAGACAAAAAAAAATGGGGAAAAAAATCCAAAAAAACTCAGCATGAATCTCGAGGGAAAATAATACGCATGAAAAAGTCAGTGAGGTCAAAAAATAAAATGCATAAGCACACACGTACGCTGTGGGAAGACCTTAAAAGAATAAAAATGACAAAAGAAATAAACAAAATAAAAGGGAAAAAAAGATTAAAAAAATAAAAATAAAGGGAAATCTTGTGAATCTGATGCTATCTATCTTGGGCGCGGGGCGTTTTTACGATGCTCGAATTTCATCGATCAAACTGATAGATTCTCTTTCAATGGGCACAGACATGGACAGGACAAGAAGGGAAAGAGAGACAGCCCGAAAAAAGGACCGGGAGAAGAAGAGGGAAAAAGAAGGAATAAAAAGAACAATTCTGGATTCTTATATGGAAAGGGAAAAACGGGGGTAAGTAAGACCCGAGAAGAATTCGCACCCTCAGTTTGCCTTTTTCGTTGTCGTCTTCGTCTCCATCGCATACAGATATTTCATTTTATTTTTCGCTCTGTCCAACTTTAAACCCAAACGTCAGAAACACTACCTCGCAGAATTGGGTTTTCTGCTACACTTGTTATGGTGAGAGAGGGGAAGAAAAATGGAAAAAAGGGTTCTTTTCTGCTATCATCGAAAAGGAAATGTCTGTTATGTAATCGCTTACGGCTCTTTTTATAAGCAATTGCAATTGAAATCAAGGGTGGCAATAGCAGTGTCGAGAGATAAGACTGCTATATTTATGACGCTATTGGGTTAGGTCGTTTATTTTTTAAAAAAATGTGACGCTCTTTTTCGTTCTCATGAGGTTTAGTGCGTTTTATGTATATTTATTTTAAATGCTGAGAGGTCAGCATTAACTGACCCTTAAAAACATGAATACCCACAGAAGTTCAAAATAAAAGTAGCATATTTAGAGAAATATGGATGTATTTTTTTAGGAATTATGGAATTGTTATTTCTTTCTATTTAAGAAGTATGATTTGTTATACCAAGACAGAAAAGCTGTTTTGTAATTAGACTTAAAGCAGTGCTTCTCAAACTTTCAATATTTGTGACCCAATATTCAATCGTATAATTTCAACTGCCCATCCCCACCATACAACAACAATGTATTGAATTCAATAATACTATACTTTGAAGCCAAACCTACAATTCGACTTTAACCTCTTAAGTGCCACCGGCGTATATACACGTCTTTCTCAGCCAGTGCATTTATTCCTCCGCACGTATATATACATATCTCAGAAGTACGATCTTTTCTGTGGAGTGCTATCCATATTATTATTCCGAATGCCTTAGAATGTAATCAAATAACCTGCTGCTGTTGCTGCTTCTTATGCCACTTGATCTCGAATGTGTCAGATTCAGGTCCCCGAAATTCATCATGGTAAGGGGCGAGATGTACGCCAGTCGTTGACTGTAGCCTTGAGCTCCATACTGGTGACAGTACGATTTAGCTCGGTTCCATCCCTAACCACCTTGATATTGTTTGCGAAAGACTTATTTATTTCAGATGATTTGCTTATTTATTCCTTTTCCATCCCTCTCCCCACTATACATCACATACGTTCGATTACGTGTTAAAAGGTTGAAATTAGGGAGTGAAAGGCGTAACTTTTATTCGCCATTTAAGGGATTAATAATAAACCGTATAAAGTATCAAGAAAGTATTGATTTTTGTATGAAATTTTATGTATGACAAACCCATGGGATTATTGGTAATTATTAAATTTGTTTTTAACTTAGCATTGTTAAATTAATTATCAAATACTTTGTGCAATACCGATACGTGTATAAGTATATTAATGTAAATGCGTATTTTATTTTTGTTATGTCAGAATGTATTTTGTTTACTTTCAGTAAATTAGTAATTTTTAAATAAACTTTTGTTTTCAACTATTTGATACGCTCGCTCCCCCCTCGTAGGGTTATCACGCCCCCTAGGGGTGCCCCCAACAGTTTGAGAAACACTGGCTTAAAGAGATATTTTTAATGCGTTATAGTTTTATAGGTAGGGAGTTTTGAATCAAACTAAACGCTTGACAGAAACATATGCACATGCACTCCAGCGCCTAAGGTCACGTAAACTAAGATAGGCACATTTGCCTTGGCCCTCATGGGTATATGCATTCTAGCATATTTACAGTATAGTAGTGCTTTTCAAACTTTCAATATTTTCGACACAATATTAAATCATAGTTTTCATCTTCCTCTCATCCCCTCCATGTAATAACAATGTATTGAATTTAATAATAATATATTTTGATGCTAAAGCCATATAATAATTATGTATTGGATTCAATGACGAGTTCAATCAATGCTTAAACGACAGTAAAACGTTAACCTCTTAAGTACCAGCGGCGTACATAAACATGTCGCGCAACAAAGTATTAATTGCCCGGGACGTATATATACGTCTTTCCGAAGTACGTTCTTTTCTATGCTCTATTATCCACAACATTATTCCAAAGGCTTTGGGATGCTGTAAAAGGACATTGGCAGTTTTTGCAAGGGATTTACTTACTTCAGAGAAGGTTTTACTTTATATATATATATATATATATATATATATATATATATATATAGTAATATATATATATATATATATATATATATATATATATATATATATATATATATATTCCTTTTATCCCCTCTCCAGTACATCATATACGCGCACCTACGTGGAAAGCGGTAGCATTGGGGAGCGAATCGCGTAACTTCTGATCGGCATGTAAGGCAGTGTTTCTCAAACTGTGAGGCTCCCCTTGGGGGCGTGATAACTCTACAAGGGGGCACGAGCATATTGAAAACTTGAAGGCAAAAGATTATTTAAAAAAATTATTAATTTAGTGAAAGTTAACAAACACAAAATACGGTCTCATATAATAAAAAACGAAATACACATTTACAGTGATATATTACGCTTATAAATGTATCAATGCTGCACAATGTATTTTATAATTAATTTAACAATACTACGTTAAGAACAAGTTTAATAATCATCAGTGACCCCCATTGGTTTGTCATATATAAAATTATATACAAAAACTAACACTTATCTTGATTATTTGTATGGTTTATAATTAATCCCTTAACTGCCGATTAAATGTTACGCCATTCGCTCCCGAATCCCAACCATTTTCCAGGTAGGCGCGCGTATGGGATGTTTTGGGGTAAGAGGAAAGGGGTAAAGAAGCAAATAATTTGAAATAAGTAAATCATTCGCAAACATTGTTGTCAAGGTCCTTTTATTGCATTCCAAAGCCTTCGGAATAATTTTATGGATATCAATGCACAGAAGAGATCGTACTTGGGAAAGACGTATATATACGTCCGGGATATTAACACTTTGGCTGAACAAGATGTTTATATTTGTCGGTGGTACTTAAGAGGTAAAATTCATATCGTAGTGTTAGAGTAAAAGTACAGTACTATTCAATTCAAAACATTGTTCACACTCTTAGAGCTCAAGACAAAGATCGTCGACGTTACGATTCCAAACACCAAATGGTATCCTACGCTCCCGGAGATCTCGTATGGATTTATACTCCAGTGAGAAAAGTCGGTCTCTCCGAAAAACTCTTAAGAAGGTATTTCGGACCGTATCAGGTGCTACGCCGTTTATCAGCCGTGACTTACGCAGTACAAGATTTTGATCCTGCTTCACGGAAAAGAAAACTAAGAGAAGTTGTCCATGTACTGCGTATGAAACCGTACCATGATCCCGCCGAGCAAATCGAAACCGAGGATATTCCTCCCAAAGAATCATACAAAGGACCCATCACTCGTTCCAGAATAAAGACTCTTGAACAAAGCGACAGCGGGGCGCTGTCTTCTTTTTCGAGGGGAGCAATGCCGCACGCATAATTTGCTACAGGTCCCGATAGCCGAGTTGGCAGAGCGTTGGACTGAACTTCCTCAGGTCTCGGGTTCGAATCCCGGCCCCGGCAGATTTATCCAAAGACTGGAATTTTGTGCTCGTTTTTAATGTATTGTTTCTCTAGGTTCTAGATGTGTGTGAATCCAGATCATTCTTTATAGTGCATACTGGGTATTTCTCGAATATTCCGAAGTGTATAAAAGCAGAGTTCATCGCCAGTTGGGCATGTTCTCAGTCCAGTGTTGCATCGAGCTCCCAGCGTTAGAATAAATCTAATTGTTTGTTTAATTGAACTGTGTACTTCTTTCGAACTCCGTGACAATATCGTGTAACACAGTGTTTCTCAAACTGTGGGGCGCGCCTCCCTAGGGGGCGTGATAACCCTACACGCCCTAGGGGGGCGCGAGCATATTGAAAAGTCGAAAACAAAATACTATTTAAAAACAAAATTATTAATTTACTGAAAGTAAACAAACAAAATACATTGACATAATAAAAAATAAAGTACACATTTACACTGATGTAATACACTTACAAATATATTATTACTGCGCAATGTATTTCATAATTAATTTAACAGTACTAATTTAAGAACATGTTTTATATAATAAATTCCTAGCGACTCCATGGGCTTGTCAGATATGAAATTATATGCAAAAATTAACATTAATGTTGATAATTTGTACGGTTTATAATTAATCCCTTAATTGCCCATCAAAAGTTATGCAATGTATTAAGGAGGGAAGGAATAAATAAGCAAAACCTCTGAAATAAGTAAATGCTTCGCAAACATGGTCAAAGTCAATTTTTTGCATACCAAAGCCTTCGGGATAATTTTATAGACAGCAATTCACAAAAAAGATTGTACTTCGGAAAGACGTATATATACGTCCGAGGCAATTAACACACTGTTTGTGCGAGACGTTTATATACGCCGGTGGCACTTAAAGAGGTAAGTCTCGTAGTGTAGTTTTAGTGTCGAAGTATAGTATTATCGAATTCAATACATTGTTATCGCATGAAGGGGGGCGCGAAGAAAATTATGATTGAATTTTGGGTCGCCAACATCGAAAGTTTGAGAAACACTGGTGTAACATGTTATATCCTGAAGAAAATTATGATTGAATATTGAATCGCGAATATTGAAACTTTAAGAAGCACTGATTTAAGGGATTTATTATAAACCCTACAACTTATCAAAATAAGTGTTAATTCACATATAATATGACAAGACTAAGGGGGGTCACTAGTAATTATTAAATTTGTTCATAACTTAGTATTATTAAAATAATTATAAAATACATTGTGCAGTAATGATACATTTATAAGTGTATTATACTAATGTAAATGTGTATTTTATCTTTTATTACGTCAGAATGTATTTTGTGCTCTTACTTTCAGTAAATTAATAAATTTTTAGATGTATTTTTTTCGACTTGTGTTTGCACTCCTTTGTAAAATAATCATGGGTAGCTAGGGAGGTGCACCCCATATTTTGAGAAACACCTCTGCATAAAAATGTAGACTAATGTAAGAAAAAACAAAATTTACTTATGAAGATGTAAGGTAGAGTAAGATAGAGATTAGTAATGGAATATAGAGTTGTGAATAAAATAGTTATCGCAATCTATACTAAAACATTGATTTATAATTTAAGTATCATAATAAGTAATTTTTCTTATATAAGAGATCATGTATTTTATTCTTTTTCACATAATTTTACCGTATATTGAGTAAGTCAACCCCATAGATTCTTAAAAAAGTCATCTGAAAATAAAATGAGCTTATCATTTATTCGAAAATAAATTAAACAATTCTTATTTACTATGAGAAATCTACGAGAGTATATTCATTAAAATAAATTTGCATACAAATATACTAAGAATAACGAATAACAAATAAAATATCAATTTATCTTTAATTTTTATTTCGGATATGTTACAAAAATATGTTTTTAAATATCTCTTGAAAAATAATTTGAACTGTTAATGCCAACGATGCAAGCTTAACATTCTGCAAATATATATTCATCGACATACCCATTTCTTCAATAATAATTTTTTTAAATACAATAGATATCTTCTCTTATAAAACATCATGTTTAAAATACACAAAAATAAAAGAAAAAAGTTATGTACCATGAGATATTAAATAAAATATACTACGCATTTATATATATATTACAAATAAATATCTTCCCATACACTTACTAACAATAAAAAACTTTCCTTTTTTTAGAAAATATTGCAATATTTTGAAAGCCTTGTAATTATTAAAATCTATGCAGTGGCTACATTAATAATTTTTCGAATCATATTTTTTCATATAAACAGGATCAAGGAGAACCAAACATCAAACTTTTTCATTAGAACTCTGTCATTTATTCTTTAATAAATGAGTATCCATTTAGCTTGACATTTCTAATTCTTTATTTATCTAATACAATCTCCAAATGCTATCAGGAAGTCAACTGTTTATATCTTTTATCCCAACGAATAGGTCTTGAAGTTCTGAATGATATACCCGACTGTCACCCTCTATTGCACCATCTATTTCTCACTAGGAATGCCACATTAATAAGGTACTATTTCTTCGAAGGTCTATACAGAGAATTAATACCTAAGGAACAAATTTTAGTAGAAGTATGATGATTGTCTTTGTGAATACGTGTAAAAGGTTTATTATTATATCGAACAATAAAGTCCCCATTTTATACAAAATGCACTGCTGGCCACCGTGAATGCAACACCATGAAGGAAGCATACAAATAACAAGAAATTTACAACATGCATTAGAGGAGGTGAGATACGCAAATGATTAGAATTTCAGCGCAGACACGCATCACGCGCGCCTGTGGCGCCGCCTCAAAGCGCTATTTAAGGCTGGGAGATTTCAACGATTTCAAGTTCAGCAATTGTGTTTTTCTTGTGTTTTTTTTCAAAAAATTATCAGTTATGCCTCGTAGAAAACAGCGATCAGCTTTTGATCAAGTATCCGAGTTCGACAGAGGAAGAATAGTGGCCAACCGAGGTTGTGAAATATCTTTCAGGGAAATCCGTAGTCGTGTTGGACGAAACCAAACAACTGTAAAGCGGATATATCACCGTTGGATGCAGGAGGGTACGACAAACCGACGTGGGCGATCCCATCCACCACAGTGCACCACTTCACGTGAGGACAGGTAAACTGTGCGCATGGCAGTGACGGATCGCTCAGTCGCATTACGAACCGTAGCACACACATTGAGTCTGTAACGCATCATTCAGTGTCTGCGCGTACCATTCGACGCCGTTTACAGCAGAGTGGTCTGTCCGCAAGACGTCCATTGCTTGGTCTACAGTTGACGCAGAGCCACGGACGTTTCCGCCGCCAATGGTGCGATAAAAGAAGGATGTGGGCGGCAGAATGGAATGAAGTTGTCTTTACTGATGAGTCACGCATCTGTCTGCAACACCACGATGGTCGGATTCGAGTTTGGAGACACCGTGGAGAGAGGATGCTGAATAGCTGCGTTATGCACCACCATACTGGTCCTGCACCGGTTATTGTCGTATGGGGCAGTATTGGATATTACCCTCACACTCCTCTAGAATGCATTGCTGATACTTTAAACAGCTAGCGCAAAATCTCCGAGGTGTTGGAGAGAGAGAGCCAGTTGTTCTTCCTTACCTTATGGTCAAAGCCATATTTCAACAAGATAAAGCACGATCACACGTAGCACGCATTGTCCAAAAGTTCTTTGTCAATCACCAGATTGAATTGCTTCCATGGCTGGCTCGCTCTCCGGATTGTTTGCCGATAGTAAACATGTGGTCCATGGTTGCTCAATGATTGACCTAGATTCTACCCCAGCTGCCACACCAGATCAACTTTGGCAACGTTTGGAAGCTGCTTGTTCTGATTCACCCCTAGAACACATCCAACGTCTCTTTGTATCAATGCCGAGGCGTGTGGCAGCGGTGATCTCCAACAATGTCGGCTACTCTGGCTACTGATTCTGGCAGGAACCACACTTCAAAGAAGTCTATAAATTTAATCATTTGATACGTGGTCAACATGTTATCTACAAAGTAAATTTTGCTGTGATATCTCTTGTCTTTCTTGGTGCTGCATTTACGGTAGCCAGCAGTGTACATAGTGAGAACAAAGCGCCATAATTCAAGAATATAGTTCCAATTCTTAACTTTATATTCAAAATTCCTTTTTGTGCGGTGAAACATTCATAGTCTGATTAGAAGAGTAACAAATGATGGTTAGCTAGCTCCGCGCTTTTCCAAAGACTGCCCTGGGATGATACACATTTCATACATCGATGCTTAAATTAATTATGTTAGTATGGTTAGAAAATTAGGGTAACAACTAAAGTGGTGTCAATTTACTGTTATACGAACTCTACTTATTAAGTTCGGTGAATAGTCCTGTGTAATATTCGAGTAAAGGGAATGTTAACGAAAGTTACCTTACTGTCCTTCTCAAAATAGTCACCTATTATTGCTATGTACTGCTGAGATCTACGGTATATGTCCCGGAAACTTTGCAAGAAGACTTTGCTTGGGATGGAGTTCAAAAGCCTCGTCACGTTTTGTTGGATGTTAGGAATGTCGTCAATATATCGATAATACGTTTTTCTCATCCCAAAATTATGGAAAATTATTTATCGCATGGATTCCCAATTACGTTTGAGACGATCTAAGGCAGCGTTTCTCAAGATGTGGGGCGCGCCCCCTTAGAGGGCACGAGCATATTGAAAATTCGAAAACAAAAGGTTATTTTAAAATGATTGATTTACTGAAAGTAAGCAAACAAAATATTTTCTGATATAATAAAATATGAAATGCACTGATAAATGTATTAGTACTGTACAATGTATAATTTAGTATGTATTAATTTAACAATGCTAAGTTAAGAACAAATTTGATAATTATCAGTCACGCTCTGGGCTTGTATTAACACTTATCTTAATAATTTGCATGGTTTATAAATAATTTCTTAACTACCGATTAAAAGTTACCTGATTCGTCCCCAACGCTTACCACGCAGACGGGCGTATTTTGATGTTTTTTTGAAGGGGAGAAAAGAAATAAAAAAACCAAATCCTCTGAAATAAAATAAAATCACAAATATTATGAAGGCTCTTTTATAGCATTCCGAAGCCATCTGAATAATTTTATGAATAGAACTGCACAGAAAAGACTTTACTTTTGATAGACGTATATATACGATTAGAAAATAAATGCTTTGGCTGAGTGAGATGTTTTTATACGTCCGTGGCACATAAGAAGTTGAAGTAGAATATTGTAGCTTTAGTGTCAAAGTATAGTATTATTGAATTCAATACATTGTTATAGCATGGAGGGGGATGCAATGAAAAAGATGATTGAATAGTGGGTCACGTATATTGAAAGTTTGAGAAGCACTGATCTAAGGAAAGGTTAAAAGGTTGATCCGGCAAGGTTGAACAAGTGCTTTTTATTAGTTTGATGTTTGGTGTTGTTGGGGTCATTGGGGTAAAAAGAAAATAATTATTGAGGAAGAAAGACTAATACATAAAATTAGAATTTTTTAAGTTCTTTTTATAGCATCTACTTTATCTAACTAATAAAAATATTTTTTTAATTCTTTTTTTGAAGAACGACTTTTTTATGATAATTTGTGCATGGAAAACGGGATATCTTCTAAATGATCCAATCAAATGCAATGAAATTTATAACATATATGCAATGGACCCTTCAGAGTGTAACAAACCGCATGTTTTAAGACAGCTACATTTAATCACATTTTACCGCCATTTTTAGCTTAAAACACGCAGTGACGAAACATGACGAAAAATCATGACCATCAAAATTAAAAATGCTCTAATAAAATATTTATTTCTTAAAATATTTTTATCCTGCGATGTATGACACTTCAGAAGGATCGAAAAGTATATCAATGACGTTAAAACTGCACAATGTGCAATTTATTTTTATTTATTACGTTTTTCTTAAATTAAAAGAATTTGCTAAGTTTTCCTAAAAATATTTTATTTTCAAAAAAAAAAGGGCGATACATGTTAATTATTTAATAGTTATGACGTTTTAAGCCTATTTATCTTATTTAGAAAATCAATTTTTGAAAAATTTATCTCCGAACCTAGTCGGATACCTTAATCCACAGTTGATCAGCTATCATGCGCACAATTAATTGACGGCCTTTATTGATTAATCTCCTCACTTTCTCAAAGATTTTGACATTGACGAAGATCTCCAGCCTTCCTGAACGGGGGTTGTCGGAAACACTTTCCCTGCTTTTCGAAAATGGGCGAACCACTCGTACTACACTTCATGGGCAGTGCTTAATCTTCATAAACTCGTACCAGCAACGCATTAGTTTCTTTTGGTGTCTTGTCAAGCGTAAAATAATGCTTAAAATTGACCTTTTGTTCGTTTTCGTTTAAATTCATCCTGATCTCGGTTATGAACTAATGTACTAAATAAGCACTTCGTAAAACATATTTTACTCCGAACCCAAATGAGTCTCAACTGAACACCGATGGGGGCAGAGGGCCAACCGCTGCCACCACGCATGCGCAGCGTTTTAATCATCTAGTGTTGCCAGATCAGCAGTTCTGACTTCCTTCAGGGAAGTTAATTTTTAGAGGTTTATATATATATATATATATATGACATCTTTCGAAGCCAGAATCAGACTAAATTTTTAAAATTTAAATTTTAAATTTTAAAGCATCTTTATTTGATGAAAGTTAGACATATTCTGACGCTAAGAGCAGAAAGGGAAAAAAAGCACGCCACCATGAAAATCTATGTGGGTTACCACTTAAAATACAGATGCGCTAAGTATCGCGGACTTTATGAGTGTACTTGAAAGTTAATGCTGACATATAGGGCTATTAAATATATCATTCTGAAATTAGACATATTTATTGGCTAGGTCATATGTTCGGAAGAAATAAATGGATGATTAGTTTGATACTTGAAGATGGAATGAAAAATGTGAGTTAAATGCTATATAGGGAATTCAATTTTTAATCTAATTTAATTATCCTTACATTTATATATATATATATATATATATATATATAAGAAATATGTATTATATATCAAAAATAAGAAATAATAGATAAAGAACATAACAAGAAATAGCATAATAAAAATATAAAACATGAACATGAAGAACAAAATTATAGAGAAATAAAAAAAGAAACTACAAAAAACAAGAACCTAGCTAGTCAAAGCAATTTCGGACTTAGGACCGAATAAGTGGGGTTAAACTAGTTTCAAGGCGCCAACCTTCCCCCTTTGCAACTCGGTAGGAAAACCAAATAAAATAAAATAAACAAAACTTCAGAGTTTGGATAACTCAGAGAGTATGAAAAAACCACTCATTACTATTATGTAACAAACTCTCCCAAACTCTTAATGCAGAAAAATCACAAAATAATTACGTAAGAAAAGTAGAAAAATGCTAAAACAATTACATAAGAAAAAAGTATCTTACAAGAAATAATTTAACAAAATTTTCTTTACTCACAGAGCTTTTACGAGGAGAATCAAGCGTCTTGACATTAATGAAAATCGATTATTCACCAAGTTAAAAAATTCGAAAATACATAAACAAATCTTTTGAGCTGACTTTTAAACCAGCCAGCAAAGACAGGTATAAAAAAAGACGACAATCAAATACGGTAGAAATTGAATTGGTTGATTGTCAAAAATGTAAATTTGCTAGGCTCTAATTTGGTTGGTTGTCAACAATGTGTAAGATGTTCAAGATGTGTGTGGAAAAAATGTAAACTGTAATATGAGTGTTATATAATCTTCACAGCAAGACCACTAACATGCTGACTTTGAAATCCTATTGTTCTGTGGTGGTTTTGGAATTCGAAGTAGCAAGACGGTTAATGTATTTGTGATGAATATAAGTTCTTAAGAAATTAAAAGGGTATTCATGATCTAAACAACATTGAAAAAATTGTTTTATATTATTGTATTTATCTATTTTGTGGGTAGTTAAGTTATCATTTCTAAATAAAAAATTCAAAATGATATTTCTGTAAATTGATATATGCAAATTACTATTCCATACGGGAATTTTAATTATATGGAACTTAAACGAAACTTTTGTCAAAAATGTTACTGACAACATTATTGTTAATAAGATGCAAGTCTAAATCCAAGAATTCCACCATATTAGAGTTGAAGTTAGTTTTAAGGAGCTTGAGATAATCAGGGTAGAACATAATATTTGGTTTGTATTCACTATTTTTACCAAAAATTATTATATCATCTATATAACGATAAATTAAGTAAGAATCATTTACAACATGATCTATTTTAAAAAAATGTAAATATAGGTTCGCTAAACAATTACTAGCTGGACCACCCTGAGGTAATCCTTTGATCTGTTTATAAAGATTCTGATCAAACGCAATGAAATTTTCTTTTAATACGAGGTTAACAAGAATATCAAATTTATCTTTTTTCATTGAAGTATATAATTCATATTTATCATAAATTAATTGTAGAACCTTAATCATATCGTCAATATCTATAGAATTATAAAGGTCCTCGAAATCAAAGCCATTCATGGAAAAAATTAACATATCCTTAGTAACTCTAGCAATCTCTAAGCTATTTTTAATTATTGAGTGTTTTGTAAATTATCAATTAGATTTTGAAGAAGAGATTGTAAGATCTTCCCAGACCTCGTGATATATATGTATTGTATCCATTAGAATATATATATATATATATATATATACACTGCTGGACCATTGCCAAGGAGGGATAAAACTATCATCCATATCAACCACAAAATGAAAGGAAGCAAAATGTGGAAAATTAGAATAAGTGCGGGATATTAGTAAGAAGAAGTATGAGTATGCAATTTTTTCCACGTATGTTCATCACGTGATAGCGTTCATAAAAGCTTTAAAGGTTTTGACGCGTGTGGACAGTTGTTGTTTCAAGTCAAAGTTTTACAGGAAAGATTTAATGGACGAACTTAAAATTTTTGGCTTGTCTTCCCGACATCACATAGATGATTTTATGCGTGGCCGAATTATTGGAAAGATCGAAGAAGGGCGAAAAATAACAGATGTTGCCAGGGAGTTCGACATAGAGCACAGCGTTGTTTCAAGGCTGTGGAAGTCATTTAAAACTACTAGAATATGTAGTAGACGGCACGGGGGAGGTCGTGTTAGAAGTACGACGCCTGCAGAAGACAGATATATCGTCCTATCAGCAAAAAGGAACAGGCGCACCACAGCTCAGCAGGTGGCAAATCAGTTTCTTGCTGCCTCAGGAAAGCAGATATCCCGAAAAACTGTTGCCAGACGTTTGATGGGAGGAGGACTATACGCACGCAGACCTGTTGTTGTTGTCCCATTGACCAGACAGCACCGTATTGCCCGTTTGCAATGGTGTCGTGAGCATCACAATTGGACTGAACAGGACTGGGAATGCGTACTATTTTCAGATGAGAGTAGATTCAGTCTGTCATCGGATTGTAGACGCCAACTGATCTGGCACGAGAGTAGCACTGCTTATCGTCCAGAAAATATCCAGGAAAAGAACCGATATCCGACATGCACTATCATGGTGTGGGCCGGTATCATGATCAATGGCCGCACGCGCCCACATGTGGTTGCGAATGGGACTATGACGGGCCAACGATACATTGAGGAAGTTCTACTTCCTCATGTTCGTCTTTTCCGTGGTGCTGTCGGTGATAAATTTGTTTTTATGGACGACAACGCAACATGTCATCGAACACTCGCTGTTCAGGATTGTCTAGACAGTGAGGGTATTCAACGTATCGTATGGCCAGCGTGTTCTCCAGATCTAAACCCCATTGAAAATGTGTGGGATGCTTCGGGGAGGCAAGTTGCTGGTCGAAACTATCCTCCGACAAACAAGAACACTCTCATCCGTGCACTCACAGAGGAATGGGATAAATTGCCTCAACAGCTGCTGGATAATGTTGTTCAAAGTATGGTACGACGTGTGGGATGTTGCATCACACTCCACGGTGGACATATCCCGTACTGATACCTTTCTTTAAGGTGCCTGCTGATTTTTAGATGCATTGTTCCATTTCTTCGTACGCAGATCAAATTAACATTTTTTTTTCTTTCAGATGTTTCACAGCTTTTGTACTTTCCAGAACAATAAATATTCTTTATTCTAATGTCTGAACAGTGTGGCAACTATATTTTATCCTCCTAGGCCTCATGTCTCACTTAATGTTATGCAACATAGCAATTTGTGATCCGTCCTTAGCAATTGTCCAGCAGTATATATATATATATATATATATATTTATACTTCTTAAAAATTATTTTCAACTCATAAATGCACAAATCCACCACACAACATTAGTTCTACAAAGTCAACTTGTTAGTCGTCCAGCTGTGAAGAATATGTGCATTCCACACACAGGGTACATTTTAATACACACATAGACCAATATTTACACGACTACAATTTAAAATTATTTATGACCAATCACGCAAGTTTTTTTACATGCAATCTGATTTGCACCTAATACCAAATAGTTAAACTCTAATGTTAGATTATAAAGCATTTGAATGGACATGGCATTAGTTGGAGTTATGAGCAAAATATAGGAGTGGTAATTGTTGTATTGAATATGAGAAACCGTTAAATATATAATTGTGGATTGAATTATTGATAGGATGCTCTTTGGTGAGTTTTTAATGTTTTACGCTTTTCATTTGTAAATATACTGGGTTTTAAATTTGAACTTTCGGATTTTAGATATTTTTTCTACCAGTACAACTATTTTAAAGATAGGTGCATCATGTTTGGTGTTAGATGGTTCACTTATATTATGCACTAATTTGTTTTAGAATTTTAATACTTTAATGTTATAATATCTTTCAGAATGTGAAGGCAAATAGTGTATTTTTTGCTTTTTAATTTTTAATTTTTTAATTTTTGAGCATTGGATATTTTACTATTAACTTTCCAAGTTGTAATAGGGAGAAGGTTGGCGCCATCAAACTAGTTTAACCCCACTTATCGGTCCTAAGTCCGAGGTTGCACTGGGATATTTTATAAATTTTTATTTTATAATTTTTAATTTTGTTTGAAAACATTGGAATTTTATCTTCTATATTCGCCATTGATATTTTGAAGTAGGATTTAGTATTATAAGATTCATATAATTTCAATTTTTTAATTGATTATTAAGTTGTGATTGATTTTTATATATTTAAATATATATAATATATATATATATATATGTGTGTGTGTGTGTGTGTGTGATTTCTTAGAGATGTATATTTACTGAGATTATTTATTACCATTTATATTTTGGGGATGTATTAAACTAACTTGATTGGGGTGATGCAGACACGTTTAGAGTAAGGAACTATCTTGTGAAGTAGCATTCAACATTTATTAAAGAACACACATACATATAAAAAAATACTGGATAACACATAGCGTAGAGACATAGGAAATACAAGCAGCGACGAGTGAATTTACCGTCAAACAGAAGCTTAAAAGCCAAAAAGCCAACCGGAAGGCCCCTAACTTGTATGATTTCCCGAAACGCTCTTCCGAATGGTGACCTGCTATAGTATGGGATGTGGTTTGCATAACCACTAATTTAAATTCGTTGACAACATAACTTTTAAGTGTTAAAAATTACAGTTAACTCCCATTAATTATTTACGGAAAGTCCTGGATAGTCCAGGGCTATTAAAAATTAAAAAAAGCTCGCATGAGAAAATTAGTGTAACTTATATATTGTTAATAATGTATAATCCGGTCTATAACGTGCACCTATATTTTCAAGCTGCATTTTTGAATTTTAAGGTATATTCGCGGTATAACGCACACCTCTTTTTTATGAAAATAACCTGGAATGTAAGTTTACAATGCTGTTATATTTCAAAATCATTTATTCGAGGTATTGTCCCAAGACTTTGTAGAGATAATATATTTATAGAAGTACAACCCTTAAGAGTTCATAAGGAATGTGTGTCATTTATTTTAAATAAACAGGATTTCGATGCATCTAAAATCTATTTTTTTCCTGCTGATCTCTTTTTTTTTAATTTTTAAAGCTATCATTTTTATACCCGCCTTATAACGCGCAACCGTAAATTTCCGTCTTATTTTTTGTGTTAAAAGTGCGCTTATACGCCGGATTTTAAGGTATATATATATATATATATATATATATATATATATATATATATATAATATATAATATATATATATATATATAGTGTTTTTTTCCAGGTATAGAAGTGTAAGTTGGCATTACTTTCCAAGATGGCGACTGATTGAACAACTGCCAAGTTAATTATTCTCAGTTTGTTTTGGCAATTCATCTCAAAACGATCATCAAGCAAGGCGTAGATTCGTCGAATGGGCCCAAAACGAGATTGCCGTTGTTCCCGATTTTCATAAGCGAATTTTGTTTAGCGATGATGCGCACTTCTGGTTGAATGGCTACGTCAACAAACAAAACTGCCGCATTTGGAGTGAAGCTAATCCACAAGTGTATGTCGAAACACCGTTACATCCAGAAAAACTGACAGTTTGGTTCGCTTTATGGGCTGGTGGAATCCTTCTTCAAAAACGATGATGGCCACAACGTTACAGTCAATGGTGATCGGTATAGAGCCATGATTACTAACTTTTTCATTCCTGAATTGAACAATCATGATGTCCAGAAGCTGTGGTTCCAACAAGACAGCGCAACATGTCACACAGCTCATGCCACAATTGATTTATTGAAAGACACGTTTGGTGACCACCTAATTTCACGTTTTGGACCTGTGAATTGGCCTCCAAGATCTTGTGATTTAACACCGCTAGACTATTTTTTGTGGGGCTATGTAAAGTCATTGGTCTATGGGGATAAGCCACAAACGCGTGACCATTTGGAAGACAACATTCGCCGTGTTATTGCCGATATACGGCCACAAATGTTGGAAAAAGTCATCGTAAATTGGACGTCCAGATTGGACTACATCCAAACCAGTCATGGCAGTCATATGCCAGAAATCATATTTAAAATGTAGTGCCACAAGATTATCTTTCGAATAAAAAAAATTCATGTCATTCGAATAATACATCGTTGTTTTATTGCAATTTAAATTTCTATACCTCTAAAAAACACTCTGTATATATATATATATGTGTGTGTGTATAATATATATATATATATATATATATAATATATATATATAATATAAAATAACCCATTATGCCTTTAAATCATATTATTAACTTTTTGTTCTCTTCGAAAGTATTCATAGGTGTGGCAGGTCTAATAACGAGATCAGGTTTTCAAAAGTAGTGTATTGAGGATCAAAAACATTTACTATCTATTGCGTTGTTGTGCTGTGGCTAATGCCGTCTGTCTGACGTAGGCAGATCGAGGCCCATGAAATGCATCGTGGTAAGGGGCTTGAAGTACCCCTGTCGGCAGCCTTGGCCTTGAGTACCATACAGATGACAGTACGAATTAGTAGTAAAGTTAAAAATATTCTTCAACTTAACAGCATTTAAAGAAAATCATTCGGACCTGATCTCGTAGATAAGCGTGTCAAACGCCTCATCTATATCTCTTAGTCATATGTAGTTGTGTGCTTATAGCCCGTCATGATTTGCATTTAAGGTGTTGCCAACTGCAGATGACTAAACGTCCAAGGATTGGATTCAGACCGGATTCGAAACTCGAATCTGAGATCAAGTACGGAAATTGGAAAAAAACACATTGACTGGTTTTTATAAACTATCTAACACTTTTGTTCTGCGTCCATATATTTCTTATTAGAAGATTTTTTAAGAAACAACCTACCATATTTGATCGAATCTAAGCCGCACTATTTTTCCAGTGTTAATGCTATTGAAAATGGGGTGCGACTTACAATGAAAGGCAAAGCGTTTGTTGTATGGGAGAAATTGAGTTTCCATCCCTTTCAAAAGGGAAAATGTAACTGTTGATTGTGGCTATTAGCATCCATGGCTTATCCAATTTCGCAGTTTATCTCCAGTATTTAATCTATCTTAAATATCATTGTCTGCTCGTATTTAGGACGATTTTATATACAGTTTCTTTGAATCACCTAAATATCAAAGATATTGGTAAAAGCATCGATACAAGTTCACTATAAGGCAAGAAGGAAAAGGGAAGCAATTTCATATGAAGAAAAAACGGAAACAGAGCATCAGCCTGTAATTATTTTACACGGATGAAACAAATATAATTTTCGTTCGTAAATATTCAAAAATACTTAACAATTCTTTTACATTTTTATTTACTTCATTCCTTTTTTTAAATGTTACTTAAGAAATGTATGATAAACGCCGCCGTTTGGGAAAATGGTGGCCTGTGATAAATCTCAAGTCAGATGTGACGAATCATTTTCGAAACATGATACTGACGGTTAGAGTAATTACAGGTGTATGTATGCATTTGAAAGTTTTCATTACTAGTAAAATAAATTAACGATTTAGTATTCATCATGAAAATTATTTTTTAAAAAAATTCTGAAGTGTCGTTTAGCTTCAACACATTTTTTTCCCTGAAAAACGTGTAGTGAATTGGGGGTGCTGCTTAAAGTCAATGAAAACGTTTTTTTTTTAAAAAAAAAATATGCTTAGAATTAGGAGTGCGGCTTCGAACCGATGGCGGCTTATGGTCAAGTAAATACAGTATTTTTATCCGCTATGTACAACTAAAGATCGGAGTAAAACAATATGAGGCACAAGTGAAAACTTCTTTTCATCCCACTTATCTGAGGCGTGAAAAGCCACGAAGGCAGACATATATTTCAATTTAATTCTCAATCCTAAATCATTCACTTTAACTGTCTATATATGTATATAATATACATTTATATATATTAAGTGTTGTAGTAGCGTTGGCCGGCGTTGGTTTGTTGTCATATCTGGTTTAGTGAAAACATCTTCAGAATAACTTTTCATCTTTTTATTTTGAACAATACATAGCGTAACTGGTTAATCACTTTTATGTTTCACATATATTTGTTAAAAACACGAAAACAGACACATATAACAAAAGCGAAATCTTGACGGACACAACACAAAGACAAAGAGAGCTGGAGTTATATACATTCTTACATGATGAAGGTAAGCAGACAAAGAGGGCGATTACACAAGATTTTTGCTTTTATACCAGCAGTGCAAGAGCGTGATTATTACGTTATAGTAGTTATGTTTGGGTAGAATGGGCGGGGCAGGGATTTCGGACTAGCCGATTACGATTAAGATTACATAGTTATTTTTTGAACCAAAGAATTAAAAATTGTGTAAATATTAGTACAAAGCGTTAATAAAAAGTTTACTAGAGGGAATTATTACATATATATATATATATATATATATATATATATATATATATATATATATATATATATATATATATATATATATATATATATATATATATTAATCTACAACTATTTGAGGATTTCAAAACATATTCAAACTCAATAATAAATATATGTATTTTAACTACCTGTGCTTTTATTACAGTTTCCGAACAATTACAAACTACATTAACAAATGCAAACATAATTTTTTTCTGAATAAATTATACACATTTTTATCATATTTGTATTATATTAGCATTAAATATAGAGAAGTATTGGTATTGCAATGTGATACGAAACCCAAATTGATACGCCTTTTGGATTACTTATCAAACCTTCTTTTGTTTATTCGCCAATTATTGCATAATTGAAAAATACCTTTGTTTAACTGAAAAATTTGCGTGGATGCAACTTAATTACATTTTTAGCCATGTCTTTGTTATTTTGTGAGCCTCAACAAACATATAAAAAGAAACTAATCTGAGAGAGAGAGAGAAATAACCAGATCATTTTTATTTTTTAATATTAAAAACCACTGTTAATGTCAACGGGACCTAGAAAAGAACTACGACTCAGCATGGATATTGTGACTTGAATCTGACCTTATAGTAGGAAAATACAATATGCTATAAAACAATAGCAAATAACCATATTTCTTTCGTTTGATCTAGAAACACTTTTATGTGTTATAGTAGTGGTTCTTAAACTGGGGCCCTTGGACTTCCGGCGGTCCCTAGAGCTTTTCTAGAGGATCCGCGAAGGTCTCATATTTAATTCTACGGTTTCCTTCTTTTACGGACTGTGAAAAGCCTCTTGGAAAAATTGAAAGATGGGCCATTCTACACTATATTACTAAATTACTAAATTAAGAAAAATTACTAGAAAATGTGTTTTGATCTAGAATACTCAGTTTTTTATTGTTTGCAAATGCATAGTCCTCACCACAACATAAGGCTTTCAAAAAATACTAGAAACACAAGAGCAAAAATTAAGAATAGAATCTATAGCGTGCTAATACGATAATGATTGTACTCCACTCGATTTCCTAATAGAACTAATTATTCGTCTTAAAAAATAAGTACAGGAAGCGTAGAATCAGAATTGAGACTGCAGATTTCTAATACAGGGTGTCAGGGCTTAAAGTATCCAAAAGATACGGTGTATTATTAAAGAGCTACCCATCATAATGTAATTAACTGCTCATGATCGGATTAGAAAACCATCCGATACTTTTTGGGTCTAGTTCGATTGGCTGCACGTGCGTGCATTATTGGGCAATCACAGACGATAAACTTTTTACACTGGCTTCATTAGTAAAGATAAGGACGGGGCAATAAAATGAGTAGTGCGTACTTTGGTTAACGGAATTAAATCAGTCACGCGTGTACAGAGACGTGTTCGAACAGAATGGAATGAATGTCGTTACTGATTTGCCTAATAGACTTATCAGGACTCCTACAAAATGAATCCTGCACCTGATCAACAGTTTCTTCTACCACGAAAACTTAAGGTGCCTGACAAGTGCAAAAACGTCAGTTTTGATGAAAATGACGAATTTTGTTTACTTAAAATTTTATATAGTTGAATTTTCTGCTTTCTAAAAATAAAAATAAACTTCAATTACTTACGAAGTTATAGCAGTTATTATTTCAAAAGAGAGCAGCAAAAACGAACCGGAAGTTAGATATCGAAACCCGAAGTGTTTGAATTTTAATACTGTTTTTTACACTTTTTTCGTGTTTATCGAATTTATTTTTTTTTTAAAAAAAACTAACTTAGGTAAGGTAATAGCGGGACATGGTGATATTTTTTAAAAAAATAATTTTATTGTTTTAAGTAAAATATTCGTCATTTTTCGATTTTCTTATGCCCTTGCTTATCCATATTTTGTTTCATATTTAACTTTTTTTTATGTATTTGATAGAAAACTCTGTTCTAAAAGACAAAATATTAATTAACTATGCCTAAAGTAAAGGTCTGGAAAATCTAAGGAATTTGCTTCATCAATTATACTAACAGTAATGAGAATATTGACACAGAACTAATCCCGAAATACTTTGTCAGCTCGTGACAAAAAGTTGAATTCTATTCATAAATGTTTCGAAATTTTCTCAGAAATCCTTTTTCAGTAACATTTTATGGATTATTTTACTTAAAGATACAATTGTTGAACTTGAAACGTTTCACTTAAGTGCATTATTAATGTTAATTCCTTTTAATTTGTGATATACAGGTTTATTATCATTATATGTATATATATATACATATATATAAATATTTTTATTATTAAAAACATAAATAATATATATATATATATATATATAATATATATATATATATATATATATATATATATATATAGTAAAGAAACTATTGATGTTTTTAATAATAAAAATATTTATTCAGTTCATAGTTATGACTTTGAAGATCTTTTCAATTCCATTGATATATATGATATTATTAAAGTAATTTTAGAAAACCACAGTATTCATAACCTTATTATTAATTTTAACAAATTTAAAACTTTCATAGATTTTGTCTTAAAAGAAAATTACATCAATTTTTTTAAGGGCAGTCGGAAACCTCTGTACCGACAATGTCAAATTGGCTGTTTTCGAGGTACATTTTCTCAAAATCTGTTATATGTACATGCTTGAAATTTTTCATATAATTAAAATACACATTTCTCATTATACTCAAATGAGCTTTTAGCTAATTTTGAATTTTTTCATAATTTATAAAATATTTTATCAAACATAGTTTACGTTAACCCGTTTTTCACATAAAAAAATTTGTAAAAAATAAATTTTGGGTTTTTTACAAAAAGCTCATTTCAGTATATATTAGCCATCATTATAAATATATCATAAAAAATTTACATACCTGTGAACAGTAGTTTCTAAGAAAAGGAACATCGAACATCAAAAATTGACATTTTGAGAAAAATTGATTTTAACGTATAATTACTTTTTAGTTAAAACATGCCAGCTCCATATTCTAAATCATCAGCATTTTTAGTAGCTCATCATCTTCTTTCTTCCTTTTAAGTCTTTTTCCTTCCTAACTTCCTTTGTTTTTTGTAAACAATAGTATTTTGCTCGTAACAGCCTCTGTTTGTCGAGGCACTCCATCGCCTGTACCGTGTAATCACCAGGCTCAATACACATTTTTCTCAAAATTTCTAGTTTTGATACATTCCCCATATTAAATGAGGAAACTGCATCATATGTACCCAGTGACAAAACTTCTAATTGTACAAATGTTTTCTTCGGTACACGAGACCATATTACATTATTTACACTTTCGTTAGGATTTTGCGTACCTCCATGTAAACACTTTTTTAGCAATTCTGGATTAGCTAAATCCCTAAAAACAGGTCGCATGGCCTCCACAACATCCACAGGTAAACTATTTTTGTGATGATAAGTCACCCCAAGCAATTCTGCTTTTTTAAATTTGCACCACGTATCTGAATCAGAGGGACAAAATCCATGCTGAGGTTTTTCATCGGTTGATAGCTTGTGTAAAAATATTGCCCATATGGCTTGTTGCATGTCCTTCACGCTAGACAAATTTCTGCGGATAGCTAGACCATAATATGCTTGCAGACGGTCGATTTCTGCCTCTGTCAATCTATTTCTTCCGCATAAAGGCTTTTCGTCAGAAAGTTTTTGACCTCTCATCTTAGTTTTCAAGCGTCGAAGACGTGTCCCCATTCTTTTCATAACATGACCTATGCATTCTAATTTCTCGACAGAGCAATGGTCACCATATACTTTGTTCTCGACAATAGAAGTAAAAGCTTTGGAGTCCCCATCTCCTAAATATTTTGTGTACCGAACATTGTAGAGAGACTGGGAACGCTGAAAAATGGATAGAGCTCCAGCTACTTCCATCTTACCGCTGTAGCCTTCAAAATTTCTCTTACAATTTTGAAGATACTTGGTTTTGTTCGGACAAATACAATGTTTTGAAAAAACTTCGACATCTATAACTTTGCCGGTATCAACACTTGTGACTGTCACCAAGCCATTCTTCGAAGAAAAACCACGCTTCTGCCAGCTACCATCAACAGCAACAGCAAGGTCCCTTTTTCCATCATTTTCATCAACAGCTTCACGAACAGCTTCTGCCATACTGTGTTCACAGGTTTCTCTTGTTGCCTGCAGTAAAATGTGGTTGTACTTTGAGAATTTTGTGGGTGGCGGGGGAAGATTCATGATACCGCAAAACATCCTAGCAGACTCAGCACCTTTACCTATGCATTGCATAGCATACACTAGCCGGGTATTCAGTTCGTAATTCTCAGAACTATCGCATTTCTTGGAGTTAAAAAAAGTATAGTTATATTTACAAGAAGGACATTTTAAGTGAAACTTCACAGCTTCACCACAGTTACTTTCACTGAGGTGCAACCTGAGTCCTGTTTTTTCACACTTTATACATTTTACAGCTTCAAAAACACACAAGCTAAAAGGTTAATGTCCACAATAACATTTCTAAAACCAGAAAAAGCCTCATCCGAATATGAAATATCCATGTTTACAATTTTTCTCTCACTGACAGATGGTTCAGTTTCATTAGTACAAAGCTTTGCACCATCAGCACAATTTTTTTCAACAGCAGAGTTTTTGGAACAGTAGAATTGCTTTCACCACAACCATCATTACTTTTATTACATCCTCCTTTATTAAAAACTCCTCTTCGTTTCTTAAATACTTTAGTCGATGCTCTAGGCATGGTAAAGTCGATATATTATAGCAATTTTTTTGAAAGTTTAAGCTTAATAATGTTAAACAATACTTGCGAGTTCAAAAATTATAACGCAGTTTTGAAAGTGTAAACAAACACTGATTTGACCATTAAAAATACAGTGAAGTTTCAAATGGGTTAGGAAATAAAATAATAAAAGGCTCAATTTATACAATAAAAGATAAATGTTTTGATTTATACCAGACGCTCAACTTTTAAGCCAAAACAAAAAACTTTGTTTACTTTTACGCTTGTCAAATGGGCGTGGCCCAGTTTCAACGATTATTTAAAAATAGGTTTTTAGGGCTTCTACTTACCCTAGAAGTTAAAGTAAGGTATTTTTAGAAAGGTTAAAATCTGTACTATGTGGAAATGTAAAAATCTCAAATTGTCAAAAAAATCAAATTTTACCTTTCCGACTGCCCTTAATGGTTCTTTATAAAAGCAAGAGAAAGGACTCCCACAAGGGGGCCCAGCTAGTAATAGTTTGGCTAATCTTTATTTACATTTTTATGAATAAAATTATATTATTAATAATTACTACTACATTTTTAGATATATTGACGATTTAATTATTTTTGGTAGAAATGATATTTTAATTCCCATTATTAATTTTTATCCGGCTTACTTAAACTTAGTTAAAATTAATAATTATCGAATCAAAACAAATTACCTAGATGTAACACTGTATATTAAGGATTTGAAACTACATAGTAATATTTATGATAAAAGGGATGCCTTTAATTTTAATATCATCAAAGTGCCTTACTGGAATTCTAATTTATCAATATCTATGTATATAAATATTATTTTTATCTATATTTATCGCAATAATGTATTACTTAACGATAAAGCTAATATTTTTTTAAATCTTAAAAAAAATTTAATCACTGTATTGAACATGGATATCCTGCTAACTTTCTTTGTAATTATATTTATAATGGTTTTAATGATACAATTAGTATTACTGTAATTATTTACTGTTATTATGTTTTGTAATGATTTTTTAAATTTATACAATATTTAATTTATTATACAATTATAAAATAGATAGTGCCACATGCTTATTAAGTTTTTTTAATATATATTTTTTGCGTTTCTTTTATATTTTACACTAATTTTTATATGATTATTATTTTTATGATTTTTTAAAAGTGTATATATATATATATATATATATATATAATTTTCTTAATATCGTACACAACTAATTTTATGCGGTTCTGCTCTCACCTCTTGTATTTGGCGGGAACACATTACTTGTTGATGCACTCTTGGCCATCGTTTACACTCCGAATTAGTAGGTTATGTTTTTGTTCATATGTTATTTAGTTTAATGATTTTTTAATATTTAAATTCTACATATATAATTCTTTCCTTTCCTCTTGGTACATAATACGACAAATTACAGGTGAAGTTTGGCTGGCCGCAAAACTTGTTTAAACCTGCAATCCTGGTTCCTTTTTTCCAGGAGTTTGTCATTATACTACTGCGCCTTCTTCCTAATTTTATTTATCTTAGGTATATAACTATATGTTTATTTTTATATTTTCGTTCATATATTTGTGTATAAGTATATATATGTATATAGTTATATATTGAATTTTTTATATTGGATTATATATATATATATATATGTAAGGATAATTAAATTAGATTAAAAATTAAATTCCCTATCTAGCACTTGACTCTATCTTTCTCAGTCCCCATATTCAAGTATCAAACTAATCACCCATTTGTTTCTTCCGAACATATGGCCTAGCCAATAAACATGTCTAATTCTAGGGCGTTAGATTTAATAGTCAACATATGTCAGCATTAACTTGCAAGCATCATCTTCAAAGCAGCGACACTTACCAGATGTTTTTCACGTGTTATTCACGTGAACCCCCATGGCGTGCTTTTTTCATCCCTGCTCGCAGTCAGAATAGATGTAGAAACGATAGAATAAAGACCTTCCTTTTTAAACTTTAATCTGATTCTGTCTTTAAAATCATGACATATATATATATATAATTAGAAGTACAATTGCTTCCTTTCCTAAGATTTTGTACATGGATTCGTAAAATTTGATCTGGAATGCATTTTAACTCCTATGGGGCACCCCTTAGAATATAGAAGGTTTTCTCGGGGAAAAAATCTGCATAGAAAACAAAATTACTAAGGAGGAAAAAAAACAAAGTGTATTCATATGGAGGTTTTAAAACTGTTCTTTATATGCTTTTCTTTATAATTTCTTATAACCTTTGTGACAAGCAATATTTTTAAAAGAAATTTTGGGGAACATTTAATGACAAAATAACACACATTAATGTAAAGGGTGTTCTTTTAGAGGTATAGAACTTTAAATTGCAATAAAACAACGATGTATTATTCGATTGACATGATTTTTTTTATTCGAAAGATAATCTTGTCGCATTACATTTTAAATATGATTTCTGGCATATGACTGCCACGGCTGGCTCAGATGTAGTCCAATCTGGACGTCCAATTTTCGATGAATTCTTCCAACATTTGTGGCCGTATAACGGCAATAACACGGCGAATGTTGTCTTTCAAATGGTCAAGCGTTTGTGGCTTAACCGCATAGACCAATGACGTTACATAGCCCCACAGAAAATAGTCTAGCGATGTTAAATCACAAGATCTTAGAGACCAATTCACAGGTCCAAAACGTGAAATTAGGTGGTCACCAGACGTGTCTTTCAATAAATCGATTGTGGCACGAGCTGTGTGACATGTTGCGGCGTCTTGTTGGAACTACAGCTCCTGGACATCATGATTGTTCAATTCAGGAATGAAAAAGTTAGTAATCATGGTTCTATACCGATCACCATTGACTGTAACGTTGTGGCCTTCATCGTTTTTGAAGAAGTGGTCTGCCAGCCCATAAAGTGCACCAAACAGTCAGTTTTTCTGGATGTAACGGTGTTTCGACATACACTTGTGGATTTGCTTCACTCAAATGCGGCAGTTTTGTTTGTTGATGTAGCCATTCAACTAGAAGTGCGCTTCATCGCTAAACAAAATTCGCTTATGAAAATCGGGAACAACGGCAATCTCGTTTTGGGCCCATTCGACGAATCTACGCCTTGCTTGATCATATTTAAAATGTAATGCCACAAGAGTATCTTTCGAATCAAAAAAATTCATGTCAATCGAATAATACATGGTTGTTTTATTGTAATTTAAAGTTCTATACCTCTAAAAAAACACCCTTTATTTTATATTGCATATTTCTTAAGCTCAAGATACTTAGTGAAAATATATACCTGTTTTTCCATGTAAAAATATTATTTTTCAACGAAATAAAGTTTTTCTTGTTTGCTTTTTGTTTCTGTAATTTGTATTTAAAAACTATACATTTAGACGTTAAGAAAAATTTTTTTTGACTCTATAAAATTGGTAACAAAATTAAAAAAAAGAATTTGAAACAAATATATAACACTGATATGGGCTTATAAAAGACTTGTTATTTTGATATAAGGAGGTTTTAGGTTGTTTTAGCTGTATAATTTTTTAAGACTTGGATTTTAATTCTTTCAATGCGTTTTTCTCCCAAACAGACTTTTCCATTTTTTATCACATAGAAATATGTTATCTCAAAAAGTCCTTGTGATAATTGCATGAAATTTAGCATCAATGTTTATTATTATAGTATGAATGTTGTGTACTAGAGAATAAGAAAAAATAATATGTTTACCTTTTTTATGATTGTTTTTCTTTGTGATAAATGCAAAATTTTTGAAAATTTTCATTTTGTGCACTTTTTGTCCTCTAATTTTGTGTTAAATTGAAATTATTCAAAGACGGTAGGGCAAAGTATAGGTAAACGCTTTTTGAATAAAATTCAAAAAGATTTTTTTATATCTTATGCATTAGAATGTATTTTACAGTGTTTCCCGCAACGTGCAAAAAATGCCTAATTTTAACCTAAAATTGTCCATTTTCTTACAAAAATTACTTACCTTTTTTGTTATTTTTATAAGTTTACAATTATATTCAAACAAAAAATGAGTTTAAAAATGACCTTTCAGCATTATTTCAAAATTGTTCCCCCCCCACACAACTAGTCAGGCACCTTAAGGGTACTTGCCAGTTTGAGATACCAAAGTTTCTATCTCCTTTAATTTTTTTTCCAATTGGTGGATGGATTTTGATGTTGGAGGGTTGACATTCCATTCTGATTGAATACATTGCAGTACACGCGTGACTGATTTAAAGTCCGTTAACCAAAGTACATATTGCACCTTTTGCTGCCACGTCCACTTCTTTGATAATGAAGTCAGTGTAACAAGCTTATCACCTTCGATTGCCGAATAATGCTCGCACGTGCGGCCGATGGGGTTTCCAATCCGTGGATGTGTAGTTTATTACATTCTAAAGAACAGTCCCGTAATAAGCCATAACTTTTGGATAATTTAAGCCTGGACACCCTGTATTAAAGCTGATATAAAAGCACTTTCAAAATAAATGCAGCACCATTGTCTTCATTAAATATTTTAATGAATACAGATAAACACCTTATTTGTTCGAAATGTTAAAAAAATATGAATACGTAGCAGAGACAGTCTTAGGACTATTGAAGAGTTTTTAAGGCTTTCAACCATGTGTGTTGTTAGTCAGAGAATGATTTTCAAAATGTTGAGGGTCCGTTATGTTCGACTGACACATAAATTTGAGAACCACGGTGATGTAAAGTTTAAAACCCATTGTTTTATAGGTATTGATGCATTCGTCGTTAAGAGTTATGTGAAATCTAATAATTTGCAATAGCAATAATTCGTGAAAAAAGTTTAGTAAATTAAACAACGATTCTGAAAAATAATCTATTATACCAAGTTTCAAAAATGGAATTAAATTTTTAATTTTATGCTCAATAATTTCTTAATAACACACATAAAATAAAAATATTTCTTACATTCAATAGGGACATTATTTTAATTTATTTAGACCCTTGAATTCATTTCGAATAATTAGAAATTGAATTAAAAGTATTATAGAAAATATAAAGAACTTGATGTAATCATATATATCAAATACCTTTATACCGTAGAAGACAGTTTTGTGAAAATTTAATTTAGTGAATATCTTCCTCATGAAGCCTTTCATGCAAAGATGCCGCTGCAAATTTTCCATGAGAGTACAGAAATTAGTTTAGTGATATTGACTTATTCAGTTGACAGTTTTCAGACACTTATAATGAGGAACTTTCAAAGACTTTCAACAAATTCGATTCAGTAATTGAATAAACTAAACGATATAACCTGTTCAAAATTTTCAGGATACCTCAAAGGATGTTTACAATGACTGAGATATTAATTCTTAAATTCAACTTTGAAGTCAAATACATAGAATTTGTAATTTAAATTCAGATTCTCTGTCATTCGGGCAATCGGGTTTCGTATAGAACAATTATGAAATATCCTTAAATTAATTCGGCAAAAGAGGTCACTGTTCTTCGTTTATATTAATTATTATTGATGGTATCTTCATTTCAGCTGAGATCCAAAAATATCAGAAGTTATGGGATGTTGTGAGACTAAAAATTTTACACTAGATGTTTAATAATGAACTTAAATTAAAAATTCACAACATGTATGTGTTCGTTTTAAATATAAAAAAAACTAT
The DNA here is from genome assembly GCA_019973935.1 of Trichonephila clavipes. Taxonomy (NCBI): domain Eukaryota; kingdom Metazoa; phylum Arthropoda; class Arachnida; order Araneae; family Nephilidae; genus Trichonephila; species Trichonephila clavipes. Next base: position 165,120 of record BMAU01015766.1, on the reverse strand, counting down.
ATCACACATACTACTGTTTCAATACCTGATTTGATTTATTACAGTACGCAGAATAGTTTCTTGAGTATCTAAGTTGATATTTTAGAATTTTCCCTCGAATTTTAGGAAATTTCATTATTTAAATTTAAATTTGCATTACTTTTTAAAAGGTAATTTATAATTTAATCATTGAATAAATGGAAAAAAATGCAGGTTTTTTTTTCCTCTAAAAACAGTTTCAATTACAAGATAAGTAAGTGTAATAGTATTAAATTATTGTATTGAATTAATCATAGCATTTATTAGCTTGCAATACAATACAAATCACTATAGTACAATGGAATACTTTCCGGAGTTGAATGTTTGAAAATATATGACAAATTTTATCTTTAAGCGAAGGAGTTATTTATTGAAATGAAGTTTTGAGAATAGAATAAGATACCATAGCCAAATCCCCACTTATTTACGAAATTGGCGCTTTATTAAGGCGACAATTTTATGCAAATGAGCTCATGCTTTGCTATTTTGCCACTGGGGAATTAAATATTAAAAAATGAAAACTGGATCGAAAAGGGAATTTTTTGTGAATTGTAGGAAATCTGAATGCATGGAAATATGGTATGATATTATATTAATGATAGTAAGAGCTAGGATGCGTGTAGGAAATTATTAACTATTTATCAATTTTTTTTCTACCAAATACTCTGTTTTTATATTCAGGCATTTATTATTATCTAGATTTGAGCAGGAAAGCAAAAATTTTCAAAGTTTTACCATTATGCGTACAAATTGAAAATAATTAGTGGATTGCAGTTGAAATAATAGTATAAATAATCCATGAATTACATATAAGCAAATTTCTTCTTAAAAATTGAATATTGAATCTATGTTAAGAGATAAATGTTAAAAAAAATCATACTTATTCGAATACATTGGTCAATTTTTTAATAAATTTTATAGAGACTCAATTCAATGTTTAAGAAGACTATGCACCTTTTGAGCCTTTTATTATGTAATTAAAATTATATTTTAGCATTTCTTATAATAATGTTTGTGTTCACACACACACACAAAATAGATACGGGATGAAACTTTGCAAATATTATTCACCCAATTTTAAAAAATTTAATTTTCTTAAAAAAAATTGGAAATTTTTAAATTGTACTCTTTTTATAATTATTTCTTTTTTAACCTCACATTTTTTGTCACATTCTTAAGGATGTTTTAAACAGCTTTAGGGATCAATTTTACAATAACGTAATTAGTTTTAGAGTTAAAAAATAAAATGTTGATGTGTATGATAAAATTCAACAATAGATCAAAATCTACATTTTAATTTTTTTTTAAAAAAAAACAATAAGTTTACAGCAAAATCGGTCCCTAATTTTGTTACATGCATTATATATAACACTCAGGAAAAATGGAAGTGAGTGGTAAATAATTGTGGAAGAAGAAGGATTTTGAATGAGAAAAACCGTTTTTAAGTTTATAATTCTAAAAAAAATCCTTGTTATAACTAAAATAAAAATAAAATATTCCTTTAAAATATTAGTTACAAATTTTCTTAGAAATATATAATAGCAGCTTCATATAAATTCAACCCATATATTTTATAAATTATCCTTTTTTAATGAGTATTAATTGCATAAGAAAATTCAAAGAAAATGTTAATTTTTTTTTTTGTCATTACAGAAATTTTTAATTTTTTTACTTCACATAATATTCAGAAAATTTTATTTTTATGAAAAACAGAATAGATATGAACTGAAATGATAAAACTATTAATTCAAAATGCCTTAATTTAAAAAAAAATATTCATGCACACATCTGAAAAGGAAAAAAAATTATATTAATGTAGTACTTAAAAAAATATTCTATTTTATTTGTAACACCTTATTTTTTAGTCATTATCTTACTTTCTTAAAATAGCTTTCTTGAAGATAAAAAAATTATTGCTCTTTCTATATTTTCCGCTGAAATGTAAGTATTGAAGTTATTCTATTGTAGTTTTGTACTATTTATAGTATTAACTATTTTAAAAAATTATAACATTATTTAATACCACTATATAGTTTATAGGCTTCAAAAGTTAAGCATTTTATTTAAGTAGTTCTGCTCACACACACATTACTTAGATTTATTGTGCTATCTGAAAATTTCTATTTTTTTCCTTTCAAATTAACTGCGCATTATTTATTGTACAATTATTTTTCCTGTAAAAAAGCAATATTTTGGGTTCGTACAAATTTATAATGAAACATGTGCATTCTTCATCAATTAAAATAAGAATTAGGTATTAACATATAAAATCGTTCCTACGAACAGAAAAAAAAAGTCATTAAAAAATTGAAAACAAACTGTTGGTAATTCTAAAAATAATTCAGATTCAAAGTACAAGCTTGGTTTACATTAATGTTTTATAGCTAATGTAATTAAAATTCAAAATTACTAACTCATATCAGGTAGTATAAGGAGTTTAAATTCTCATAAAATCTTTACCAATTTATTAATTACTTAAATTTTATCTATAAATTAAAATATTTCAATTACTCAATTATGTATTTAATAAAATCATAAATTTTATTCTGGAATTCTATTCATAGGATAACTACAGTACATTATTTATATGTGGCTCTTTTGCTAAATCTAGGGGGGAGGGCAAATACGAGGGCTATTTTTAAAGTAAGGTCCGTTGGCTCGTATAGTTCCCTAGTTCACGCGTACGCCGCAACGAGTCTCTACATTACAGACCAGCATCATTTGCGAACACTCTCGTACCATTTCCAGCTCTGTAGTAGTTGTGTAAGCTTCGCTGTTTGTTTTTAAAATATTTAAGGTGATTGAATTAACCGCCAAGAGTGAGATACGGTGCGTTATCCATTTTTTGACTGTGATAAACATGTCGGCCATCGCCACGTAACAGAAGTTTATGGCACTTCGAAAGTTCGAAAATGGGCCAGGAAGTTGAAAGATTGGTGAACAAACGTTCATGATGAAGAAAGCTCAGGCCGCCTCTGTAATCACTGATGATTTGATGCAAGCCGTTGAATCTGTGTGACAAGCAAGACTGTGTTTGAAGTACCTTTTCTGGTACCTCGAACACAGTCTTGGCGGGAAACGTTTCAGTGACAACAAAAAAGTGAAAGCGGACGTGAACTCTTGGCTCTCCAACCAGGTGGCAGACTTTTTTGAAGAGGGTTTTCAAAAATTAGCTCAAAGGCAGGACAAGTGCATTAATAAACTCGGCTACTGTGTAGAAAAATAGGCAAAAATGTATACAATCCTAAAAAAAAGTTTTTTGATACAAAATATTGTTGTTATTTTCTTAAAAACAAACGGACCTTATTTAAAAGCAGCCCTCGTACTGCCATGTATACTTTTACTTTCGTATAGACAGATTTATTATAGCTATTCTAATGCTTCTTACATTTTCTTTATAATATTAATAGTAAAAAATTAATTTAATCTTCCGCAGAATTTGTTTTAATTAAGTAAAGGAACTTCTCACATTTCATAAAAAGAGTTTTTTGATATTGTTTTTTTTATAATTTCTGTATTCGTTAATTACAAATTCAATTATATCTGTTTCAAATTGCTGATAATTAACATAAAATATTTGATATCTTCGTTCATTTTAGAATACAAATTTCTGTTTGTAATAAGTTAATTTTAATGTGCATATATAAATATAAAGTTCAATATCTTTTCTAGAAAGAAATATGAATGATGGCTGAAAATATATATTTTTCTTTATATACATTTAATAGAATGTATTTTTAATATTCATAATTCTAAACTAAAATTTAAACTCAGTGGCGCTACAGCTCTTTGAAGCCCAAGGCCTATTGAGCTCATCTCATTATACATGAACATTGGGCGCTGAGGTGCATAATCTATGTCCTGTTCAGGTGGTCATTCTGAAAGTCCCTCCGCCACTGTTTAGTTCGTAAGCAAGCTTGGTTAATTATATATTGACCCACCGAAGGGATGAAAGGCTGAGTCACTACCTTACCCAGCCCGAGGATAGAACCCCAGACCTATGATGTGGAGGGAAGATACGCTACCATTCGGCTACTGAGCCTCATTTATAATTCTAATCAAGCAAAAAAAATGTTGTTTCGCCAACGTTTAAAAACAATAAAATTCATGCATCTAAAATTTTACAGACTTTTAAAAATAAGCTTCCTTCTTTTTAAAATAAATTTTCTACTTCTTATACTCTTAATTTGACCTGGTAATTTAATCAAATATTTTTTTAATTGCTGATCTGCAATTCAAGGATACAATCCGTGGCATTACACAAAGGTAACTTCTGAGTAATAAATGAATTATATTTTTTTAATTACATTCTGAATGGAAAGTCTTGTTTAATAGTATAGTATTACAACAGATAAAACATACATTTCTTTTGTCTCTCCATACAAACAAAAATAACATGAATTCGAAACACAGAGCTGCATAGTCTTGTTTTAGATATATAATACAAAGAAGAAAAAATACAAAACTTGATTGAAACAATGAGGCAACATAAGTGAATTTTCTGAAAAATGAAGTCTGTTTTGATTTACTATTCTCTTTTATATACTTCACACATTTTCTTTCATTAAAAATTCATCATAACACCCAGACACAAAAGCATTTTTTTTTATTTTCGATAATTAATATTAACAACGGTGTAATTTACAGCTAAAGGGTTGGAAAAAAAGGTTTGGTGTAATTATTCACCTTTATGTATTGTTCGAATACATTAATTCACTGAATGTTTTTATTCGTGTTATTTGAAAGTAGAGTATAATTATCAAAGAATGAATCCCACTTATTTCTTTTAATTATTATTTTCTTTTCCTAGATGTATTAAGAAGAATTATTAAAAAAATACCTTATTGCTCCTGGATGCATAATCCATTTTTAGATAAGACAAAAACATATACATTTCTCACAATATTATTTCAGCTGATCGGAAGGTAAATAATTAGAGAAAGCCTTTAAAAAAAAGAAATAATTATTTATGCATCAATAAACGTTCTTAATTATATGTATAGTTGTTATCAATGAATTATATATATAAAAAAATAGTAATACTTATAGATATTTTAAGAACTCGGGTAGTCAAATAAGGTTACTGAAAAGAAAATGTCAAAGTTGAAATTTGTAAGATTTATTTTGAATAATTTATAATAGAGTATACGCTTCATTCTTCATTTTAAGTTTTTTATTTCAGCTTTCATTTATCTTATATTAATAATAATAATAACGCAGATTTTTCGTGACAATTTGATATTCCTCATAAAACATTTCTCTTTATTTATTTGTAGTTTTAAATATGTCCCCAGTTCATTAAAAATAATATTTAAAAAAAGACAGAAATGAGTGCAATTTAAAGACAAATAATGTCTCTGTGCATATATATATATAATATGAATTATTGTTTTTTTTCAAAGCCTAATGTATACTACTGTTTGTAAACTTGACACAGTTATCAATGATTTTCAAAAGTAAAAACAAAAACAATCATAGGGATACAATTATGTGGTTGAATTTACAAAAATAAATGCCCATTACATGTAGGATATCAGAATTTGCTGAAATCACCACGCGTTTCAATGCGTTTTTAAATCTATTCAAACATATTTGAATTCGTACCTGGAAGAGCATTTTAAATTGCTCCCATCCCATCCCCAAAATTCAGCTGCATCAGCTACAAAAAGGCGAGCAATAAACGAGATCCCAAATGACGAAATCCCAAATATGTTAAAAAGGCGACATATCCGTTTAATAGAAAGGCTAAGGAGAAATATATAATGTTGATAAGAAAGCTGATATTTTTTGCAATATATGATCGGACATTGTCCTCATGAAGTAAAGATTTAGAAATGCATTGTAAGAGGTGCATAATTTCATGATTCTGAAATTCTCCAATGCACCTGTTGATATTTATAGGCAACTTTGTAAGCCACTAACAGCCTTCGGATACGAGTAATCACTTTTATCTAGTAGTTATGTTGCTCGGCTACAGATCCTAGCGTCGCGGTGAAAGTTAAGGTCTACCGAAATAGGAGATCCGAGAAATACACGTATTCGAATTCTTAACTTTCATTAACTTTAACTAAGTCGCTTAAACTGACACTTATTTTAAGCGTACGTAAATTATATTTACCGCTGGCTTATATCAGTTTTCTGGTACGTCTCGCAGCACGACGTCTTCACGAATCTAATCTCCTAGAATCTTCTAGTAGTGCGTTTAAAGTTACTCGCTCAATAACCTTCCATCATCTATCTTGCTATCTCGCAACGCTCGACTTAAATGCCTTATCTAATTTAAATATCCCGTGCATCTTTTTGGAGTTGATTGGAAATAAACGCGAATTTATATTCCCCAAAATGACGCCTAAGAAGATTAGTGGAAAGGTTCCGAACAGATTCGTCACAATTATTAAACGTTCTTAACTTAGTATTGTTAAATTAATTATAAAATAACATTGTGTAACACTGATACATTTATGAGTGTAACATATCAGTGTAAATGTGTATTTTATTTTTTTATTATGTATTTTGTTTACATTCAGTAAATTAATTTTTTTCAAATAATATATATTTTGCTTTCAACTTTACAATATACTTGCGCACCACTGTTTGAGAAACGCTGACGTAGTTCATTCCCTACCTTTAATTGTGTGGTTAAAAGTCAGTGGATAATAAATTTGAGTTTGAATTTTGTTATGGCTGGTTTTTACTTGAACCCCCAAACATCAACAACCTCTACCCGGTTGTTAAAATACTTGTATCGATCTAATGTATTTAAATGTAGTTAATATTAATTTTTCTTCGACGAAAGTTTTAATATATTACTCGTTCTAAATTGATGGACAAATAGTTAACAATTCAGATTACAAAAATCATAAAAATGATTCAATATACTTATAATTTTAGTACAGTCATTTTTATTTCTTTATTACAAAAAAATAATTGTAATAGTTGTTTCTTAACTTTGCAATTAGGAACAGCGTCAATACTGTTAATTGATGAAAAAGCGTTTAATTTTGAATCAAGGTCAATGATGACGACGACATCCAAGATGATACTTCATTCTCTACATCATGTATAGGTAATGATTTTGAGTTTTCGTAAACATAACATGGTAAGCTTTTCTGTATCAAGAGGTTTTAATGACATCAAGGATCGAACCATGATTCGACAGAAATAACATCGTCTGCGAATTCGTGATGATTACTTTGTTTTGCACATCGCAAGAGGGAAAAAAATAATTTAAAAAAAAACATATTTGTGTGTGTTTTTAAAATTGGCGTGTGTTATATATATTTCCTAGATAATTTTCATAATTTAATACTATCTAGCATGAGAAAAACTACTAAAGCATATAATTATGTTAAAATAAAAGTCCCTTCATTTCTTATAAAATCAATATTTCCTGCAAATTCAATATATAAGTGATACATATGTTCACTAAACGACATATGTTTCGAAAAACCTTAAGAGGTGTTGGAAAGCTAAAATGTTATTTTTTTGAAAATTAGAGATTTTTACATTTTCAAATTGTATAGATTTTAACCTTTCTAAAAATACCTTACTTTAACCTCTAGGGTATTTAGAAGCCCTTAAAACGTATTTTTAAATAATCGTTGAATTTCGGCTACGCCCATTTTAATGGCGAAAATTGTAAACAAATTACTTTGCTTTTGCTTAAAAGTGTAACGACTGATATAAACCAAGACATGTATCTTTTATTTGAAATTGAGTCTTTTATTTTTTTTATTTCCTAGCCGATTAGATGTCTCACTGTATACATTAAATTCAATTTATCTCAACATGTAAATTTTAATGTGTGATGTACCTTTTCTGAGAAACTACTGTTCACAGATATGTAAATTTTTTACGAATTATTTATAATGATGTCTAATATTTACTAAAATGAGCTTTTTGTAAAAAACTCAAAAATTTAATTTTTACAATTTTTTTAAATAAAAAATAGGTCAAATTTCGCAATGTTTGATAAAATATTTCATAATTTATTAAAAAATTCAAAATTAGCTAAAAGCTCATTTTAGTATAATGAGAGAGGTGTACTTTAATAGTATGAAAATTTTCAAGCATGCACATAAAACAGATTTTGAGAAAAGGTACATCGAAAACGGCCAATTTAACATTGTCAGTATAGAGGGAGAGAAAGCTTTCCAACTCCCCTTAATTTTTCTGCACAAACTTCGCTTCTAAGGATTTAATTTCGATTTATTTTGCAATATGATACAGTGCATCTATATCGTATGTTATTTAGTATTCTTAAATTACAACCACCGTAAAATCAATCCAAACAATCCCATGCCTAAGGGCAAAGATCATCATAGTAAAGATCATTTGGAACAGTGCCATATGTCACATTTTGACCTATTTCGCTTAGGCACAGAGTCAAATTCTCAGTTGTCTGTGGAAAAGGCAGAGCTTCAATAAAATTCCAATGTTTACGAAATTCTTTTCAAGTCGTATTATAGAAATGAGAGTTGAGCTCATACTTATGGATCAAGTACGAGTATAACTTTTGGATTTATAAATAACTTTCTCTAGGCTACAGTTTCTGTGTGTTCTCCAGTTTTAATATGTAATCATTCTTTTTGTTTCTTAGCAATTATCTTCTTTTTTTATTTATCTAAAATAATTTTGCTGTAATTACGCTTTAAAGATAAATAATGAATTATATTTCAGCATGTACTCCCGCAACTTGTGTGGAGGAGTTGATTTGCAATCTTTACACGATATTAATAATTCTACTTATTTTAGTGAGGATTTTAACGACAGGTTGAATTTATCATTCATTATAAAGTTAAAGGTGTAAAACTGAAGATATCTTCACCTATATACAAAAAAATGGATGTTTACATATATGAAATCGCATCACTTCAACACCGTTCAAGCGATCACTAAGAAAATTGACTTGTATACCGTAGCACACACAGGAATTTTTCAAGGGGGGGGTTCCAGGGTCGAAAGTTCACCATTCTTGTATCATGCTCCTTTTGATTTTGTCGATCTTCGGGAACAAAACACAGTAAAAAACTAATTTTTGAATGCATAATTAACATTAATTAATGAAATTAATCATTAATAAGAAGTAATTAATTAAATTTTACCTACTATATATACTTAGAATTATAATCAATCGGAAAAAAGTCAATGACTTTGGGGGGATCCAGACCCCCAGCACTCTTCCCCCGCCTAGTGTGCGCCACTGCATGTATATGTATATTTTTGCGCTGTTCTCTCTGCTGCAACTCCACACCAGGTGACACTACAGCATATCAACTTTTGCACCGTTCCATCAATCACCAAGTTGCCGACAGGGTCACCAAAACGGATGTCAATTTGGCTCTATCACCGACATTTCGCTATGTTTCTATTGAATCGTCATTATAATGTAAGGAACGGCGTTGCTTGAAAATTTTTCAAATTTAACATAAAATAAATACAGCAGAAATTAATATTAATGTGACAACAGTGTTTCTCAAACTGTGGGGCGTACCCAATTCGGGCGGCATGATAACCCTACAAGGGGGGCGGAAGTTTATCGAAAAGTCGAAAACAAAAAATTATTTTAAAAGTTATTAATTTACTGAAAGTAAGCGTAACAAAATACATTTTGACATAATAAAAAAAAATAAAATACACATTTACATTGATATAATACACTTATAAATGTATCAGTACTGTGCAATGTATTTCATAATTAATTTAACAGTACTAAGTCAAGAACATATTTAATAATTACCATTGGCCCCCTATGGGCGTGTCATAAAATTATATATAAAATTCAATATTTATCTTGATAACTTATACGATTTATAATTAAAAACGTATTGCATCTTAAGAGTCAAAGCCCATTATTATTGCTTTCAATACATTATTGCATAAGGGGGGCGCGATGAAAATTATGACTGAAAATTGGGTCGCGAGTACTGAAAGTTTGAGAAGCACTGTGTTATACATCCAGATATAAATTATTTAGTATTTTAAACGTGTATTGCACAAAATGTGTTACTTTTACTGAGCAGAAATCAGCTTATAGGAAGGTGTTTTCAAAAATGGATCCACAAGAGAGTTTCGAGGCGTTATAAATGATAAAAATCTCCTTTTTATCAGCTATTAGATGCACAGACTTAAGATTAACAAAAATAAGGGATTTTGTTCAATTGAAATATGCAAAAAGTTTTTTTCTTTTTGATTAATTTGCAATTCACGTAAAATAAGCTCATTAAAAACTTCTTTATCCTTCAATTTGCATTGTTTAATTTTTTAATTCACCCATGCGAAGAATAGCTATACCAGCTAGTTCCATAGAACTACCGTGATCACGGTAGCCTAGTTATCAAGGTGTGCGAAAAGCGCACTAAATGGCGCTCCTCCACTTTTTTTTTTTAAAAAAAAAAGTTCTTCGTATAAAGAACATTTTGTTGTTAGTTTCGGTTCTTCTGAACCACTCAACGTGCAGATCAGGGGTATCGAATTCGCGGCCCGTGGGCTGCATGTGGCCCGCAACGAGCATTTTAGTGACCGAGCCCCTATATAGGTACACAATAATGCATATTATTTTCTAAAAGTAATGGAAAAAGAAACTGACGGGCAACATGACTAAATCAAGTTTAGATGATACTGCATCGTATCAAAAATACGCAGAAAAAATTTCAAATCTTAGAACTGAATTTGAAACAAGATTTAAGGGGTGTTGGAAAGCTAAAATCTTATTTTTTTGACAATTTGAGATTTTTACATTTTCAAATTGTATAGGTTTTAACCTTTCTAAAAATACCTTACTTAAAACGAATTTTTAAATAATCGTTGAATTTGGGTCACGCCCATTTTAATGGCGAAAATTGTAAACAAATCACTTTGTTTTTGCTTAAAAGTGTAACGACTGATATAAACCAAAACATGTATCTTTTATTTGAAATTGAGCCTTTTATTTTTTTTTTTTATTTCCTAGCCGATCAGAAGTCTCACTGTATACATAAAAATCAATTTATCTCAAAATGTAAATTTTAATGTGCGATGTACCTTTTCTGAGAAACTACAGTTCACAGGTATGTAAATTTTTATGAATTATTTACAATGATGTCTAATATATACCAAAATGAGCTTTTTGTAAAAACTCAAAAATTTAATTTTTACAAATTTTTAATTAAAAAATGGTTCAAATTTCGCAATGTTTGATAAAATATTTCATAATTTAATAAAAAATTCAAAATTATCTAAAAGCTCATTTTAGTACAATGAGAGAGGTGTACTTTAATAGTATGAAAAATTTGAAGCATGCATATACAATAGATTTTGAGAAAAGGTACATCGAAAACAGCCAATTTAACATTGTCAGTATTGAGGGGGAGAGAGGTATCCAACTCCCTTTAAAGATTTTACTTTTTTGGAAGCTTTGTTTGTTTCTTCTTCAATTTTTCAATGAGTGTGGATTCAGTTACCAGTCATATGTAAATGGGTATGATTGAGTTTCAGTGCGGCTTAAATTTGAAAGGTAAATTCATTGAAGTGAGTATGCCGGCATTTTACAAATTTTTACCAACCACGTTTGAAAATACTTGAAACTTTGCATATGAAATTATTTGCATGTTTGGAAGTACTTATAGTTGCGAGCAGTTTTTTTCAGTTACGAAAGAAAATCTTCCGTTAGAAATAACATCAATGAATGTCATTGATGCTGTTAAAGCTCACATTGGGTTAGTTTTGTGAAAGTAATCACTACGCACAAAATATCTCCCGAAATATAAAATATGGTAGCAGAAAAGATAAAGCAAGTGTCAGGAAGCAAACATTATTTTTTTGTTGTCTCTATTAATATTATAATGTGTATTATAATATTATTTAGGGGTATTATAATGTTATTATGTGTGTATTATAATATTATTAGGTATATTAGGGGTATTATAATGTATCATTCTAAATAAACCTACATTTCTATAAATATTGACTTTCTTTGCTGCCCAACTAAAGTTAAACCTTGTTTGTTTGGCCCAAGTTACCCTTGATGTAGATGGTATTTTCTTCGCTCGTTACGTTAGAAAATTAAAATAAATCAGCTGGACTGAGAGTTTGTAAATATGTGTATAGAACATTATTAAAAGTATAAGAAGATTATATGGCTGGTGGAATCCTTTTTAATAGTGTGAATTAATGATTATAGTTAGTTATCATAGTTATAGCCACTGAACTACACTTAGTAATGGAAGAAAGACACACACAGGGTAACGAACTCATTGCTGGCGCGTCATGAGTTCGAACCTAGTACTTGAGGGGTAAAGCCATCTCCTCACATACTCCTGAAGACCTGTCGTTTAGAGGGGGTCGTTGCGTGTTTCATCCAGCGTTCTCCCGTAGGTGTGGTGTGGTAGTTAAGTGAGGGAGCGACAAATCAGGTATCATGAAAATGGTTCAAAATTACGAGGTCCGTCACCAATAGCTCTCATGCAGCCTTATAGTGCCAAGTAAATATATCCTCAATTCTCTTCTAACTCGCCATTTTCGACTGATTCTCCAAAACAGTTGAATATTTTATCCCGTAATCCTTTCCGCTTAAAATAATTAAAACAAGTAAAGTAATTGCACCACACTTAATTGCTTACAACTTAGTTAAATATTAATCCGTTAATATGTATGTGTGTAGTACCCAAATAAATCCGATAACAAAGTACTGAACTTAAACAATTACTAGCGCATACTCCAATATATTAGACTCACGGTTTAGATTTATATTAGGTTTACCTTATCGACATTCGCCCAAGCAATAACTGTTACTAGAAGCTGTTTGAGCGTAGTGGTGTGCTCTCTCTACGCACATTTCAGTGAATACCTATGATTTCGAAGTGGTGTTTTGGGTAATGTAGAATTCGAAGGTTATATGGAGGACACACACAGTGCAGTCTAGGCTCAACTGTGACAGTTACAACGGAATTTCCGCTCTGTTGTACCTGTTATAGTTAACATAGTCCTGGTTGGATTGATATTAATTTTGAAAGTGGGAACTGTGGAGTATATTTGTAGCGTTATTAATTGTAGGAGAACAGTGTTAAAATGGTAATTATTGATTATGAATAATGTTGAATGTGTTGTGTTTTATATATAATTTTAAGATCATCTAGCATTAAAGTTATTTTTTACCCATTCAACGACATTAGAATAGAAACTCGTAAAAATGCTCAAAATAAGAATACGTTCATTAAAATTCGTTAAAAAAGGCATACATATCGTTTCTTCATTTTATCACCTGCAAATAACAATATATAATTTAATTGTATTTTATTCCATTCATTTTGGGTTTGCATGTAAATTTCGTTTTATATCTTGTATTTTATACTTCGATGATAGACTTTAACTTTAAAATTTAAAGTGAAATAAATGATTTGAAATAGTTTCTAAAAGTATCTGAAATAAAACATTTGGTATTATGGTTGTAGCTAAATACAAAATTAACGTTCCATATTTTGGAAAATTAAGCACCTAAATCTTTTCAGTGAATCTTGATTGAACTAAAACAGTCCTAGACATATTTAACTGTCTAGGACTGTCATATTTAACATAGGAATGGTAACTCTATACAGTGCAAAAATATTCAACAACTACTATTAGAATTCACATTGAGAAAATATTATCTAAAATTATTCAACAATTCAATGTAAATTTTAATGAACATGCAGATATAAAGGTAAGTCAAACCGAACTAATCAATACATAAGTTTTTATCAAACAAGTAATATAAAAAAAATAAGTCAATTCTTACTCAGGTCAGAAAGAAAAAAATATTTTAGTTACTTTTTATTAAATAGTTGCAATTGATATAAATATGTATGTACAGAATCACAATTTTAAGTGACGAAAAAAAAAAGCGATTTTCCTTGCAATTTTCCATTTTTTTCCTATGTATGTGGTTGAATTACTTTTTTGTTTGTTACTATTTATTAATTAAAAAATGTAATTATTCTAATAAAATAGTGTAGTAAAAAACGAAATCTCATTTTCGAAAATTAGATTAATCCACAATCTTTGGATTAGAAGTCAAACGCGATATCACTACAACTACAGGGACTCGACAATTTTCCTTTCTATATATGCTGTTGCGCAATTATTTCTTTGTTACTATTTATTCATTTTTTAATTTAATTAATAAATTTGAAAAAAAATCTGTACTAAAACATTATGTGTCACCCACTACAAGTTTAAAAAATGTATTTGAATTTGAATGGATGAATAAAAAGTATTTTATTAACTAGGAATTGAAAAACAATTGTTTGTTTAAGAATCTTACCTACACACGATAATAAAAATAAATCCACAAAATTAATTAATTTTATATTTCTATCCTTTAAAAGCCAGCTTCAGAGACAACTAATTAAGAATCAAAATTCTTTTTCATATGTAAGAAGGAAAAAATCAATATTATGACATCCTATCAAAATGCTACAGTACCAAAAGCAAGCCAATTAAGAACAATAACATAACAAACATCTCTCATTGCAAAATAATCATTGGCAAACTTTCAGCAGGGAAGCCTGGGACCCTCCCCTCGCTTTATCTTCTATAGTAAGGGGAAACTGCATAAAAAAACACAATAAAAAACCCACTGTAATGAGAATGAACCTGAAGCGTTAATTCGAACCTGTCTCCATTGTTTTCGCAAACCAGTGATGAAGTATTGCTCTAGTGTTACCTCGTTAGCCAGAATAACCGAAATTCTTTCTTCAATGAAGGGTTATTGATGTGGAACAGCGATTTTCAACCGAGAAGAACCCATCAAAGGAAGAATTTTGATGTTTTCGAAACAGCTGGGGGTATCCTTAGCAAAATGGTGCATGTCTTAAGCCTTTTGTTAGAAAGTTTAGTTGCTATTAATGCTTTGTACCATGTTGTGATGCAAATATAAGTTTATTGATTTTAGTAAACTCTATTGATAATTTGTCAATGGATGCGTTGTACTTTTGCGGAAGAGTTATTTGCTTTCGTTTTTAGATTAAAATGGATATGGGACCTACAATGTATTTTAGTCTTAAATTAACAGCATTTATGAACAAATAATGATTGCTGTAACTTTGAAACAACACTCATTGGTACATTTTAAAACATTAAAATGCAAGTCACAACATACTTTAAGCAGCTATTCTTGGTACTTTCATTACTATAAATATTTTAAAAAATATTATGCAGTGTTTTTCAAACTGTGGAACACGCCTCCTTGGGGGGCGTGATATCCCTATGAGAGAGGTGCAACCATATTGAAAAGTCGAAAATAAAAGCTTTAAAATATAAGTATTAATTTTTAATGAAAGGAAGCCAAAAATAAAATATATTATGACATAAAATTAAATACACATTTACACTGATATAATATACTTGTATAAATGTATCACTACTACACAACGTTTTTTCATACTTAATTTTACAATATTAAATTAAAAATAAGCTTCATAATTACTAGTACTTCCCAAGAGCTTGTCATATACAAAATTCAATACTTACCTTGACAATTTGAATGGTTTCCAATTATACAGTCGTATTGTCGCTTTAGCTTTCAAGTACATTTTTAGTGCATTCAATCCATTGTCATTGTACGGTAGACGGGAGATGATGAAAATTATGATTGAAAATTGAGTAGCAAATATTGAAAGTTTGAGAAGCACTGTATTATTAGTATATACATTATTTTATGAAGAGGATCTAAATTAATACTTTATTAGATTATTAATTTATAAATCAATAGAATTAAGAATATTATTAAGCTCATGTTTTCGAGAGGAGGGAATTAATGCCATTTTTTTCTAGCTTTGTAACAAATATAATTATCCACCAGGTGGCGCTGATTTCTTCTACTAGGTGGACAAGATACGGGATTAAACAAGGCACAATATAACTGGTCTGCGTGAGTGGCCCAAAAATGTAAATGCATATATGTAAATAACTAATGAGTGTGTTCCTTAAAATTAATTTATCGTTCAAGAACCCATGTTTACTGTCATCCTGACTTACATGCCCTTTTGAAGGACGGAGTTCAACACTGTTAAGCCTTTGCTCCCGAAAATGCGATTAACTTTAACAGCTTGTAAATACTAAGATTAAAATTTAAAGCTGTAAGCCTTTAATTTCAATTCCTACTATTTGTTCACTATCTCATTGTATGTATATATATATATATATATATATATATATATATATATATATATATATATATATATATATATATATATATATATATATATATATATGTCTGTGTGTGTGTGTCGTTCAGATTTCCAGTCGTTAATTAACTACTTTGTATTCATCGACTCAAGTTCAAATACATTTTTTTAAAACTTATAGAGGTTTGATGTTAATACACTTGATGTCAATACAGTTTTTTTCCTAATTATAATTCATTAATCAAATTTTATCTTAATTTTAAATTTATTTTGCGTTATTTCTGATGAAGTTGGAGTTATCACCAACAGATAGGTCCAGTAATTTTTTCTATTGAATTTTTTCTTGGCTTCAAATATATATATATATATATATATATATATATATATATATATTTAAATTTGTAGTGGACGACACTTGATGTTCACACAGTTTTTCTCAAATATTAAATCGTTAATTAAGCTTAAACAATAAAATTTTTCTTTGTTGACTTTTAATTATATATAAGAATCAAAATTCTAGAAGTAGGAATTTAGTTGATTTACTGTGTGTTCAATATATAATTTGATTTGTTGTTTAACCCTCTTATTTCTTAACAACTCAACACATAACATTTATCAATGTACAAAAGTACTACAACCTTAGGCTGTTCTTAATTTTTCATGAAGCAGTAATCCGGTTGATAAAATAATGAATCAAGCGAGGATGTGGAAATCAAGGCATCAACCAAACTGTAATTCCTATAACTTGACCATGATTCTATAAGCAGATATACAAGTAGAATGATTCTCTTCAAATAACAACCTGGAAATTTTACTGAGAATGTTAACACCATCAATGACAGCACACTTTGAGTTTAGTATAGCATTACGGGCTATGTATGTCTTCTGGATGCATGGACCTTAATATCCTACTTTTTCAATTGCTACTATTATAGTTCAATCTTTCCCTAATATATATATATATATATATATATATATATATATATATATCTTGTTCAAATTATCAATCGTTAAAAAGTATATACTTTCTATTCATCCATTCAAGTTCAAATACAATTTTTATACTTGCAGAGGATGACACTTGATGTTAATATAGTTTTATCAAATATTACTTCATTAATTAAATTAAAAAATGAATCAATAGTAACAAAAAAATAATAGCTCAACAGCATATATAGAAAGAAAAATCACTCGTCGTGTTCCTGTAGCGCAATGGATTGTGCGTTGGACTTCCACTCCAATGGTCGTCGGTTCGAATCTACCTGGGATGAACTAATTTATGAGAATGTGATTTTTTTTACTATACTATTTTATTGGAATAATTAAATTTAATCAATTAATAAATAGTAGCAAACAAAGTAATTGTCCAACACCCTATATAGAAAGGAAAATGGAAATTTGCGAGGAAAATAGCCTTCTATTTAGCCACTTAATCTTGTGTATCTGTCACATATGTATATACATATTCATATTAACTGTAACTATTTAATAAAAAGTAACTAAAATAAAATTTTTCATTGTTGACCTAAGTATGAATAGGTTTTATAATTTTTTCCATTACTTGTGTGTGTGTGTGTGTGTTTAAAAAAACAAGTCACCATCAAAAGTTAACAACTAAGTAAAACTTAGAAAAAACAGTAATAATAATTCATGAAAAATAAATATATTCGTATTTAAAACCTAAGGAATGTAGTAATAAATTAACTGTTGGTAATTATCGATCCTTAATAAACTACCATTATATAAAATGTGTGATGTATTTGATACTAATGCCTTAAAGCAGTAGAATAAAATATGAATAGTACATTTTCAACTGGATTCGTTAATGTAATCAGTAAAAATATATTTTACAATCTATCCTTGTATAATTCTTAATAATTAAAGTAAACTTTTGTGGTGTGAAAATTCTGTAAATTTCATTACGTTTTTTTTTATTTAGTCACGTACGAACTACCGAAGCATTCAACATAGATATTACTAGAATGAAATGAATTGCATTTCTAGAAGAGAATTGTAAGCAATCGAGATATCAAACGGATTTAATTATTCGAAAATTATATTCGCAAGCAGCAATCCAACTCATTTGAAAGAGTATGAAACTTTAGCACGTTGATTAATTATACTGTAGAGATAATTGCTTTCACAGTGATAACTTTTCTAATGACAAAATACGAGAAACTCTAATTTCACATAAGCGTTGGTGTATGCATACACCGAGAGTAAAACAAATATGATTTTAATTTCCTATCGTTTACAAGGAAATTGCGAAAATAAAATTTCAAAAGATGTATTTCTCGTTGATTATGCATTATTTTGGAGACTAACTGCTTGGAGAACTTATCTATGCTTTAGAATTCCTAAGGCATAATTAGGTTTAAACGAGCGGTTTCTAATTTCCAAATACGAAGCAGTATAGTAATATCTATCTTGAATGTTTCGTAGTTATCTCGTATTCTAAAATAGAGCCCCAAAAGGAATGAGGAAAATGGTTAAATGTGTGTTTCGTTAATTTATGTTACACTAAATTAAAATATATTTAGAGAAGAATAGCTAAAATCATTTAATAGTAAGTTTTAGTTATATACCTGTAATATTTTAATGTAAAAATTTATAAAACTTGTTTGGTCTTAGAGTGAAAACGTGATAATATAAAGCAGTATTTCTATTCTTAAACGCATATTCACGTCATCATTAATTTTGATATCTAGTGCCCACGATAGTCCAGTGGGCATGGGCATAAACTCATGGGTATTGTAATTTCTGACGTGTCATGGGTCTGAATTTTGCTTTTATTAACCCTTAAGTACCACTGGCGTATATATACGTCTCACTCAACCAGTTCGTTAAATACTCCGGACGTATGTATTAGTTTTTCCGAAATGCAAATCTTATCTTAGTGCTATCAGTAAAACTATTCCGATAAATTTAAAATGCAATAAAATGACCTTGACAGTGTTTGCAAAGGATTTACTTATTTTAAACTAAAATTTGCTTATTTATCTCTTTTCCTTCCCCTAATACAACATATACGCACGCCGATTTAAAAGACGGTCGTACTGGAGAGTGATTCGTGTAAATTTTAATCGGCACACTTAAGTTATCCGACTACGTTCGGAACCGTTATTTTCAAAAGCGCATAAATGGATAATTTTCATGATATTTAGTATCACTTAGATTAGAATATATGCATAAAATTGTTTTAAGGACATTTTGACAAAAAAATCATTTAAATACAATATTTTGGCAAAACATTAACTTAGAATAATCTTTTTTCCCAAATGTTCTTCCTTTGTGAAAATTTCTTCTATTAGAATAATAGTTTGCCTGCATATAGCTCAGACCTCTGTCCAGAGGCTCAACTAGAATTTTTGAAATATATAACTTAGAAGGGGGTTTATTCATATTTTACGACAACAGAGGGAAGCAATTTTAAGAAAAATACGTGAATAATTATTTCAATTGGTGGTAACTCTGAAAAATAATGTGAATTTTTCAAGAATTCTAGTTGAGCCTCTGTAGAGAGGTCTGACCTATATGCAGGCAAAATAGTATTATAATCGAACCATTTTTCACAAAAGGAAAACCTTTTGAAAAAAGATTATTCTAAGTTATTTTTGGCCAAAATATTATATTTAAATAATAATTTTTTGTCAAAATGTCCTTAAAATAATTTTATGCATGTATTCAAATCTGAGTGACACTAAATATCATGAAAATTATCCATTTATGCGCTTTTTTAAAATCATGGTTCCGAACGTATTCGGATACCCTTAAAGGGTGAAACACCACAGTGTAGGGTTACTCTGGTGTTCGCCAAATTTTTCGAGCCTTAAAATCTTACTTGTAGTGTAGCGTAGAGTGGAACGTGTGGAGCAAGCTAAGGTTTCCACCTCGATAGACTCTAGTTCAGATGTACGAGGTATGTTGCCAATAGCTCTCACTCTGCTTCTGATTATCAATCAATTTCAGTGTTCACTTCCGATATTATAAGATTTAATAATTAATAAGTTTATTTACATTTCATTTATAGAGGATGGGGTGCGGGAACATCCTATTTTGAACATGTTGCAGTGATATTCGTATGGAGAGAAAGGGCGTGGGAAAGATTGGAGTAAAATATTTGTTTTCCCACCTGTCTCAAATATACTGTTGTCAAGGCAGCAGTGTGCATTTTACGTGGAGGCGTATTTCTCGAACGGTTGAATTGGTCGTTGCAGCGCAACGTTCCTTTCATCATCACTTCGATAATCCTCCCCGAAGCCATGTTCGTCCTGATTGGAAATATGTTTCAAAGCCGATGGATGCCTTCCAAGCAACGGAGAAAGTCTCAAATAAAAGGAAAGGACCTCCAAAGACTGTTAGAACAACAAAAAATGTGGGAGGAGTTCGTGTGTCAATTCGGACAATGCGTAACGGGCTCATCACGTTTTCCACTAAAAACTCCTCTTGGGTTCTTTGGGGCCGGAAAAGGAAAATTCTTTCCAACCAAATCCAGAAGCGAAGCGTGAGTACGCAAATTAAAAATATTTTTTAAATAGCAGAAGTTTAACATAAGCGTATGACCTATTGGGAAGTGATTATGCTAGTCTGAGCTTAGGCGCGTAAACTGAAGTCAGAGAAGTAAGCCGTGATTCTAGTGTGAAGCTATCCGTGACAGAACTATCAAGTCAAGGTCGATATTATTCCATGTTAGATCAAGAAAAGATATTTAGGATCTGAGAGGATTGTGATTAACCAAAAGGTTAAGGTAGGACAGTTCTGTTATCTATTAAGAACTGTGTATAAGTTGATATTAGGATTAGGCGAGAATATAGTGATTTAAGTCGCCCTTATTTGGTGATATATATTGTGTGTTTTCTCACCTCAGAACCGCTAAGTTATAATAAATATATTATCATTGTTAGTGTTTATGTTAAGATTTTAAAAAGATACATTAAAATCACGGCAATGCCTGGTTCTTCATTCACTCCCACACCTCTAGGTCACGAAGATAATTTTGAAGTAAGGCATCACCCACGGGTGAATACCTTACAAATGGGATAATGATCCAATGATTCTTCTTAGCCACTATCCAAGAAATAGGTCGTGATAATGTGTAGCTGCAAAGAAGGGACCTCAGCCCACATCTACAGGGTTTCCATGGGTGTTTTAAGAGCAGCCTTTCCCCAATGACTGATTTCCATGGGAGGGGACGCAAACTAGCCTATGTCTCACTCGCTTTATCCCCTTCCTGATTATTTCCTGTGGGCTGCTTTCAAGTCCCTGGTTTTACAAAGATCACCTCCTAGACCCTGGAATACCAAGGAACAACATCAGCGCCGAAAAAATGGCAATATCACTGTCGATATGCTTGAAAAGGTGGCTCAAAGTTTTCGAAATCGACTACATCAATGTATTGATAATGAAGGGGGCGACATCTAACAGACACTGTGTTTAAAACTGTTTAAATTCAAATTTATAACATTGTGTGGTAAGCGGAAAATAACAATAAAGTCGAATGAAACATGCATAGTGTTTTTTTTGTATTGTCAAAAAAGGAAGTTTTCACGTCCCACCCTGTATATGTAGAAATATATAATAAATTTTATCACATTAATCTGATATTTGTAAATAAGAAATTAGTAATCATGTAATGGCTATTTATAAAACTTACCAAACATCCATACTTAAAAAATTAAATTCCACACATTTTTTAGCATTTAAATTGAAAAAAAAAATCCCGTAAATTTCCGTACAGCTATGAGTGAATTTTAAGCTTATTACACTAATTCTGGTATGATTTTATGCAATCTCTTTTTTTTTCAAATTTTATCAATTATCTGGATATTAATGGTATTACTAAAAAAAGTAAAGACTTTTTTTTAACTTTTAAAGATAAAAGTATATACACTATTCATGGGGTTATGGTTTAGAAAATCTATTTTACTACATGTATCTTAATATTATAATTAAAATACATGTATGAGATAATTTGGCTTGACTTGAAGCATTTTTAACTTGTTTTATTACATTTCGTTTGATGGAATCAATTAATTTTATGCAGTCGTTAAGGAATGAGTAGGCTTGACGCTTTTAAATTCCCATTTTTATTTAATTGCATAAAAAGAATACTCACAAACATAAAACTTGTAGCAAAACGCAGCATGACCAGCGCAATTACACACATTTTTTTGTTCCAAAGATCTCGTCTATTTACAGTCATGGTCAACCAATCATATAATTTCCGTATAAGCTTTTCTGATTTGTCAGCATACGCGGGTGATGAAAAATTGCATCATCTTGGTTTAAAAATACCAACCACTTAGTTTTTTTAGAGGTAAAGTCATGGTTAGTTCCCTAGTGCGTAAAATACAAATTAATTATCACGCGATGTCATAAGGATCTCAACATCATTATGAATTAAAATCTCTTGAGAGAAAATTTAAGTGACATGATATATATTTATGGATATATACATACTATATAATAAGACATTAACACTATATATGCCTTAATTCGTTAATTATAGTTACTAAAAATGTGTAGTATATATTTATGTCTTTAAATGATGAATAGTTCATTACGTAAAAACTTCGTTGATAAATCAACTTTTTGTCAGAAGCATGCAATTTATTTTTAAGAAACCAAAAAAAAAAAAAAATAAAAAAGCAAGAGTTCACTAAGAGTTTTTGATGCAAAATTTTTAAAGTTCTAATATTTATCATCACATAAATATATTACTGGTTGTTATAAAGATTAAAAATAAAAAATAAAAAGAGGAAAATTAAATTTAACATATATGTTCTTCAAAAGATAAACTACTTGAAATCAATTTCATTTTCCAATGCATCTTCCAATTTTCTTAAACGTGCTTTCACTCTAGAAACGAACGAAAAATTATAACTAAGTTTCAAGCGTTACCTTGGATGTTATTTTAATCGAATAAAAATAGGAAGTATGTCTGTATAAAATGTACTTCGGTAAAGATTTCAAAAAATAAAAATAAGAACTAGCACACATAGAATTGAAATATATCACTGAAAGGGTAAGAAATTAAAACCATTCTTAGTATTCAAAATAAGAATTTCTATAATATGCTCTTAAATATTTGATGATGCCATTCAAAAAGTTCTTGTACTATCATATTAAAATTGGAATTTCAACAAGAGAATATAAGTTTTTTTTCTTTTCATTTCATGTCTTTCAGTGCTGAAGTGTTTATGAATTTCATCAAATTAGATTGATAAGTTTATAAAAATGAACGCTGTAATTACATTCTAGTTCTTAAAATCTTATTGCTTTGATTTAAATTCTTTACACATAGATGCTATTATTCTTTTTTGTGCTGAAATAAGAAAAATATTAAGGTAATCATTGATGTCTTAAGCGTTTGTAACAATGACTACTCATTTATTTAGCATTTTAAATATTTAATGTAATATTATTTTTTTTTCAATTCTCGGTAATGCAAGTATTCTTCCTCGTATGGTAAGTGTATTTTGTAGGAGTTCCTATGTTATTGAGCATCTTACTATGAAGTTATTTTTTGTTTTTAAATGTATTAAATTTTGTTATGTAATATCACTTATGCGATATTCTCATATTTGTTGAAAAATAATTGGATATTATTTTAATTATGTAATCTTTAAAAACATAATTTGAGTAACAGACCTTAAACTTTTCATTTAATTATTTTACTTTTTGCTTCTTACAGTGAAATACGTTCAACGCGAAAATGCTGAAGACGAAATATCAGTTAACTCGAAATAATAAAACGGTCCCGCAAACTATAATTTATTTTCTTGCATTTTTTTCTTCAAACATGAAACCACACACAAAATCACTTAACACAAAAAAGATTTTCCTTCTGGGAGAGGGAGGATATTCAGATTGAGCCGACACTTAATTAAATGTTTCAGAACATTTTTTTTTCTGTGTTATTGAACAGTTCTATTGTGTATCATCGAAATAATTCGTTGAAATAGATGATGATAATCTGCGTACAGACCCATTACGGCAGACAAAGGTATTTTGGAGGTTGTTCAAAACTCAAAAAATATCATTGATGTAGATTCCGAAGACAAAAAGTAAATGAATAACGCAGTTTCTGTTCCCACATCATCAGAAATAAGGAACACCATGAGAACTATCTGCAGTTATTTAGGCGCCCATTCCATTGGTGAAATGAATAACAAAATGGATCACATTGAATAATTTGTTGAAAAATTGATGCTAAAAACAATGAAAAAATATCAGAGTATTTTCCAAAAACTCATTTTTTTTCTTCAAAAAACTTGAAATCTTCGTATTCAATTTCATTAAATTTTTGTTATATATATATATATATATATATATATATATATACACGAAAATATATTATATATATATATATATATAACACGAAAAATATTTCAGTCCTTTCAACCTTCAATTTCGTGCTAAGTGTTTTTCGCGGTTTTTTTTTTTTTTATTTTATTCAGAGAGGTTGGTCGATTTTGTTATGTACTCAATTTGAATTAGATATTAATAGGGGATGTGTTTGTAAAATAAAATAAATAAACTTATATATGTTGATTTAACCTAGTAATCCAACTTGTAATTTTAATAGACCTCTAATTTATTTATAACTTAAGCTTGAATTATTAACTGATAATTTTGCAACTCCTGAATTTTCACTACACTGATAAAAAATGAATTTGAAAAATATAATAACGTAAAAATTACACTCAAATATTTTTTTTATTTTCAAATTTTCGATATTTTCTTGGCATTTGCTGTATTTGAGAGTTTTGAATGTTTGGGAAATGAATGGGAAATTCACTGGGAATGTTTGACATAACGCTAAAAAATGACAGATAGAACTGGAGGATAAATAGTTTGCAAAGAAAATAGAATTTTATATTAAATGTATAATTTTAATATTGTTATTTTGTACCTCTAGATCATCAACTATAATAACGTGTTTTGAATCCCTCTTTTCATAGAAACTAGTTAGTCTCGTAAAGAAAATACCTCTAGTAAATACGAGGCTGTGTTATTTGTTCATATGCAAATTTGTCTAAATCCACATCTATAAATGCTCTTCATCAGGTATATTTTGGATAAGCTCTTTCGCGTCTGTTTTATATGATAAATCATTAATGTGAGATCCTAAGCAAAATAATCCTTAAGATGACTTGGTACCCAAAAATGATCAACCTATCATTTTTTTCATTTTTATTTAATCTTATTCTTTGAATTATTATCTTTCGATTGATATATGATTTGTGCAAGTCGGAGAATTAGAAGTTGAATAAAGCTTCATTTGAAAACAAATTCGGCCACGCTCTCTTTTTAGAAAAAAAGCTAAAAAATGCGTTATGATTGAAAAATTTCTTTTATAAAGAGAAATAACTATAAAAAAAGAATGTGTAATATATAAAGCAGAATATTTCCGAGACAATACAATACTTAATTTGTTCTTCTTTAAGCAATGTGTGCATGTAAAACTTTTGAATTAAGGCATTTTAATATATTAATAATTTCTATAAAAAAAGAAATTCCAGTTCTTAATTTGTTCTTCTTTAAGAATATGTGTTTTATACAAATGTTCTTAATACAAATGTAATACTTCAATATTATATGAAGAAAAAAACTAAACTTTCTGTCGTGGCAGAAAAACTTTTTTAACATATTTCTTGAATTTTCTTGTGCAATTAACACATGAAAATTTAGGATTTATAAAAATGTATGGGTCGCGCGAAAAAATACAAAAATGCAATTATTTTACGTAAAATATACAACTAATATCTTAAAGTGGTATTTTAAGTTTATTTAAGCTTATTATAGCTTTTTTTAGAATTATAAACTTTAAAGTGGTTTTTTCTCAGTTTGTGTTTTTCGAAAGATTAGTGCATTCAAAATGCTACTCCTTCCACAATTAATTACCAATCACTTCAATATTGTTCATGTGTGTTGCATATAAAGAATATAACAAAATTAGGGATCCATTTTGCTGTAAACTTAATAGTTTTTTTAAAAAAAAATGAACTGTAAGAGATATTGGCTTTTTCGGTAATTTTTAGCATGCATATCAACATTTTATTTTTTCTCAAAAACGAATTACGTTATTGTAAAATCGATCCCTAAAGTTGTTTATAGCATTCATAAGAATATTATAAAAAATTCAGGTCAAAAAATTAATAATTACAAAAGGAGTAAAATTTGAAATTTTTCCAAATTTTCTTCAAAAAATTTAAATTTTTAAAATTGTGTGAATATTATGTGAAGAATTTCTTCTAGTATCATTTTCTTGAATAGAAACATTATATAAAATATTAAAATACTATTTTTAAATACATAAATAAAGTAGTCCAAGAGGTACCAAGTCCCCTTATAACATTATTAATTTCTTTGCATTGCTTCCAAATTGACTAATTTATCCTATAATTAAAATAAATTATCACTGAAATGAATAGATGGTACGTCTATGTAATGTTATATTAAGAAACAATGCGTATATGTTTTATTTATGCACAGTCGTACAAACTGCATTGAATTTTACTAGTTTTAATATAAAAGTCTTAATTCTGTGAAGGAACATAAGGCTGCTAAGAGTAAATGTTAGTATGTAACTGTTTATTTTAGTTTGATTAAACGCAAAATAAACAAAAATATAAAACAATGAGTTATCATTTAGAATTAATGAGCCCATTCAATTAGGATGAATGTGTTATTTTGTCAGGCTTGTTTCCATTTGTGCTAATATGCTTTATTATTGCACAAAATTATGCGTACCATAACACGTTACGAGCAGCATAAACACGTGAGGAAGCGCAATAATATATTATATCTAACGACACAAACTGAAATAAGTTATAAGAATACAACCCGTTAATGGTTTTATCTCTCGCGTCAATCGTTTTGACAGTTCTTTTTAATTCTAAACGTATTCCAGTTTGCCAAGTTGCGTTCGGCATAAGTTCTGTTATATATTCTGTATAAAAATGCAAATAAGATTTTAATTGAATAAAAGAATCCCCAGTTAAAATGGGTAAGTGTTTCCCTTAATCATGGGAGGGTTAAAAGTAGGTAGTTAAGAAAGAGTAATCACACATACATTTCCTTTAATAAATATATCTGGTTCGCCATCCCTAATATGAGAATATTGAATATTTTACAATTTATTACATACTCTCGCATATAATTCTTTTTTGGTTTTTGTTTAAATATAAGTAAAAAGAAACATAAATTAGTCTAATATACGAAGAAATAATTGCAGTGAGCTGTTTTAGCGAGCATGTTTCTTATTAGATGAAGGTCTGTGGCAACAGTTAGTTTGTATCCTTTTTTTTTCAGTAAATAAAGACGTACTTGTGAAAGTTATTGTAAGAAATAGCTACTGTACGAATTAATCTATTACTTTTGAGATATTGTTTACCTGCTAAATATGTACTTTCAACAATAACAAACAAATTGCAATTCAATTTATCATTCTATTTATTTATTTGCATTACACAAAAATTCTAAGGTAAAACTTTTAGGCTTAATTCATTTCCATACAGTATACTATTTTATCGTTTGTGCTTCTACATATATTTCGAATATTAACATTTGTAAATAATTTTACTTTTTTCCATGACTAATCCAAAAACAACAATGCATAATAATTAATAAATCGCGTCCTATTTGAAAATATACTATTTAAACAACAAACTTTAGAAAATGTGTACTACATTTTTCATAAAATGTTGTATTTGTAACTCTTTTGTAATAAGCAAGTGAACATGGAAGTGAATGGTAGGAAAAATATAAGTGTCAAACGGAAATAGAAAGGAATAAAAAAGAAAGGAAAGAAATGATCGAAAACTTAAGTCCTACCTCCAAACCAAACCTGTACGTGACTTGTGCTTAAAATTATATTTCTGCACCATATTCCACGTCTTCGACCTTTTTTGAATGAACCTATTTCTTAGCCATCCACGTTCCTCTGTGAGAATGAGAGGCAAAATATGGTATAGGTTCTGACCTGGTATCGAAAAAATCTGAAGAGGTTTTCTTTATTTTATATACTTTAACATTCTCTTGCTTTTAAAGAAGATGGTACGTTGACAGACAAGAATTTATTTATTTGATTTTCGATTCTTCGAGGCAGAAGAAATACAATGCAGCGCGTTTTTGTCGAAACCACTTCTCTATATGTACTTCTATATTTATACAGAATTTTTTCCCTCCCTTAAATTCTATCCAGAGCAATAGTAGAACGTCTGCCTTTATATGTATTGCAAAAGTGTTTGCCCTTTCGGATTTCATTTAAAAGTTTCTGGAATTTCGATTTGTTTCTTCTGTTCCGTGCGCTTTTCTGTAGAGCGGATAAAATAAATTCAAATTTTCAAGTACAGCTATGTGGAATGCAGATTGCAAAGCTATTTTATATTTTTTTAATAATTTACTCACTGGTTACAGAGAAAAAAATGTTAAAATCAGTAAAATGTATTATACATAGCTAGCGCAACTAAAGAAAATACAAGACAAGTAATAATTTAAGAAATTTTTAGTTAAAAATATGTGGTTAATTTTAAGTATTAATTGCCATCGAAACTTACTCTTAGCACAATGACAGTGGCAAAAAACTGTTGTGTTAATACTGATTCGGTGTTGAGAAACGATATTACCATAACAATCGCTTACTACGATAACATTTATCATTCTGTATTTACAAGTTATTCCTTAAATTAAAATTTATATCTTAATGTTTTATATTCTAATGTTCAATATAAAATTCATTTGATTTACGAACTCTCGTATTCCTTGAGCAAGCATACTAATTCATTATAAAATGGCCCGACAAATCCAACAATTAGTATATTGAGTATAATTATAAGTTCTGAATACAGGTTTTTAGATTTTGTCTACATTTCGGAACATATCTTTCGGAAGTCTTAAAAAGATATGAAATGAAATCATTCATCATAATCATTTTGTTTTCTTTTTCTTTCTCAATATTTTCAACAGCATGATCTTCCAAGTCATTAAATATATTTTTTACTTTTTAAAATAAGGGTATAAATTGGAATTTATTAAAAAAAGAAGTTATTGAATGAGAAGATTTTGTTACTTATAATTACTTGCTTTTTCTTACTTCTGAATATTTATCTACGAATTTATATTTTTTTATAAATATAAAAGGTATACCAGTGCTTCTCAAACTTTCTATACTGGCGCCCCCATTTTCGATCACAATTTTTATGGCTCCTCCCTTATACATTAATAATGTACTTAATGCAATAATAATGAACTTTGATGTTAAAGCTATAATAGGCAATCTTAATTATAAACCATACAAATTAGTAACATAAGTATTAAATTTTGTATACTACTTTTAAGTAATAAATAAATAAATAAAATAATAGGATAATTATTATGTGTGTTATTTTTCCTTTCTCTAATTTTTGAATTGAACATATTGCAAAATGCGGTGGCTGCTTAGAAGACAAAATATAGATATCTGCTAAATATAGAAAAAGAACTCAGAGGGTCAATTTCTAATCATAAACATTCCTTATAAAATCTTTGCTTTGCAAGACAAGCACATGAAAGTCATTAATACTTATTAAACTTCTTCTTAATTTAGTATTAATTAATTAGTTATAAACTACTATGGAGCACTGATATATTAAAAGTATACCGGCTGAAGAACCCGCTTGCACGAATTCATTTATAAGAAAATAAAACATTATTGAAATAATCGCTGAATTTTGTAAGGAGAGTAAAGCCAAGTGCGCGACAATGTTTACAAAAATGTAAAATGATTTTTTTTAATGATTGCTCAAAGTATAATTAGTTTAAAGCGAACTATAATTTTAAGCCTTACAGAATTATCATTTAGAATTGATGTTGAATAATGAACAATAATATAAAATGCAGATGAAGAATAATTGTATTATTTTTAATATTTAAAGCGAAAAGACTTCAACATGTTTTAACCCTGGAGCAGGCGCGCACTCGATACTAATAGTCCAGCGGGGTTATTGAGTCACCCCAATCCTTTTTTTATAATTATTTTTATAGTACACAATAAAAATCGTAATTTCAGTGAATAATTTAATTATGAGAAAATATACTTACCTACTTTCAAGGACTTTTCAACTTTTGTTTGGTAACAAATAAACAGTTTTGCCAGAATTAACGATTTCGTAATCTGTGTGTCCCGCGTGACCACTTCCAGGTAAAAAGTGTATTCATCATGATAATATATATGTTACTAATAAAAAATTTTGTAAAACGTTTTTCGTTGTGCTTTATATATTTTAGAATACTCTTAAATATATATATACTGTGTCCGTGGTTTTTCAAATATCATAAAACTCTTTTCATGGAAAAAAAGCGCAACACAGAAATACATTACTTACAACTTCCCTAAATGATAAACAAACAAATAAGAGAGAGATCATAACTAACTGTACCAATAACTTAGACGGTCAAACAGATTACAGCTATAATGTGCAGTATTTCAAAAATAATGACAGTGATGAATTTTTTATGTTCCTAAATTTTTTCGATTCTGGGTCCGGGATATGTTTTTTCTCTGAATGAGTAGTACGTTAGGATTAAAAAGGAAGCAGCTCAATAAAAAATCTCTGATCAGGGAATTACAGCAAATCAAATAAAAGATTTTTGTTTGGCTATAGGACCAAAGATAGCTAATTAGGTATTGAAGAAGTTTTTATTTTTGATGATTTAATTTCGCGCGCGCTCGCCTATAAATTATATCGGAGTAAAAGTGCATTTTTTATTATGTCTGAAAGCATTTTGTTTTAATTCATTCTAGTAAATTAAATATTTTTAAATCTTTTATTTTCGATATGCTCGCGCCCCCACGTAAGGTTATTGCGCCCCCAGAGGGGGTGCGCCCCACAGTTTGACAAACACTGAGATATACCATTACGATTTAAAAATGATAAATTTGAATACTATTTATTTATATCATTTTGGATACTATTTCTTGAATACTAATTCTTCTCTCCAAAGCGAATAATACAAAGTTAACTATTTTTACTTAATTAAAGACACACATACACTTATTATCTACACAATAATTAAAAAATTCTACACTACAAAGAATTTAACGAATACAATGATTTTAATTATTTCTCATATAAAATACACCCCAAAAAATACGTTTCAATTTAAAAGTGGTTTGTTTTGCACATCGGTTAGAATACAGTACAAAACTGTCATCTCTAATATCAATAAAAACTCTACTCTGCCTGGATATCGAATCCATACTGAGCTCAGATTCATCATTGCATGGAGGTACGATTCAGTGTTAGAGTCCATCGGTTGTGCAGGTTAATGAGTGGTGGCATACTAAAAATCATACATTGCGGCATACATGTGACAAACTGCTCTCAATGAGTGACAGATTAACGTAAAAAATGAAAAAAATATTTAAAAAAGACCAATTTTAATTTTCATAAAAATTACCAACCAATTTTAAATATACCAACATTAAATTTCATATTTTAGTTGCAAATGTATCATTTTATTACCAAAATGAGCACATTTATCTTTGATTGTATTAAAAAATTAAGAGTAAATTAACTCTCTATTGAGGATGCTTTTATTCACATGAAAGTAATATATATGATTCAGTTATAAAGCTTAATTTTATACGTAAATAATAAACTCAATACTTGTTTATTTTACATGTTCCTTTTAGTCTAATTTGATTATAATGCATCTTATAAGCATATAGTACATTATTGATCATTTACATCATAAAATTGTTCACTTAAATTAATTTCCGTACATAACTTTTCATGGGAATAACTTCAAATAGTTAACTAACCTCAAACTTACTGCCGGTGAATATATCTATTCCGCTCAACCGCAGCGTTAAGTGTCCTGGACTTATATGTAAGTCTTTCCGAAATACGATACTTTTTTTTGTGCTATTTTCGGTAAAACTATTTCGAAGGCTTTGGAATGCAAACAATTGACCTTGACAGAGTTGGCGAAGAATTTATTTATTTTAGAGGAAGTTTGCTTATCGTGTTTTTTCTCCTACCCCCTCCCACCCCTAATACACCCTATCGGAAAAAAATGGTACAACTGAAGAGTGAATCGTGTATCTTTTAATTGACAGTGAAGAGATTAAAAAATAAAAAGTAAATTTTTCATTCCATCATTTCATACGGTTAGCAAATGCAATAAAACAATTAATAAAATCAATTTATTTTCATAATGTCATATCAAATATTATTATTGTATTAATTAATGGAGATTTTTTAAGCTTTCTGACTTTTATGTATATAATTACATGGAACCCCCAAATTCCATACAACCTGTGAACAAATTTAACCTACCATGGGATGCAATTGCTACGTCTAACAATGTCATTCAATTTATAGGCCCTTTCAATTATCTTAACTTCAAAAGAGTAAAGCAAATCATGTGAGAATCCACAAACCTTTTTAGATAATAAGAGAACGATAGTGTATAGTATTACTACTAAATTTCCTTCTTATTTACCTTTGGAGTAGCACTACATTCAGGCTATGATTTCTTCCAGAATAAAACCTCGCTGACGCTGTGATGAATATTTTAAGACTCTCGTTGATGAGATTACTAATAGTAATTGAAGAGCTTTTCATTAGAGCCAAAAGGTATTAAGGATTTATTTATCCAGAGAGAGGTTTAAAAATAGAAATATCCCCTTATATGACGAATGACAATGGAATAGATCACAAGAAAAATATTAGTAGAAGTTGGATTATTATGGAAAAAAGAGGTATCTTAATAAGAATTAATGTTTAGTGTTTATGGAACAAATGTATAAAACTTTTTCTTTCTTTTGTTTGTTCTTTTGTTTGATTCTGGTACAAATCTTACTAAAGGTGAAATACCGCATAACATGAAATATTCAATTATAATATGAATATGTCCAAATACAATTGTAAATAATTAATAATAAGATAATACTCAATTATAAAGTGAATTGTTTGAAATTTAACAAATATAAGCTTAATATACAGGAGTAGGACAAAGTAATAGGAACACCAGCGAAAAAATGAAATTTTTTATTAGTAAGGGGTTGAACGACCTTTGGCGTCAGTGACATCATGCATTCAATCTAGGATTGGCAAACAAAAGTCTTGAACAAAGTTCATGGGAATTGTGTGTGCGTGTGTGTGAAACCCCTTCCCCGTGCAGGACCATCTCGAGTTCAGATAGAGTGCATTAAGGAGGAAACCGAGTACGGACTGTTCTTTAAAATACCCCTCAAACACTCAATGATGCTCATGTTAGGTTACTGGGACATCTCATTAGATGTTCCACTTCATCATCATGCTCATGTAACCATGTTTGAGCCAGAGGCATTGTAATCTTAGAACCAAAGGCGTCCTACCGGAAGGATAGTCTGAAGCATAGGGTGAAGTTGAACGACGAGAATGCTTCGATGATCTTTGCCTATGATCATCTCCTTCAAGACAAGGAGATGCCCAAATCTAATCATTGCGCCCACAAAATCACAGAGCCACTTCCATGGTGCATGATTAGAACCATGCAGTCAATATTAAATGCTTCTGCCGGCGTTTGACAGACGAACACACGTCCGGTGGCCTGATTCATCACACAAGATGATTTGTTCCCTTTCCAGTTGTGTTCAGTTAAAGTGGTATTGGCACCATTGTAGTTTCTTCATAACAGTCTTCTCCGAAACTAACATTTTTTGAATAGCTACTCTGCCATAAATGTTCACAGCATGCAGTTCTCGTTCAATAGTTTTCGTGGATACAAGTTCTGAGTATTAATTTCGGATTTTATATGCAAAAGTGTAGCCTTGCGTTTTCGAGAGAATATTTTCTTCAACACCCGTCTGTAACGGTTCTTCAACTTTGACTTTCGCTCACTGTTAGGCTTCGCAAAAGACACCTTACCCAAGTTTGTGTGGGCTGTTACAGCCCTTGACACAGTGATCCGGGAAACTACCACAGGGTTGGTTATTCTGGACACGGACGCTCCAGCGAGGCAAACTCCAACTATCATTCCTCTATTAACGTCGGACGCTCTTCTGGGAACAGTTTTTCATGCAACTCTTTAACTAGAAAAAGCTTGACTGATACCTTCTTTTCGCCAATACTAAGTGGCACACTGTTGCGACAAGTGATGGTCATTTATTGGCAATTGAAGGACGAATAATTTTTAAATGAGTGTTCCTATATTACTTTGTTCTATACCTGTACATTCTCATATTAGAAGAATTTTGACTTTTTCAAGAAAAATGATGAATCTTTTCAGTTTAATGATACAAAGTTTTTCACAAATTTTAAGGAAGTTTTATGCCAATAAAGAATTTAGGTTTAGTGTTTCTCAAACTGTGGGGCGCACCCAATAGGGGGGCGTGATACCACTACAAGGGGGGCGTGATACCACTACAAGGGAGGGGGCGTGATAACACTACAAGGGGGCGTGATAACACTACAAGGGGGCGTGATAACACTACAAGGGGGCGTGATAACACTACAAGGGGGCGTGATAACACTACAAGGGGGCGTGATAACACTACAAGGGGGCGAGCATATTGAAAAGTCGAGAACTAAAGAGTATTTTTTTAAAAAAATTTATTAATTTTAACAAATACAAATAAAATACACATTCACATTTTTTAATATATCAGTATTGCGCAATAAATTTTATAATTAATATTTAACAGTACTAAGTTAAGAACAAGTGTAATAATTACCAGTGTCACCATAGGCTTATCATATACAAAATTAAAAATAAAAATTAACACTTACCTTGATAATTTATACGGCTTATAATTAATCCCTTAAAAGCCGATTAAAAAATACGCGATTCCCTCCCCAATGTCACACGTATCTGGTGTATTAGGGGAGGGGACAGAAGAGGAATAAATAAATAAATCCTTCCAAACACTGTCAAGTTCATTTTATTGCATTCCAAAGCCTTCGGAATAATTTTATGGATAGCAATGCACACAGAAAAAAAATCGGAAAGACGTATATATACGTTCGGTACATTTAACACACTGGCTAAGTGAGACGTATATATACGTTCGGTACATTTAACACACTGGCTAAGTGAGACGTTTATATACGCCGGTGGCACTTAAGAGTTTAAAGTAGTACTGCAGGTTTAGCTTCAAAGTATAGTATTATTGTATTCAATACATTGTTATTGTATGGAGGGAGGCTATGAAAGTAATGATTGAATATTGAGTCCCAAATATTGAAAGTTTGAGAAGCACCGATTTAGTTTGTAGACGGGGCAGTGGGTAGCCTAGTGGTTAGAGCATCGGACTCCAGACCGGAAGGCCTGGGTTGGATGCCCGATGCCACCAAACACCCTCCGAGTGCACACGGAGTACGTGCTCGTTAAAGCAGTGGGTCCGTAGTCTTGTGGGCTGAGTCACGAGCGCAGGGACTGGAGAATATTTCCCTCCCCTTCAGTTTCCATGCAGAAATTGTGGAGGTGGAGATAGAGGTCGTGTCGCCATCTATCGTCCCTTCGGGGAATTTCACCGAGCTAAATCGTACTGTCACCTGTAAGGTGCTCAAGGCCAACGACAGACGTACCTCTTGCCCATGCCACGATGAATTTCGTGGGCCTCAATCTGACTACGTCAGACAGGTGTCATTAGAAAACAACAAACAGTTTGTAGACGAACTAGATACAATATGGAATGTTGATAATTTAATTCAGACCGTTTAGGTATTTTTTTTATAAAATGATTGGATAAAATTAGAATTGATAAAATCGAAAAATCTATATTCCCGTGATTTCTTTTTCTTTTATTTATATCAACACGTTTCCATCAAATACTTTTATTAGAATAATTAGTGTTTTGAAGCAATAAGATTCCATAGAGCGATCACATTTCCTACCATTTATAACCTTTTTTTAAGCTTAGTGACTTAAGTATTTATTTAGTATAGATTGTATATTTAAACAGTTATGCTGAAAGATTTAAAATAAATATGATTTTTAAGTAAAAAAATAAACTATAAGGGATACGATTAAATAATTTTACTTCAAAAAAGTATGTTTTCGCAAAATTTCAGCAAAGTGTAAATCAACAACCTAAATATAGTAAGAAAAAAACGAGACAGTATATTAAGATTTATAAAAAGAAGGAAATAAACGCATTGTGATTATCAAACAACTAAATCTATGTAAAATGTAATTTAACTGCACATTAGTTTAGCATTTACAAAATTAGTTTTAAGAATTTCGTGTATTGTCCAGTTACTAGTAAAATTTATTTTACTATTATATTTAATTCAATCATTTGTTAAATCTAAAGCCCCATCTGATTGCCTTATTTTTAAAATTTTATAAATTATCTGTCTCAGAGAAGAAAAATCTAAAAATTCTGTATTTAACATTATTGATTTTAAGTTTAAAATTCCCTCACTACATACAATGCAAATACACATAAGGTAACACTTGTATGCAAGTAATTTGTCAGGAAGAAAAAAATGTGAAAAATTTACTAATAAAAAATTGCTATTAAAGGATTACGTGCTTTTGAAGAATTTTCGAAATGTCGTTCTTTTGAACATTGCAAATATTCTTTTTAACAAAAATTTTAACGTCAGTTTATGTTTCCAGCCTTATAAAGCTATGTTTACTCCATTCATTTTGATATTTTTAGAATGAGATCATTCGTTTATCGTACTCATTCATTTTAAACCATTAAAAAAAGGAATTGAACCATTTTTCCATAAAAAATCATAGATAAAATTATACTGAGCATTTCCATTGTTTATAAGCACTTTATTAATTAATTAACTAACAATGTTTTAATGTTAAGAAGAAAATTGTTTCCTGAATTGCTAAAAAAATTTGCAAAGCCAAAATTATATCGAGATATAATTTTATTCATTAACTTGGCAATTAAAATATTTGATTGCCAGATTGCCAAGAGAGCTATTATAATGAACATTTTTAAACCCCTTATGAACCATCAAAAATGAAAGAATAAAGAAATAAATAAATGTTTTACAATAAAATGTTTTACTTATTCCACCAGAATTATGGAATATACCTGAACATTATTTTGAAGCTCTTAAATGGTATGGATGCCATGGCCATCAAACATGTTCTTACTTTCAGGAAAAGAAAGAAAATCCCGGGAGCTAAATTGAGGCTGTACGCCAGGTCACCATGTAAAAATCTTACTTAAACTACTTTATAAGTTTTTGGGATGTATGAACACCATTAGGGCAAGCATTTTCAGGAACGTACATAACTGCAAAAGTTAGCAGTCTTCTTGTCTTTTGAACGACCAGAACCAAACTAAAATTTTAAATCAACGTTTAAGTTCATCTTACATTACTGCCAGTAACATTCCTTTAAGTGGGCTTAGAAAAAGCTTCCATTAGTATCTAGTATATTTGAATCTTTATTGTGTTTATGTCGAAATCTAACCACATTTGTACATAACTTTTGCTACAAAATTCATTTTTCTCTTTACTCGTCTAAATTTTTGGGTCTTCGGAGTCTGAACGAAAGATGTTCTTTGTATTACACTCGGATTAAAAATATATTCAAAGTACATCAAAATTATTTTTTTTAAACAAATTTGCATGTTTTCTGTTTTTTATGCTGTCAATTAAATAATAAAAAAAATTTGTAGAAAATCTCCCCTAATGAATCTAAATATATTTAATTTCTAACAACTATTGCAAGAAAATACAAATTTTTTTTTTATTTCACCATTTTTAGTTGCACATATCATGTTCTAAAAACCAATTGTACTCAACGACTTCATTTAGAGAGAAAAAAGGAAATAAGAGTTAATTTTAAAATTTAATTAATATAAAAGAGGTCACATTTCACAAACATCTAAAATGATCTTGAGTGGCTTAAAGAAAAATTAATTTTCTCTGCACTCCTTAAAAGTTTCAAAAATTTAATAAAAACGTTGTTTTCTAAGTGATTATCATTTCAAAAGAACTGACAACACTCAAGAGCCATATTAAAATAAAACAGACTTAAAATGTAATAAAATAAGTCTAAAATTTTGAGTAACCTTGGAGCATAAGCTTAGATATGTCTAATGTAGCCTTTCCAGTGAAATTATTTTTCTTTATTCACCTGATACAGAATAATGAAGCAAGATTCTTAAGATTGGTTATCTGAATGACAAAGCAGAATACATATATTTTTTTTCTCCAAAACCTACTCTGTCACCTCTTTAATTTTAATCTCTACTGCATAAGCAACATAGGCCAAAGTGACACCTTAATTATAACAACAACATGAATTTCTGGGGTTACGAAGGATACGTTATTAGCTCAAAATATCTAAGAATAAAAATATTCTTTCGTCTTTTCCCTTCCGCTTACGTCTGGTAAACTAATTGGAAAATATATTAGGTAACGAAATGTATAGCGTATTGATCAAATGATTCAGACACCTTGATGAAATACAGTAAAAGCTATTTTTGGGTGGTAGATAGGGGCCGCACAAAAAAAAATATCTGAAAATTCCATAAATACCTACATATAACTGCAGTGACATCTTTATAAACCAGTAACAGCCTCCAGACAAGAGTGATCACTTTTGTGTAGTGGCCATGTTACTTGGCTACGGATTCATAGGTAACGGGTTCTATCCTCCACATTGGTGACCTTGACACTAAATTACTAAGAAAAACGCAACTTTCGTGCAACTGTCGTGGCACCATCCCGCACCAACCGCAATTAAAGTCGGCAGACTAACTTGACGTAGCAACCAGAACTGCCAGACAAGTTTGACGCAGCAACCAGAGCCATCAGACCAGTTTGACGCAGCAACCAGAACTGTCAAACCCACTTGACGCAACACCAGCAATTCACAGCAACAACTCATACGTTCTCCAAAACTAATATATACCGTTCATTTGCCTATCAACCGACTCACTGGTGAGGAAGTACCGTAGAGGCATTTTTATAAGCCAAGAACAGCCACCGGACAGAAGTGATCAATTTTGTCTAGTGGTCATGTTACTTGACTTCTGATCCGTAGATCGTGGGTTCTGTCTTCAGGATGTGTGCTTTCACATAACTAACAACTTTGTCGACATACTACAGAAACAAATTTTCTATGAGTTGGAAAGGACCACATATAAAACAGCCGCACTAAAAATACGTCGATTATTTACGAAATTTATTACAAAAGTACTTCCAAACAAAATCTATAATTAAACTCTACATGGAAATATTTTTAGAACATTAAAATTCTCTTTGATAGATGGAGAAAATTTCAAAATGCATATACATCTCATTGCTACTCATCGTAATCACTCGCGCATCTTCCTGTGATTAATTAGTTCTAAATCATTTTCGTCATTTGAAGGTACAATTTCAATTGATTTATTTTTTGGCACCATAAAATAAGTGATA
Source organism: Trichonephila clavipes (assembly GCA_019973935.1). Taxonomy (NCBI): domain Eukaryota; kingdom Metazoa; phylum Arthropoda; class Arachnida; order Araneae; family Nephilidae; genus Trichonephila; species Trichonephila clavipes. The sequence goes on along the minus strand of BMAU01015766.1, from coordinate 125,588 downwards.
CGTCTTTAGGACTTCGGTCGGTTGGTCAGCTTCTTGTGAAGGTCAAGGCAACCAGATATGCAAGATCGAAGATCTTTTTGGAATTTCAAATTCCTTTCGGAATTGGTATCTATTTTAAGATATGATTTTCCTATTTGTTGGAAGGCTGGTTCTCTGCACATATTTTATCCGTTCTCAAAGAATCCAATTATTCTTGTCCGTCTTCAAAATATATAAAATTATTGATAATGTCACTATCAGTGAAAGTTTCGTCTTCAATCGATTCCGTGCTGCTAGTGCTTTGAGATATAGCAACTGAACTTGCATTGTCCAGAGATTGTTTATAACCAATTAAAAGAGCGTCTTGAGACGTATATGTGTACTTTGATAGTAGTCATTACAGTGGAAACAAAGCCGTTAAAATTCATATACCGTATAAAAAAGAATCACACAAAAATAAAATCATGCAAGACAAATCGCACAAAAATAAAATCGTATAAAAAGGACCACACAAAACAGGTAGTATTGTACATTTTAATAAAGGAAGATTAATAATTAAGAGTCAATTTATTTCAACTTACGAACCACGAGTCCGAGACCATGACCACTAAACTATCGCGAGCTAGTCAAGTATGATGCATGACAACTCGGGTGAGTGAGCGAGTGAATATTAACGTCGCAATGTTCAGCTACACGAGGGCTTTTGGCGACGGATCACGTAATTTTGAACCATGGTCAAGTGACGTGGACGACACCTGAGCTGACAAAATATTGCATAAACGGGGCCCGCTCTGTACAAAGACTTTATGCACAAATTCTCAATTTTTCAATTTTGATGTGTTACTTTGTTATTCCTGTTTGAAGTGACCTTCACGATAAGAGATATTTTCATTTTTACAAAAACTAGAGCATTTTATCTAAGTCATTATACGAAATTGCTTAAAAAAACATTGACTTTATTCACATAAAGAACTGCAAATTTTGAAATAAAATAGTGATTGATAAATCTGAAGATCAAAACACTTCTACTGTTATGCAGAACATAAGCAAAAAATTTCAGCTAATTATTTTCAAAACTTTTTGAGCAATCGCGGTCCCCGTTTGAGTTTTTCGAAAAAAACACATTTCGAGTAAAACGCATTTTAAAGTTTGACATCTTGTGTAAAGTTATGGCATTTGCTTTTACTAAAATGCTTGTAGTTTTTGTTCCAGTGGAGGGAAAATAAAGTACTTGGTATTGTTATTAAGTTAATAAAATGGTCTATAAAATAAAGTCATAAAAAAATTTGCTAATTTTTGAAAAAAATCATGGTTTTAGGGTAGTCGGATACCTTAATGTTTCCTTTTTCAGCCTTTCATAAATTTACTTGTGTATCAACTATTCCTTATATTATTTAAATAACTATAATCTTAATGTTTTGAAAAATACTCTTGTAAAGACTAAATTTGTATTGAAACAAAATTAATAATTATTTTTTTTTACATAAAAACCCTGAGTTGGCCAAATCCTTCTCAAGAACCGTGTTCCATTCCCATCACCACTTAGAAACAGTACTCTAAACAGTCACTTTTTAAATTTTGAAGTTAAGACGAAAATAATTACTTTATATAATTTCATTGACATTGTAAAAATTATTTCAACTATGTTACAGACGGCTTTAAGATTGTGTCATTTATACTGGTTTTACCAAATTTAAGTTCTACAATTTGGTGCAAGTAACAAAATATATAATGAATAAAAAAAATGTCGAAATTATACTTTTAGTGATAGTCATGTTAACAACGTGTTTAAATTTGGAATAAATAGTAAAATTTGTGTAAAATGATATAGTAAAAGTAGTATAGTCGTAGTAAATTATTTTTTATTAAACATTAATTAAGAGTTTATACATTAATACAAATAAAGGATTTCCAAACAAAAAAAAATAATTATAATAGATGCTAACAATAATGTATTGATTGTAACTTTTATTTAATTGGAATAATTGCTATTTATGACATTTTTATTAAATTTTTAGTTAATTTTACTGCTTACAAAGAAGTGAACAAGACAAATTTTCAATAATTATCTAATATATATTATAAATGTGAAAGTTTGTTAAGGGGTCACTTCACGAAAATCCATGAAATAATCGATTTTTCAATTTTGATTGAAACATAAAATACCATTCTTTTTCTTTCTAATGCAGTTTAAATTTTTGCTCTAGCTTAAATAGAAGTATTTTTAATATTTTTTTTAAAAGTTGTTTACATCTGTCAAACCCCAAAACCGCTGATTGCCACGCCCTCTCAAATCAAAACAAAAGACACATGCTACTTTTCAGCCTTATCAAATGGTTTAAATTGATTAAAAGAATTTATTTTGAGCAGCAGCTTATCCAGGAAAGAAGTGAAGTGAATAGTTATAGATGTATGTTTACTTACAGCCTATTTTTTACCTCCTTAAATGCAACGGATTTCTGCGATCGTTTTCAATAGTGTTTTCCATCAAAACATTAATAAAACATTTACAAAACGTATTTTAAACTCTGTTAAGTAATAAAATGTTTAAAAACGAAAAGAGTTTGGAAAGAAATGTACAACATTCCAAACTTTTATGGATTTAAATGTTGATAAGTCAGACAATTTCAACATAAATAAATCAGCTTTAAAATCTAAGTTAGGTAAGTTTAATAAAGAGTATGTTTCTTTTTTAGATTCATTTGAATGTTTCTGTGAAATTCCTGACATTATACTGTTCTTTTGTGCTTTGAAACAACATTAATTACATAAAATTAATGTAAAAACCAAGGTATTCACATAAATTTTGGTCACCAAATCTAGGGTTTGGCTACAAAATTGTTAATATGTTGTAACTTTTGTGGTCTTATTCAAACATTTCTTATTACCAGGTTTTCTAAAACAGTAGTTAATCAAAAAAGGTACAAAATTATATGAAGTGGACACAATAGAATTTCATATGCTATGAGGTCTATTTAAAAGTAGCAGTTGCAAAAATATTTTTGCGGAGTTATGCATTTGTCACTTACACCATAGTGGTTTTGTGATTCCATGCATACATTAAATAATGTAACAGAGAAAGTAACCAAAGTGTCTATGGCTTTAGCTGCTGCCGAAACAATATTTAATAATGGATAACTAAATGTACCAGTGTCTATCAATGGTACCTGGCTAAAAATAAGCTATATATTTCTAAATGGTGTTGTTACGGCAGTTAGTTTGGACACTGGGAAAGTTGTTGATGCTAAAATATTATCGCAGAAATGTTTGTGTAATTTTAACAGCGATGTACATAGCAATGAGTGTTCGGTAAGTTACATTGAAAATAGTAGGGGAATGGAAGTTGAAGAGGTGCACTTTTTTTTTTGTATCTCTCATCACTCGCAGACATTACACAATTTACGATATACACAATATTTGGACTATATGGGAACTCTAAAGCATACAAATCAGTTTTAGAATCTAAAGATATGTCAATATTGAACAATTAGACTGTGTTAATCATGTTGAGAAAATGATGGGGACATGACTTAGGACCTTTAAAATTAAAATCAAAAAATCTCTAGGATGCCGTAATGGCTTGACAGATGCTGAAATAAACAAATTGCAAAGTTGCTATGTTTTGGCTGTTCAAAACAACTCGGGAAAATTTGTCAGCCATAAGGCAAGCTATATGGGCTATATAATTTTTGATAAAATGTTTTACAGGTTTGAATCTACGACACGGTTTATGCCCCATGAGATGTGACTTGTGGTGTAGATTTAATATGTCCACATACTGAAAGGTTACACATACAAAGTATTTACCTATTGTAGGTCACAAAGTAATCTTGAACATTTATCTGGATGCTTGCTTGATAAAACTCAAAATATTAGTGAACGCGGAAATAGTTTTTGGTGTTTAATTCCAAAACTGTATTTGTGCAATTGGGAACTTCAAAAACTATAGTACATGAAGCTATATACTTATATAATCAAAGCTTCATTACCAAATTGAAAGTTTTAGATGTATTAAACATTCAACACCTGAATTTTACCAATGTCGAGCATTGCAAAAAGTAGATCATCCGTGTATTAGGAAAGCAGAATAGTCAGTTTTACAATGAACCAAAGAAGCCAGAATTAAAAACAAACAATTAAAATGTAGGCAAGAAGATGATCTTGCAGATGACACTAGCAATCCAAGTTATAGTTCTGGTATGCATTAGTTAATAGTAAGTTTGTACTTTAAATCACTATTTCTCAAAAGTGTAAATTTCAACATAAAAGGAACATTTTTGAAAAAACTACTTATTTTACAGCCTTGAAACTTTGCACATATGTTAACACTATACAAATAAATATTGTAATGAGAGATTTTGTCAAAAAAATTATTCAAAAAATATTTATGGATTAAAATGTACAAGAATTTTCATCGTTTTAAAATTTTTGACGTGTTACTCCACATGAATTTTTTTAAAAAAAACTAATGAAAATTTTGAAAAATGCTCCCATTAAAATAATAAAAACAATACAATGAAAAATCATGACTGTACGACCAGCCAATTTTTAAAAAATGTTCCTTAAACTTGGTCATTTTTAACATTACGGAGATAGCGAAAATGCTGCGTGAAGTGACCCCCTTAAGATGTTTGAGGGTCTTTCACGCAAAAACAACTGAATGGATTTTAATGAAACCTCACAGTAATATAGCTTATAAATTAAAATAACACATAGCCTATAATTTATAGCATAGGCTATAATTTATAAAAATTTGTAAAAAGTGTCCAAAATATAACGATATTTGTCAAGTGAGTAGGAAAAAATTCTGGCATCTGCAAGCAAATCTGGCTTGCACTGCAAAAAAGCCCACCACAGCATATATCTATCTTCTGTTTGTGAAAAACTCTTTTTTTTTTTTGGCTACGCAAGGGGCTCGCTTCTAATTAATTCCTCTAAACAGCATAATGCCTATTTTTTATTTCAGAATAAAACTAAGTTTTGAAGGGAGAGATTGTTATAAATCTCTCTTTATTTTAATGTTTTTAATGATTTTATTATGCACATTTGGTAGTATGAAATTGATCTTTTTTTTTCAAAATAAATGCTTTTTTTTATCGGTTCTGGTACTTAAAGTAAATAAACATAAACTTTCACACTACGTCATTTAGAGTAATTTTCAAAATTTGTTTGTGGTTAGTAGTTAATTATAACGTTATAATTTTAACTGAATAGACAGGTATTGCGTTTTTAACTATAAAAATAATTATAACTATTGTACTGTATTTTTGGAGTGTGTGAGTGAGTGAATATTAACATCGCACTGTTCAGCTACACGAGGGCTTTTGGCAACATATCACTTAATTTTGAACCATGGTCAAGTGACGTGGACGACACCTGAGCTGGCACCCCTTATCCTAACTACCACACCAACTTAGAAGGAATATTCTACCAATACTTTGCAGGAATATTCTTTGAAATCCACTTTTCCAATATATATGGCAGCACGGGTTCTATGATGAGTATTTTAGCGGGGAAGCCGAATAGTCTTGTAGCAGATATTGGCTTTTCAGCTGACGGCGTTTTCAGCGGATTGCAGAGATTATTATTTTTGTCCCGAAAAAATAGTTAATGTCAAAATTTAAGAGTCTTATGTTTTTGTATGTCTTGAAAATGATTTGACTACTTATTTTAAGTGAACGGTGTATATAATTAATTTTACAGTGGAACATCTGTAATTAATTTATTAGCTCTAACGGATTAAATTTTCCAAAGTGGAATATTTTATTTATGTATATCCCTTAATTTGTAAATGGAATGATCCAAAAAAATATTGTATGAAAAAAACTACAGTAAATCATAATGCGGTTGGATAAAGTATTAAAGTGCATTTCTCCCCAACACGGCGGGTCTTACAAAGCTCTAATAAAGCTCGAGCTACGAAAGTAGCTAGGCATTTGCCAACTTGACTCTATCGTTTACATTTCGCTAAGTTTTTCATTGAATCACCATTATAATTTAAGAAAAGGCGTTGCTTGCGAATATTACAATTTTAAAATAAAATAAATACAACAGAAAGTAATATTAATGTATTACCCTTTCAGATATAAATTATGTACACTACTTTAAGCGTTCATTACGCAAAACTTTTAACAATGTGTTACTTTTGCTGAGTAGAGATCAGCTTAGGGAGGTATTTTGAAAAATCGACCCTCAAGAGTGTTACAGGGAGTTACAAATAAAAAAAAATTTTTTTTTTGTTTAGCTGAGATATGAAAAAAGCATTTTTGTTTAATTTGCAATTCACATAAAATTAACTCATTAAAAACTTCTTTTTCCTTCAATCTGTTTTTTTTTTTTAATTTTTCAGTTCACCCGTGCGAAGAATGGGTATACCAGCTAGTGAGCAATATAAATTTTACTCTGAGAAAAATTGCCCTGAAAAGTGAAATGAAACAAATAGTAGAAAACGAATTTCTAATCAGCAAAGCAAACGGTAATGACGTACATGAAACCGTTTACAAAGATGTGATTCTTAAAGAATGCACTAGCTATATATATGTTTTATACCATCTAAGAGTTACTAAGAGTTAACTTATTTATTTTCATGATACTGAATGGAACTTAGCTTGCACAATTTGCGATTCAAAATGATACACCGAAAGCAAAGCTTTTAAAAATTTTTATTTATTATACGTATATAACTTATTTGGAAGAAAACGAAATACAATTTATAGACAATTTGGAGTATATACAATCCGAAAAAGTACGTACAATACTTCTGGAGGTATAAAGAACTCTAACCCTGTTTGGGTTTAAATCAGACTGGGCTGGGATGACAAGTACGGATAGATTATTCCATGATGCTTTAAGTCTATGCCACACTCCACCAATTGCCTTGTGGCTCAATCTCTTATCAGCCCATAAATACGAGTTTTCAATGGGTGCAAGATTTAGAGAACTTTTAGGTCAAGGGAGTGGTCGAGGACCTACCTCGTCGAAGTAGGTTATGCCACGACGTGCATTATGCAGGCTTTCATTAACTTGTTGGAAAAACGACCTCTGTGATATTTTGAGGATATGTCTCAGCCACTGGCTTAAAGATCCGAGAACTTCAATCATGCATGTCCAGGTTACGGACAAGGCAAATAAGAGGTTTTCGTGTCGAATATCCAATGGTTGTCCCTGCCATTGGATTGGATTAGGATCAAATGCTGACATTAAATGTCTGTTGATCGCGTGTGTCCTCCTAGGACCCAGCCATCACGGTACTGCCCGTAAAAAATGACTGGCTACCGCGTCTATTATGAGTTGTTTTTGTTCGGTGTTACAGAGTGTCTGCTCGTCTCTGTGCTACTATGTGAAGAAAACCACAATAATGGGACCATGGGGACAGTCCATGCTGCTTCAAATGTCAACGCACTGTCTCTATGGTTAGACTTTCAACCGCAGGAAAATTCACTACCTAATTTAAGGTTCAAAATGTAGTTTCTTTGTCAGATCCTGCAAGACTCATCTAATAGCATGTCTGTCATCTCAGATGTTAATGGTGGGATGCCATTGTAATCTACTTGGTGTTTAGTTCAACCTTCCTGAACCATTTTCTATATTTAGAGGGTAATTGTTAGATTTCAAGCAATGAGACTGGTCAAACCTTTGAATGATACAGATCACGCTCTCTATAGGTCCCTTTCCTGCAGCTACTGAATTCTGAAACGTGCTGGCAACCATTTCTCCTATTAATATCTGACCATAGCCCGATCTTTCCAAAAACAATCACCATTCAGATACGAATTTTGAGTGAGGAAATATCTACGTAACTTTCTTTTTATAAATAGTCTGAGATCCCATTTCCTCCTAAAGTGTATTTGTTTGAACTTAGATACTAATTATTTGCATATCCCGGCATTTTTTTTTCCTTTCATGGAAACTTGAAATTTGCAATATTCTTCCATCCTATTCCTGTAATTTATTTTAGCAGTGTAAGTTTTGGGATTATTAAAAAGCTGCAGTATGACAACTACCATATATTTTTTTTAAATTTTGGTATCCTTCAAACTTTAATATATTTTATTACATTTATTATAATTATTACACCTTTCTAAACTAGTTTTGAAGCAATAACTGAAAATGTAAAAAAAATATCGGTAAGAATAATTTCAAAATTGAAAATCGTCATACACATAATTAAACTGAAGTATAAATGAATTTTGTTATAAAACTTAAATAATTTAACGTAAATACGTACTGTAGAAAACAATATAATTAGAGGAGCTTTTATAAAATAGTTCGAAATCAAATTGAAAGTTTTCATGAGATGTTAAAATGAATAGATTTAAATTAATGTCGCAAACTATTTGAGATTTTTTTTAAAAAAACTATATTTGCATTTTTATTATAATTTAACATTTTTCAATATTTAAGTCTTTCAAAAAATAAATATTTAATTTTACCTCATGGAAATTTTTTTTCTGATTTATTTTCCCATAATAAATAATAATTTACATTTTAAATAGTGTTTCATAGCAATAAATTTTATTTAAAATTATTTTATTCCTACTTAACTAACTTGTCTGAGTAATTCTCTAAATTTCTTCACACAAAAAAATAGAATCTGATGCATGTTAAATTTGATAACATAGGTCTTAAATTTCACATAGAACATGTAGATGCGTAAAACAAAATTTTAGTTGATATACACCTGATTAAAATGTTAATTACAATTTGAGCAAAGTATCAAAAAAAGGTAATCTTGAAATATTTTAAATTACAGATTTATGCATCGCTCATCGATTTATGTAATCAATAAAGATTTCTTTTAATGCACTGTATTTATTTATAAATTTATTTCGTTCTATCGATTGTACTTACTTAGACAAGTCGGTATTGGTTCTGCAAACTATGTGGAAATAACTAAGATTTGAAAAATGTATTTAATTTTTGTTTCATTCCTCCTATTATATATAGTTCACACTCTCTCTATATACAGATTTATATTTATTTATAAATTTACGTATATAAAAATGTATCTTATTCGAATTTTCATTCATTAATAAAGTACTTTTTATTCATCCACTCAAGTTCAAATAAATTTTTTTAAACTTGCTTTGGATGAAACGTGATGTTAATACAGTTTTTTTCAAATATTACTTCATTAATATTTGAATAATTCAACAACATATATAAAAAGGAAAATCGTTCGTTTTGTCTCTGTAGCGCAATGTATTGTTCGTTGGACTTCTAATTCAAAGGGTTGGGCATTGAATCCCACCTGGGACGGCTTAATTTCTGAGAATGTGATTCTTTTTACTATACCATTTTATTGAAACAATTAAATTTAATTAAGTAATAAATATTAACTAACAAACAAAATAGTCCAAAACCCTATATAGAAAGGGAAATGGAAAATTGTAGGGAAATCGCTTTCTATTTTGTCAATTTATATTGTGATTCTGTCATATGTATATACATATTTCTATTAATTGTAATTGTTTAGTAAAACGTAATTAAAATAAAATTTGTATTTGCTGACCTAAGTAGGAATTGACTTATTTTTTTTTATATTTTACTAGTGATTAACTTGCTTGCTAAGCAATAGACATGGTATATAACAAATTAGATTTATAGATATTAACTACCTTTAGGTAGAGTGTACAAAATGAATATATTTTTTCCTACCGAGTTGCAAAGGGGGAGGGTTGGCGCCTTCAAACTAGTTTAACCCCACTTATTCGGTCCTATGTCCGAAATTTCTTTCTGACTCGCTAGGTTCTTCTTTTTTGTAGTTTCTTTTTTTATTTCTCTATAATTTTGTTCTTCATGTTCAGGTTTTATATTTTTATTATGCTATTTCTTGTTATGTTTTTTATCTATTAATTCTTATTTTTGATATATATTACATATTTCTTTTATATATATATTTTATGCATTCATTTGGCTGCTTTGCGCCTATCTATGCATAAATCTATTTTCTAATGAGATTGTTCAGTTATGGATGTAGTCAATATAGAGTATGTTTGCTTAGAGCGAATTTTGAAATCGCTATTAGATTCAAAATCTTGTCTATGAATGTTTTTCTTTTATGAAGTTTAATTTGGCTTTGTTCATTTTCCTTGTGTGTTTATCTTATTTATATAAAAATATTATGCCAACTTCGGATTTTGTGCCTATAAAGTAATCGTGGATATGTTGTCTATGAGTGGATTAGATTTTTTGGAGTTATTGCTCGTTGTTTCACTTTATATTATTGTGATTGAAAAAGTTTTTGCTAAAATGATGTTTTATTTGGGTCTTTTCAATGTACCTTCAACTTTTAAATAACTATGAATTTGAAAAATAACAAGTTTTATGCGACTGGCAATTTGTTATACCAGGGTATGACATTGCTCGGTGGTACAGTATAATGGTATCTGTACCATCGTCATCCATTTACCATTTTATGAGCCCTTATATATAGTTTTGGAATATATTTGGGTATGGCTTTAGATAGTTGTGGAGATGGGCATAGAGGTTCTGAGTTGGCATATAAAAAACTATAAATGTTTTAAAAAATACAAAAAAATGTATGAATTGTTTTGGTAATCATAATTTTTCTGCTTACCCTTCTGCATCTAAACATTGTTGTGTTAGAATTTTTAAAACTCGAATTTTTTGAACTCTAAATATAAGAATTTATCTCGTACAGCAAAACGAAATATTCATGTTTTCGATTGTATAGATAAAAATCAAAGAGATATGGATTTTAGTAACATATTGGAAACTAGGTTTTTCAGAGATATTCATGTTTTAAAACTAAAATTTAGATCTTGCACTGATAAAAGATGCAAGGCGTGTGGCATGATGAGTGGTGAACAGTTGGATATGGATCAGGTTATATATTTTGTAAGATTTTTAACTGTGTTTACAAAATGACATGCAACATATGTAAATTCGCTTACATAGGTCAGACTTCAAACACTATCAATATTAGATTAAATCAACATAGGTCTGATACAAGGAAATTTGATTACAACAAAAACCAGGCTAAGATTGAGATAGGACACTTTCATAAACATGGATTCAATAACATAACTGTACATATACTTAGAATAGTGCCAAATATTAAACAAAGATTATAGTTCGAAAACTTTTTTATAGGTTCATTTAGATCATATTATCCTTATGGTTTGAATGTTATATGGAAAGGTGAAAGTGTCTTATTAGCTTTTAAACAAAAATCCGAGGATTCATTATATATTCCGAATTTTGATAAATCTATTGATAATAGTAATAATATTCGTTTAGCGAGAATTTCAAGAGCTAAACGTAGAAAAAGAGTTACTAGAGACATGTCAACCCTCAAGAATTCTATGTTAGAATTAGCTGTTAAATTTGATGATAGCTACAACACAGGCTTAATTAAATCATTTATGTTTGGCATGTGAATAAAGCTGAAATTAAAATTATGACAGATATTTTAAGCAGATATAAATTTCAGGATTCTCATGGTATGCATATGATTCGAGACCTTAATAACTATTTAGTACAAAAAATGAATATTAAATTAGATGCTAGTGAAAATTACTCTACAGAATATTGTACATTATTATTTATGAATAAATCCTTTAACAAAATTAATTTTTCAAGTATATTTCAAAAATATCAATCCTTTTTCCTATTAAAAATATTATTATTAAAAAGGCTTTCAAATACAACAAGAAACTAGGTAGATTTATATTTAATTATAATCAAATCTCGGAGCTCCTAAGTTCAGAATCATGCAAATGCAATCTATATCGAGACTATATTGATGATTATCATCAGCACGTTTTCACAGGAGAACTTAGCATCGTGAAAGATGATTTGTTAAGAAATTTTATGGAAAAAGGTACCGGTTTTAGACTGATGATCACAAAAAATAAATCTAACGTTATGAAACAAATCATAAAAGATTTAGATAAATTCTACCTTAAAATTGCAATTAAATACGGAATGCCGATTGAAGCATTCAATCAATTTAGATCTTATGTAGCAACAGAAATTCGGGAATTAGATTTCACTGTTGAAAATGAAATTATGTATAAAGATCTTAAATCATCAATAGAAAATATCCAAAATGACTTCGTGATTACATATGTTGATAAGGTCTCTGCTAATTATACCATAATTTGTAAATACTTTTACAGTAAATTATTATGTAACCACATTTTAAATAATAATTCCTTTCAAAAATCAATTCACGTTAATAGAGAAGATGATAATCATCTTTTAGCTTTGAACAAAAGACTGAATATTCATCTAAATAATATTAAATATCCAAGTATTTTTTTAACACCAAAATTTCATAAAAGCCCTATAAAATTCCGTAGTATCACTAATGGATACAATACATACATCACGAGGTCTGGGAAGATCTTACAATCTCTTCTTCAAAATCTAATTGATAATTTACAAAACATGGCAATAATTAAAAATAGCTTAGAGATTGCTAGAGTTTTACTAAGTATATGTTAATTTTTTCCATGCATGGCTTTGATTTCGAGGACCTTTTTAATTCTATAGATATTGACGATATGATTAAGGTTCTTCAGTTAATTTATGATAAATATGTGTGTGTGTGTGTGTGTGAATTATATACTTCAATGAAAAAAGATAAATTTGATATTCTTGTTAACCTCGTATTAAAAGAAAATTTCATTGCATTTGATCAGAATCTTTATAAACAGATCAAAGGATTACCTCAGGGTGGTCCAGCTATTAATTGTTTAGCGAACCTATATTTACATTTTTTTTTAAATAGATCATGTTGTAAATGATTCTTACTTAATTTATCGTTAGATAGATGATATAGTAATTTTTGGTAAAAATAGTGAATACAAACCAAATATTACGTTCTACCCTGATTATCTCAAGCTCCTTAAAACTAACTTCACCTCTAATATGGTGGAATTCTTGGATTTAGACTTGCATCTTATTAACAATAATGTAGTCAGTAACATTTTTGACAAAAGAGATTCGTTTAAGTTCCATATAATTAAAATCCCCGTATGGAATAGTAATTTGCATATATCAATTTACAGAAATATCATTTTGAATTTTTTATTTAGAAATGATAAGTTAACTACCCACAAAATAGATAAATACAATAATATAAAACAATTTTTTCAATGTTGTTTAGATCATGAATACCCTTTTAATTTCTTAAGAACTTATATTCATCACAAATACATTAACCGTCTTGCTACTTCGAATTCCAAAACCACCACACAACAATAGGATTTCAAAGTCAGCATGTTAGTGGTCTTGCTGTGAAGATTATATCATAACACTCATATCACAGTTTACATTTTTTCCACACACATCTTGAACATTTTACGCATTGTTGACAACCAACCAAATTAGAGCCTAGCAAATTTACATTTTTGACAATCAACCAATTCAAATTCTACCGTATTTGATTGTCGTCTTTTTTATACCTGTCTTTGCTGGCTGGTTTAAAAGTCAGCTCAAAAGATGTGTTTATGTTTTTTCGAATTTTTTAACTTGGTGAATAATTGATTTTCATTAATGGCAAGATGCTTGATTCTCCTCGTAAAAACTCTGTGAGTAAAGAAATTTTGATAAGTTATTTTTGAAAGATACTTTTCTTATGTAATTGTTTTAGCATTTTCTTCTTTTCTTACATAATTTTGTGATTTTGTAATTTTTCTGCATTAAGAGTTTGGGAGAGTTTGTTACACAATAGTAATGATTGGTTTTTCATACTCTCTGAGTTATACAAACTCTGAAGTTTTGTTTATTTTATTTTATTTGGTTTTCCTACCGTGTTGCAAAGGGGAGGGTTAGCACCTTCAAACTAGTTTAACCCCACTTATTCGGTCCTAAGTCCGAAATTGCTTTCTAACTCGCTAGGTTCTTCTTTTTGTAGTTTCTTTTTTATTTCTCTATAATTTTGTTCTTCATGTTCAGATTTTATATTTTTATTATGTATCTTTATCTATTATTTCTTATTTTTGATATATAATACATATTTTATATATTTTATTATGCTATTTCTTGTTATGTTCTTTATCTATTATTTCTTATTTTTATATATAATACATATTTCATATTATATATATATATATATATATATATATATATATATATATATATATATATATATATATATAAATATATATATACATAATGGAGTTCTGACAAGTGAAGGACGTTGATACCAAGAAACTGAATCCTAATTATGTTAAGCAGTTTTTGCACAATTTACTTTTATATCAATTAATATAATTTTAATCTTTATATGTATGTTTCATATAATAGCTGCAACATTATTGACAAACCATACTAATTATAAAATAACATTTTATCATTAGCATAATTGCGTAATGTAGTAAATCCATTTTTTAAACTTATAGGGTGCTTCCCCCAATCACCTTTGAAAACATCATTTTTTTTAATTCTCTACGAAAACATGAAAATTAAATTTATAGATCAGTGATTCTTACATTTTCTATGCTTACGAGACAATTTTCAAACATAATATTCATCGCCCCCTCTCCATACAATAACAATGTGTTAAATTCAATAATAATATACTTTGACGTATAGCTACACAATGCGACTTTTTTATATAGCGTACAAATTATCCAAAAAGGGTCACTGCTGGTTATTAAACTTGTTCTTAACTTAGTAATGTTAAATTATTTAAGAAATGCACTGTGCTGTGCTGATAGATTTATTCTATTAAAGCTTCCAAAATAAAATCTAAACTGATTTTTGTAGCTTTCAAAAATATTATGAGGACGCCAAATCACTTTTTTCCAAGCTTCTAAATCGAAGTAGTTGTAAATAAACTCGTGCTACGATGGCTATAGCAATTTGAAACAAAAGAGATAAATCTTCTCGAAGATCACTGATCAAAAAATAACTTTATTCTAACATTTATTCTAAACATAAACAGTCGAAAAGCAAACAGGTGTTGTCATTCTCAAAATACTAAATAGTAATTGAAAAATATTAATACAATTTTAATTACTAACGTTGCCATCTGAAATTTAAAGTTTGTAAAATGTTATTAAAAATAAAATATATAAGTAATACATTTTCAACAAGTGTATCATAAAGTGTGTTTTTTTAGAGGTATAGAACTCCAAATTGCAATAAAACAATGATGTATTATTCGATTGACATCATTTTTTTTATTCGAAAGATAATCTTGAAGCATTACATTTTAAATATGATTTCTGACATAGGACTGCCACGGCTGGCTCGGATGTAGTCCAATCTGGACGTCCAATTTTCGATGACTTTTTCCGACATTTATGGCCGCATACCGGCAATAACACGGCGAATGATGTCTTCTAAATGGTCAAGCGTTTGTGGCTTATCCGCATAGACCAATGACTTTACATAGCCCCACAGAAAATAGTCTAGCGGTGTTAAATCACAAGATCTTGGAGGCCAATTCACAGATCCAAAACGTGAAATTAGGCGGTCAGAAAACGTGTCTTTCAATACATCGATTGTGGCACGAGCTGTGTGACATGTTGCGCCGTCTTGTTGGAACCACAGCTCCTGGACATCATGATTGTTCAATTCAGGAATGAAAAAGTTAGTAATCATGGCTCTATACCGATCACCATTGAGTGTAATGTTGTGGCCTTCATCGTTTTTGAAGAAGGAATCCACCAGCCTATAAGGCGCACCAAACAGTCAGTTTTTCTAGATGTAACGGTGTTTCGACATACACTTGTGGATTAGCTTCACTCCAAATGCGGCAATTTTGTTTGTTGACGTAGCCATTCAACCAGAAGTGCGCTTCATCGCTAAACAAAATTCGCTTATGAAAATCGGGAACAACGGCCATCTCGTTTTGGGCTTATTCGACGAATCTACGCCTTGCTTGATGATCGTTTTTATGAATTGCCAAACCAAACTGAGAATAAATCACTTGACAGCTGTTAAATTGGTCGCCATCTTGGAAAGTAATGCCAACTTAAACTTCTATACCTGGAAAAAAACACCCTTTACAAGCGTAAAAGTGTGTTTTATTTTGTATTATGTCAGAATGTATTTTGTTTTGTTTCCTTCAGTAAATTAATTTTTTTAAATAATCTGTTTTTTCCGACTCTTTGATATACTCGTGCCCTCCTTGTACGGTTATAATGCCTCCCTGGGGCCACGCTTCACAATTTGAGAAACGGTGCTGTAGATCAATTAAGAAAAATTAATTCCAGTTATGAAATTTTTAAGTAAATGTATTAGTCCTAAAGCACAACATAATAATAAATTAAAGAGTATATAATAATATCTGTGATATTTAAATATGATTTACAACTTATATTTAGGCCTGATTAGCAAACTTTTATAATTTATGAAAATCAAATTGATATAATTGCGAAACGGAACAGAATTTCGTGTTGTTGGTTTAAGGTTAAATATAATACGAGTAAGGTTAAAATTTTAAGGTAATTTAAACTTCTTTCAGAAAGAGTTTTAATTATATAATTTCCATATTTTAATTACTGACAATTTATTTTCGTGATGCCTTACTTACACGAGTAGTTAAAATATTTGAAATAAAGTTATAATATTTTTCTTCGCAATTAATAAAATATGAGAACATTTTATGCCTTGAATGGCTCAAAATGCTTTGGTATTTATAATTTACTAAACCTAGCTATGTAGTTTGGTTAATTTGAATTTAATAAGTTATGCCGCGAATTATTCAAAAATTCGTTATGTTTATATTATAATTGCTTTATTAAAAACCACATGACTTTGAGTACATTATGTATGCACATATAGGAAATTGAAATCTATGTAAAACAATATTTCAGTATTAAACCCACTTATTAAATGTTTAACAGAATAAAATAAAATTATATTGTTTTTCACCTGAGGCTTTTATTTTAGCTATTAATAAATTATAATCAGACCACTTTGAAATGACCGTTATTATCAATGTTGAACTTAGTTTTCAAAAAAAAAAATGTTATAACATTAATTTATCCGAAAATCCATATTGAATCAAAGCAAAACTCCTAAATAAATAACAAATTTTATTTATTTATAAATTTATAGTAGTAGTATACACAACGTCATGAATTAAAGAAGTATAATCAAATAATTAAGAATTTTACAACACATCCATGATTCCAACTTATCTATCACAAAACTGTATCTTTATAATTGCGCTTTTTTTCAATTCCTATAATTAGTTCACTCTCTCCCTGTATGTATATATATATATATATATATATATATATATATATATATATATATATATATATATATATATATATATATATATATACGAGGGTTGGGGAAAAAGCCATGACAACTATTTTTTTTCTGGAAGATACCAGTTCAGTAGGAAAATTTTACGTATACAAACGAAAGAACAAGTTTTTAACTACATGTGTGGACAATGAATATCACTGAAATATCGTAACACAACTAATTAATTACGTAAGTATACAGGGCAATATGACCTTCACTGTGCAAAAGAATGAAAAGACAGTATACATAAAGTTGGCATGACAAACCTGGGTCTAAAGACCTTCATTGTAGTCCCCTGCTACTGTCACTACAACAATGTGGAAGGCGCTGAATACCATCAGCGTCAACATTTGCCGCACCACGTTGCTCATCACTGGTTAAAAAGATTATTCGAAGTTAGTTTTTTTGCCAAAATATTACATTTAAATAAATTTATTTGGTCAAAATGTCCTTAAAACAATTTTATGCATGTATTCTAATCTGAGTGACACTAAATATCATGAAAATTATCCTTTTTGGGCTTTTTTAAAACCACGGTTCCGAACGTAGTTGGATACCTTAAGGATGATGGAGTTTGAAACTGATGGTATACAGCAAAATATTGGATGCATTGTTTTTTTCGTTAAATTTTAAATTTTAAAAATAAATTTGCATCAGTTTAAGAAATTATGTTTAGTATTGCTCTATATCAGCTTAATCAACTACCTGAATTTATTTATTGCTACTGCTGTGTTAAAAGAAGACGTATATCCTTAAAAACTATTTTATTAGAACTCTTCCTCTAAAGAAGAGAGCGTGAACACGCAAATTAAGACTACTATATAAAGTCTCGGCATTCAAGGTAGAATGGGATATATATAGGGTAAACTGCTGAAGAGCAGTGATTAATCAAATTTAAAGTGTAACACAGATATTTAGTATTTGATAACTGTAATAATTAAAGTGACGATTTGTCACTGGGGGTTGAATATAGATATGATAGCTAGGAAGGCAGAGTACTTGAATTGAAGTAAGTGTTACTAATAATTAAAGTCTTCTCATACCTCGCGTTTTTTGTCTTCATATTGCTTAAATTGGGTACATCTCTTAGTTTCAATCGATCGAATTTGTTTTTTTTTTGCTTGTGTAGAAAATAAACTAAATGATTTTGATCATTTGCTAGTCTTCCTTCCCTTTCTCCTACATCTTTAGGCGCGGAGACAAGATCCTTACAAATGTATATATGTGTGTGTTCATATAAAAATGAGATTATTTTTATAAAATTAAGGAATTGCTTAGTTAAAAATATGCGAAACTTTGAAAATACGTATTTTTTGTATTGATATATTGTCCTCATCATTAATTATTTTTCAGTAATATTCATATTCTATATTGAAACTAGATTTATAGCTAAGCAAAATGTCTTGTTATTTTGTTCAAATGTGCTTGTTTCATTATTACACAATTTTCAAAAATATTTTTTTTTATTCGTGAGGAACAAATCGTTGTTAAAGTGATAATTCATTCCAAAAAAGAAAAGTGCTTTCATTCAAAATTCTTAAAAGTACATTTCCCTATAACTGAACACATTTAAGCAATCCAAAAATCTATTTTTTTCAAATCATCCCAAGAAATCAAATTTAATTTTATAAAAGACAACTTTTGTCTAACGATCCATTTCTCATCAAGTTCTGTCTTTAAAAAATTAAGTCACAAGCAAAGACCCATATTTTAAATTTCTTTATATGTTCTTTGCTTTTATTTTATATTGTAAGATAGTACAATTCTAAAGTTTCATGAGCATCGCGTCATTCTATTAAACTGATAGGAAAAAGTAAAGTAAAACTATCTCTAAAGAGAAAAGAAAAACAACCGAGAATGTAGAATAGCTCGTATTTTGGAAAACGCTTAGACGCCAAACTGCATGGCACTGCAGGGATTTGTTTGAGTTAAAGTTTTAAAAGTACGTTGCTTCGTCTGGGATTTAGGGCCGAAATGGAAGGGAAAGAAAGTTTTACTTTTCTGTGAATGCTTAGTTAATATCATTATAACTCTATGTCTCGATTTCTCTCTTTCGCTGCTTTTAGTATACTACATTCCGTTTAAGCTGATGGAAAATAGCTCAATGCAATGAAAGAAACTGTATAGGGCAAAAATACAAAATAAATAACGATATTTAATGGGACATTTCTACAAATATTGAGAATGAATTGTTTGAATCAAGAGTACCATGCGTGCATACTGTTCGGTAGTAATTTTGGAATTATTTGTTGTTTCCCTTAGAGGTGATTAAAGTTTAAGGGCTCTCCGGAACCTTAATAGATATCCGTGCACTCGTAAAAACATCCTTCTTAGCAATAAAACAAAACAATAATTTAAAATTTTTACCGCATGATAATCATATATATTTACATTTTTTTCACAAATTTTCAGATAATTTGAAAAAAAAATTAAAAAGGTATAAAGAAATAAAAATTGGACAATTTAAAAAAAAAATGAAAATCTGTATTTTACGCCGCGCAGAATTCTCAAGTACAAAATTGATCACAATTTACAAAATTAATTTTTTTCACTTTTGAACTTTTACTAACTTTTACGAAATTTAGAGGGAAAAAAAAAATTTTTTAAATGCAATTATATAACGAAAAATTTAAAATTTTAAGAAAAAAAAAATTCAAATTTAAATGAAAAAAATTCTATTATTATTTTTTTTTTTTTTTTTGAAAATTGAAGTATAAGTTGTGAAGAGCATTATTTGGAACAAGTGTAAAAATTTCAAATTGATTTCATAAATAGTTTCTGAGAAATCATGCGCGCAAGCTAAATTTTTTTGTGTTTTGCGAAAAATGCAGTTAAAGATAAGAAAGAGATAGGGTTTTCGTTTACGTTTCCCTACTTATTTCTCAATAACTTCGGAAGTTCTCTCAGTATCAAAACAAATTTGGTACCAAAATGCTCAGAAATATTGACGCTTTAACATATACTTTGCTTCAAAAAATTGAAAAAGTTGCAATTTAAGAGTCCTGAGAGCTCTTAAAGTCACTTTTCAGCACCGTATTTACTCTAATGTAAGATGACATCGACTTTAAGCCGTATTACCATTTCTCTATACTACGTTTGTAAGAAAAAAGTGAGTAAGGGTTCATTGATATCCGATACTTAAGAAATTTTTAGAAAAAATTTTTAATGAGAAATAATAAGTTAATATTTTATTTTACCAGTACTAAAAAGTTTCAAATACATACATGAACCTGAAATTACCCTTACCGCCAGTATCATGTTTTGAAAATGATTTGTCACTCCCATTGCCACAGCTGAGTTCAGAATGAGACGCCGGGGTCAACATCCAATACATTTGCGATGCTTTGTAAAGCGGATTTGGTACCTTTTGAGTTACTTTCTTTCTTTATGCAATTAAAAAATATATTTAAATATTTTATGTAATGTTTCTGTTCAAAAAAACGATACCAGATGAAATTGTTCACATATTATTCACAGAATTTTTAAAATTAAAATTTTTCGAAGAAAATTTGGAAAATTTTAAAATCCTACTCCCTCTGTCATTATTCATTTTGTGATGTGTGTAATTTTTTCTGGATGTTATAAACAACTTTAGGAATCAATTTTACAATAACTTAATTCGTTTATGATAAAAAAAAATAAAATGTTGATATGCATGCTAAAAATCAACGAAAAGCCAATATCTCTTACATTTTAATTTTTTTAAAAAAATATTCAGTTTACAGAAAATGGATCCTTAATTTTGTTACATGCTTTACATGCAACACACAAGAAAAAAATGGAAGTGATTGGTAAATAGTTGTTGAAGGAGAAGCATTTTGAATGCTCTAATGTTTCGAAAAACACAAACTGAGAAAAACGACTTTAAAGATTATAATTTTGAAAAAAAATTATAATAAGCTTAAATAAACTTAAAATACCACTTTATTATATTAGTTATATACTTTTCTTTTTAAAATGAATGCATTTTCGTATTTTTTCAACCCATACATTTTTATAAGTGATCAACTTTAAGAATGTATGAATTGCACAAGAAAGTTCAAGAAAAATGTTAATTTTTTTTTCTCTCACAACTGAAATTTTGGTTTATTTTTCTTCACATACTTTGAAATATTACATTTGTATGGAAAACATATCAGGAATTAGAACTGAAATTATGAAATTATTAATACAAAATGCCCTAATTCAAAAATTTTACATGCACACATTTCCCAAAGTAAAAAAATACATAATTGCAATGCCTCGGTAATATTCTCTTATATATATTACATCCTTTGTTTCTAGTTATTATTTCTCTTTTTAAAATGGATTTTTTTAAATCAAAATGCTTTTTTATATTTTTTTAAACAAGGGCGTGGTCGAATTGCCTAAAATATTAATTTGCATTCTTCAAATGAAATTTTATTCAACTTCTAACTTTCCGACTTGCACAAATGATATATCAATCGAAAGATAATAATGCAAAGAATAAGATAAAATAAAAATAAAAATAAACGATAGGTCGGTTAATTTTTGGGGTACCAATTCGTCTTAAGATAATGTTTTACAGAACAATGTAAAAGAATGTAACTGTTGAACATTTACAAGCAGTAATTATATCATTTTGTTTACGCTATCGACGCATATTTGTTACATCCGTGTCAAGTTTTTAGTGGCCGCTGCTCTGTTTCCGATTTTTTTTGCATATAAAATCGCCTCCCTTTTCACAGTGAACTTGTCTGCTTACTATTACCGATATATTCGATGGTTAAGTTATTTAAAGAAAGTGTATGTACAAAGAAAATTCCTAAATATGAGCTGACAACAATGTTTAGCATAGATTGGATATTGAAGATAAACTGCGGCATGGGATAAGTCATCGGTGGAAGTGGTCAGGATGGATGGTTACAATTTTCAATTTTAAAGGGGGAGGGGAAACTCAAATTTCTGTAGAATGAAACGCTGGAAAAAAAAGCGGCTTGAGTTCGAGTAAACATGGTATTTTGTTTCCTATAATTTTAATTCAAACTCTTCCAATAATTCTAAAGGACAGATGTATCGATTGGAAATGGTTTACTATACATATATAAACCTATGTGTATTATACATAAAACTAACTTGTATTTATACAAGGTTTAATAGAATTATTTTCATCAGTAAAGTATTTCCAATTAAAATTTTCAGATCTTTTTTTTAAAATGCCTTAAAAGATCTGAAAAATGAATGAAAAATATAATTAATCCTCGTGAATGGTCAAAGTTGCTCACATTATATTCAAAATATTCTCACTAACGTGAGCGGAGTAACACAGAAGAAAGATAAAACTCCAAAACTCAACAAGCTTTTTTTATTCTTATAATTTTCAATTATTAGCCATTTTTGAAGTAGCTCAGTGTTTCCAAAACTGTGGGGCGCGCCCTCCTAGGAGGGAGGGGGCACGAGCATATTGGAAAGTCGAAAACAAAAGATAATTTTAAACAATTATTAACTTAATGAAAGTAAACAAACAAATACATTGACATAGTAAAAAATAAAATACTCACTTACTCTATAATACACTTTTAAATGTAGCAGTACTGTACAATCTATTTTTATAATAATAATGTAACAATACTAAGTTAAGGACATGTTTAATTATTACCAGTGACCTCATAGATTTGTCATGTATAAAATTATACGCCAATATTAACACTTATCTTGATGATTTGTACGGCTTATAATTAATCCCTTAATTGACGATTAAAAAAATTACGTGATTCGTTCTCCAATGCCACCATTTAGCACGTAGGTAAGCGTGTGTGGTGTATTGAGGGGGGTAGTAGAAAAGGAATAAAAAAAATGGAGCGTGGAGCGCCACGCAATGGAAGTGAAACTTCTTTGGCGACGTTGGCCGTAAACGGAGGTATACATCTAATTATATTAAACTGTTGGGGGAATCCCGGAATTTTTCACGGAGTTCGAAAGAAGTACACAGTTCAATTAAACAAACAATTAGATTTATTCTAACGCTTGGAGCTCGATACAACACTGGACTGAGAACATCCCAACTGGCGATGAACTCTGCTTTTATACACTTCGGAATATTCGAGAAATAACCAGTATGCACTCTAAAGAATGATCTGGATTCATCTAGAACCTGGAGAAACAATACATTAAAAACGGAAACAAAATTCCAGTCTTTGGATAAATCTGCCGGGGCCGGGATTCGAACCCGAGACCTGAGGAAGTTCAGTCCACCGCTCTGCCAACTCGGCTATCGGGACTTGTAGCAAATTATGCGTGTGGCATTGCTCCCCTCGAAAAAGAAGACAGCGCCCCGCTGTCATTTCGTTCAAGGGTCTTTATTCTGGAACGAGTGATGGGTCCTTTGTATGATTCTTTGGGAGGAATATCCTCGGTTTCGATTTGCTCGGCGGGATCATGGTACGGTTTCATACGCAGTACATGGACAACTTCTCTTAGTTTTCTTTTTCGTGAAGCAGGATCAAAATCTTGTACTTCGTAAGTCACGGCTGATAAACGGCGTAGCACCTGATACGGTCGAAATACCTTCTTAAGAGTTTTTCGGAGAGACCGACTTTTCTCACTGGAGTATAAACCCATACGAGATCTCCGGGAGCGTAAGATACCATTTGGTGTTTGGAATCGTAACGTCGACGATCTTTGTCTTGAGCTCTCAGAGTGTGCACTCGGGCTAGCTGTCGTGATTCTTCGGCTCTGGCTGCTATCTTGGTGATGTTATTGTCATCAAAATCGTTAGGACAGAATGGTAGCATTGTATCTAGTGTCGTTTCCGCTTCACGACCATGAAGTAAATAGAACGGCGTAAAACCTGTGGTCTCTTGTTTAGCGGTATTATAAGCGAAGGTTACAAATGGTAGAATTTCATCCCAATTTTTCTGCTCTATATCCACATACATTGACAACATGTCGGCCAAGGTCTTATTGAAGCGCTCCGTCAGTCCATTTGTTTGGGGATGATACGCCGTTGTGAAACGATGATCAATGTTACACAAGTCGACGAGAGAGGAAACAAGTCTGGATCGAAAGACGGCTCCACGATCTGTGATAATTACTCGAGGAGCTCCATGCCTGAGGACAATTTCTTCAAGTAAGAACTTCGCTATTTCGTCGACTTCGGCTGTCGGCAAGGCTTTTGTTATTGCATATCGTGTTGAGTAATCCGTGCAGACTATTATCCATTTGTTTCCATGAGCAGACTTTGGAAATCTCCCAAGGAGATCAATTCCAATGCGATGGAAAGGAGCTATAGCTGGAGGGATGGGAACTAAACGTCCAGGTGGTCGTTGAGGAACGGACTTTCTCCTTTGGCACTCCCGACAATGCATGACATACCGAACGACATTTCGGTACATTCCCGGCCAGTAAAATCTCTTGCGTATTCTGTCATAAGTTTTCGCGAAACCAAGGTGTCCTGCGGTGGGGGCGTCATGAAAGTGCCTTAGTATGTCTGCTCGTAGATGTTTAGGAATGACTGGCAACCACAACTTTCCATCTGGATCAAAATTCTTCCTGCAAAGGATACCGTCGATAAATCTGAATTCTTCGTTTTTGGATGAGTTGCTCAAAAGTTTTAATTTCGCAAGGTCTTGATCCTTTTTCTGTTCCATCGCAAGGTTCATACTCGTCGTGACTGCTAAAAATTTGTCTGATGTTTCCGTTTCCTCTTCCACTGGATTTCTCGAAAGAGCGTCGGCGTCACTATGCTTCTTACCGGTTTTATATTTTACGTCAAAATCATGCTCTTGAAGTCGGAGGGCCCATCTGGCAAGCCTTCCTGAAGGATCCTTTAAATTCATGAGCCAGCACAAGGAATGATGGTCAGTTACAACAGTAAAGTGTTTTCCGAATATGTACGGCCGAAATTTGTTGGTAGCCCATACGATGGCAAGACATTCCCTTTCTGTGGTGGAATAATTTTTTTCGGCTTTTGTCAGAGTTCTAGAAGCGTATGCTATAACTTTCTCGACATTATTCTGAATTTGTACTAGGACAGCTCCGATACCGTACCCGCTTGCATCAGTATGGATTTCTGTAGAAGCTCTTTCGTCGTACATCCCCAATACTGGATCCGAAGTAAGTGCTTTCTTAAGACTGTTAAATGCTTCCACCTCTTCAGGACCCCAATGAAACTCCACGCCACTTTTCAGCAACGACTGCAAAGGTTCGGCGAGATAACAGAAACCTTTAATAAATCTTCTAAAGTATGAACAAAGGCCAAAAAAACTTCGTATGTCATGTATATTCTTTGGAGTGGGAAAATTTCTTACGGCTTTTATTTTGTCGGGATCGGGACGAACGCCATTACTAGATACAAGATGGCCCAGAATCTTTACTTCTTGGGCAGCAAAAGACACTTCTTTTTGAATTTAATTTAAGACCAGCTTCCTGAAGACATTTTTAGAACAAGTCTTAATCGTATAAGATGGTCTTCAAAAGTTTCTGAGAACACTATTATGTCATCTAGGTAACAAAGACACATAGTCCATTTAAAATGGCGTAGCAAATTGTCCATCATTCTCTCGAAGGTTGCAGGTGCATTACAGAGACCAAACGGCATGACTTTAAACTCGTATAAGCCTTCGGGGGTAATAAATGCCGTCTTTTCACGATCCGCTTCGTCTATTTCTATTTGCCAATAACCAGATCGGAGATCCATGGAAGAAAAGAACATGGCACCTTTCAGACAGTCGAGCGTATCGTCAATACGAGGCGGAGGATAAACGTCTTTTTCGTGACGCTATTCAGCTTGCGATAATCGACGCAAAAACGCCAACTACCGTCTTTTTTCTTACGAGCACAATGGGTGATGACCAAGGACTTTCAGAGGGTTGGACGATACCTTCATCAAGCATTTTCTGAACCTCTTCATGAATGATGCGTCTTTCAGTCGGCGAGACTCTGTAGGCTCGTTGGTTGATTGGAGCATGATCACCAGTAAAAATCCTGTGTTTCACATTCGTCTTCGCGGCTGTCGACTTGTCGGTCTTCGTGAAAAGCCCAGAAAATTTCGGAGTAGTTCGGATAGCTTGTTTCTCTGTTCGTCACTTAACTCGGGTGACATCATTAACGAACAATTCATCTGTGACTCCGAAGTTTCTTGCTGGTCATCAAGCAACCCGATGTGTCGGAAATAACACATAGATGCCCTTCATTTAGTGGTTCAGCTTGGCCTATGCACATTCCTCTAGGGATGATTTGGTTTCGGAACTGCAGGTTGGTAACCCAGACATCACTTTTCCGTTACGATATGTGGATACCATGGACGGTGTAGCAATATTTTTCTCGAAGAGCAAATGTTTGCTGCCGTCTAGAACTGTTATGTCTCCTCGGGTTTGATATCCTGATACTGTTATTCTAGTTAAAGAATGCGGCTTAAGTGTATAGTCCCTGGTGGCATACAAATTCCAGGCGTCAGGCGCTGTGGAGTCTCGACAGATGTCTTCTAGAACAAGTTCATTTTGTCCACAGTCTATAACGGCTTGAGACGCCTCTAAAAAGTCCCATCCTAGGATGACGTCATGGCTACAATGTGATAAAACAATAAATTCAAAAGGCAGTTCTCGATTGTTTATACGGACACGTAAAACACATTTCCCTATCGGCCGAACAAAATTTCCATCCGCAACTTTCAGCATAACGCTCTTGGCATCAGCAAACAGAACTTTCTTTAAAAATCGGCGATACTTATCGGATATGACAGAAAACGATGCCCCAGAATCTACTAGAGCACGTATCGGCTTCTTATCTATTATTACGTCTAGTTGGTTACCAGTCATCTTGGCGGTCGACGGAGGATTTCAGTACACGCGGCCTCACCTCCTTGGAAGGTCGCTCTCCTTGGATTTTCCTCGCTCCTACGGCCTGGCGACTGACTGGATCGGCGATATGGCGACGGGGATCTGTAACGACGTATTGGGGATCGGCCTCTCGTGGGACTTGGCGTAAAACGGCGAGAAGAGTTTGGTCGGCGTATTTCTTCTTCAGTGCCAACGTCGTCGAAGTTCCGTCGGCGGTTTCGAGTTGTCAAAGACAGCCTTTCTCTCTCGGCAGTAGCGCATTACATGTCCAGGACGTCCGCAGTGGAAACAAACAGGTCTGTTGTCAGCCGTTCTCCACACATCTGTTTTTCTTGGTTCAGGTGGGAATTTCTGAACAGGAGCTCTGTATTTCCTGGTTACAGCGGCGTATGTTGGTCGTGGTCTAGTTTCTGTAGGTTTTGTTGACACTGGGGCCAAAACCCTTTCAACTTCGTCTTGAACGATCTCTTCTAAGGATTGGGGATCGGAGTCAAAGATTCTTGCGTCTGGTTAACTAGTCGATGGACTTCTTCTCGTACGATTGTGCGAATAAGAGAGACCAAATCAGTCTCATCCGTCAGGGATGCAACCGGTACGACGTTTGGAAGTCTTTCAAATCTCGGTCGACCAACTCTCTTCTGCTTCATATCTTCGATATAGTTGCACCATTTGATAAAACTTGCTGTGTCGTTGATTTCTCTCGTCAACAGGGCCTGATAAATATCCTCAGCAACACCTTTCATTAGGTGTGACACTTTTTCGTCTTCTTTCATCAGAGGATTTACCTCTTGGCAAAGTCCTAATACACTTTGTATGTAGGACTGTGTACTCTCGCCTGAACGCTGGGCTCGGCATTTTTAGTTGTTCTTCTGCCCTTCTGGTATATTTTTGACGGTCACCGAAAAGTCCACTTAGTCCATTTTTAAACGCTTCCCAGGAATCTAAGGCGTCTTCGTTGTTGACATACCACTGTCTCGCAGTTCCGTCAAGAAAGAAATAAACGTTAGCCAGGCACATCATGTCATCCCACTTGTTAAAGTTGGCTACTCGATCGTACTCTTTAAGCCATTTGAGAGGGTCTTCCCCAGGCGCTCCTCGGAAGGTCGATGGGCTCCTCCATTGCTGTAACGAAGGTGTTACTACAGCGGGCTTGGCTTCTTGCTCGGTCGGCATTTTTTGTCCTCTTCCTACTATTTTCTTTTAACAGTCCGAATTCGGGGATAATCCTCTTAACCGGAGGCTCCTGCGAAGGTTGTCACTATTATCCACGTTTGACGTAATTGTACCCCGCGCCTCCACCAAACTTGTCACGGAGTTCGAAAAAGAAGTACACAGTTCAATTAAACAAACAATTAGATTTATTCTAACGCTTGGAGCTCGATACAACACTGGACTGAGAACATCCCCAACTGGCGATGAACTCTGCTTTTATACACTTCGGAATATTCGAGAAATAACCAGTATGCACTCTAAAGAATGATCTGGATTCATCTAGAACCTGGAGAAACAATACATTAAAAACGGAAACAAAATTCCTTTGTCTTTGGATAAATCTGCCGGGGGACTTGTAGCAAATTATGGGATTAATCAAATATAAAATTCAAACTTATTCTCTCAATCACATGATTTTCACCCAAATGCTGTGGGGTAACTCCGCGACGATCAACACGTCGTAATTCACTTGGGCTATCAGTTCAGAAGTTTCCAAGTAAATTGCTGGGAAAGAGAGCTCCTCAGCATGTTCATCAAACAGCAAGCTTCTTGGTATATTCGCTTCTCCAGGAGTGATACGAATATATTTCTCTTCATTCCATAGCAACGTCTGTTGTTGGGCTGTAAGACTCTATTCTAAAGTTATATTTTTGCTGATTTCTTCTTGAGGAACTTGAGACGTACTTTGGTTCAAATTGAAGAAACTATCATCGATTATAACTTCATACATTCTGTACAATGGAGTAGCTACTAAATATTGAACCATGCTTTGATGGTTCTTTTAGTAACCAAACCCATCAGATAACTAGTTTTGTGATTTTTCCTCCGTTTAATGTGAACATTGACATAGTAGTCATCATCAATATTTCGAGGCAATCGGTTGACCATTGTATTGATGGATACAGGAACATTGATTATCTGCCCTAATATTCCAAACTGACCGTGTACATGTCTCAATCACCGAATTTGCAGGAAAGGTATTCTTGGCGAAATGAGTCTTTCTGATACCAAATCTAAAGTAGGAAGATGTGCTGGAATTTCTGAGTAGACAAAACCATTATATTTTGATAAATTTGGTATACTTTTACTACTTAAGCTTTGTCGGCAATTGTAGCATGGTTTAATGTCTTTCAAATTAATTTGCGGTAAAATATTTTTGTGCTCAGCAACAGGCGTTCACAAATCATCTCTAAACCATAATCTGTCACAAATCGAACACCCGTGATCGAAAGGATTATCAATGAATCGCTTTTGAAAATTTGTGTAAGCATTTTTATGCGAATCATAGTCTTTGCAAGGTAAGATAGAATTTATTATCGATTCACATGAATCAGTTTCAACCCGCACTAGACTTGTTGAGAGTTCTGAACTTGAGGGCACAGGGTGATTCACAAAGTCTGTATTAATCTGTGCTGTCATTAGAAGAATCTCAACAGCATTCCCATCATCGGACATTAAACTTGGCATTAAGAGAGTATTTTGCAATGTTTTTTCCCTGCTCGATATTCTCTCATGTACTCTGATCGAGATTTGGCAGTAGCACTTGATAAATTTGCACCATTTTTCTACTTTTTTGTCTCTTTTTCGACAGGGCATGATGATAGTTTTTCTTCTTTTTTTTTCTTTCACGAAACTCTTTTCCTTTTTGTGTATTTGATTTAGGCATTCTGACTAGAATTAATAATAATCCAACGCAAATGAAAATTAAAGAAATAAATTAGCCACCGAACACATCGCCATGTAGCCAACAATCTAAAGAAAATTTCAAAAAGGCACGCTTTCGCTGTGAGAGCTATTTTGTCACACCGTAATGCTCACACTACAACTGATACGACCGTTGATAATGTTCCCAGGTCGGGGAGAAAATGACCCCTTATCGGAAGGTGGGAAAGTTGATCAGTCGGAGGTGTAGGCAATTATCCAAATTTTTCACCGATATGACACAAGTCATGCGGTGTCCCCGCTCCCTCCTTTTTCTCCCTCGCTCTCTCCTTAATATGGCGACGATTTGGGGGGATGGGGCAAGACTACTTTCGTTCATTTTTTCACTGTTACGCAAAACTGGGCAATTTTCTCATTCACTCTCGCGCCCAAAAAAATTTCACTTCAATAACCAATTCCTCTTCTGAAATCCTTCGCAAACACTGTCAAGGTCATGTTATTGCTTTCCAAAGAATTCGGAATAAATTTTTTGAATAGCAGTTCACAGAAAAGACAGTACTTCGGATGGACGTATATATGCGTCTGGGCAATTAATACACTTGCTGTGTAAGATGTTTGTATACTTCTGTGGGACTAAAGAGGCGTATGTCGTATTGTAGGTTTAACGCCAAAGTATAGTATTATTGAATTTAATACATCATTCTTGAACGGAGGGGGGCGCGATGCAAATTATGATTGAATATTGGGTCGCCACCTTTGAAAGTTTGAGAAGCACTGCAGTAGCTGGTGGGATTAAGTCAACCTGGTATAGTAAGAAATAAAAACAATTACTTAAGATACTTATTTAAAAATGAAGACACGTTTAGCTTTCTTGGATTTAATAACAAGGCTCTTAGTCCTGTTCTTACATACAAATATAGATCATAGAAATATCATGTAAAACAGTGCTTCTCAAACTTTCAATACTTGTGGCCCATTTTTCAATCATAATTTTCATCGTGCCCCCCTTCCTTATAATATTAGTCTATTGAATTCAATAATGCTATACTTTGACACTAAGACTACAATATGATTTTAACCTCTTAAGTGCCACCGGCGTATATAAACATCCCACTCAATCAAAACGTTAATTGACTTGGGCGTATATATACATCTTTATAAAGTACGATCTTTTCTAAGCATTGCTATCCGTAAAATTGTTCCGAAGGCTTTGGTATGCAAGAAAACGACATTTCCAGTGTTTGCAAAGGATTTACTTACTTCAGAGGGTTTGCTTACCCCCTCCCCTTTCTTCTTCCTACGTAGAAAACGGTGGCATTGAGGAGCGAATCGCGAAACTTTTTTTCGGCAGTTAAGGGATTAATTATAAACCTTACAAATTATCAAGATAATTTTTGTATATAATTTTATATATGATAAGCCCATGACATCACTGGTAATTACTAAACATGTTCTTGTAATACTGTTAAATTAATTATGAAATACTTTATGCAGTACTGATGCATCTATAAGTTTATTATAACAGTGTAAATGTATATATTATTTTTTTATGATTTGAGAATTTATTTTATTTGTTTACTTTCAGTAAATTAATAATTTTTTAAAAATAATATTTTGCTTACGACTTTTCAATATGCTCGCTCCCCCTCGCAGAGTTATCACGCCCCTCTAGGGGGTGCGCCCCACAGTTTGAGAAACGCTGATGTAAACTTACTTTAACACATATGACTACAATTTTTCTCTTCAAAAGCGATTCACTTAGCATTTAATATCAGTTATATTTTATACATGTCAAGATTCCTTTTCAAAAAGATATTATTAATCAAATTATTTATTAAATTCCTTGCGGATTAGTAAAATGCCTTGAAGATGACCCCTTACAATTATGTTACATTTATGTTTTACGAATGACAATTTATGTATTACAAATAAAACATACTAATTGGTATCAATTTCTTGGAGTATTAGTTACTACAGAAAATTTTGGATACTTTGTATCATCACAATGTGTACTGTGGTTTATATTTATGATGATACTAGCTTTTAGAAACTTTTTTTAAACAATTACATAAGAATTTGTTAATAACATGCATTATCATAAATTTTCAAACACGTGCTAATGTACAGTGTTATTTTTTTTCGATTACGCAAAAACTACAGTTTTAAAATATTACATCACAACTGAATAGACACATTAATATTCAAAAGTACAAAAATCTATTATTTGCACATGTTTTGTTTCTTTTATAATTTTTGGAATATAAATATTCTCTTTTGAAAAATTAACTTCCCCTCTTCTCTAGGTTTTTTTCTTCATAAATTGTTTTCTGTTACAATTAAATTTTCAAAAAAAATTCATATAAAGGGTGTTTTTTTGGAGGTATATAACTTTAAATTGCAATAAAACAACGATGTATTATTCGATTGACATGCTTTTTTTTTATTCGAAAGATACTCTTGTGGGATTACATTTTAAATATGATTTCTGGCATAGGACTGCCACGGCTGGCTCGGATGTAGTCCAATCCGGACGTCCAATTTTCGATGACTTTTTCCAACATTTGTGGCCGTATATCGGCTATAACACGGCGAATGTTGTCTTCCAAATGGTCAAGCGTTTGTGGCTTATCCGCATAGACCAATGACTTTACATAGCTCCACAGAAAATAGTCTAGCGGTGTTAAATCACAAGATCTTGGAGGCCAATTCACAGGTCCAAAACGTGAAATTAGGCGGTCACCAAACGTGTCTTTCAATAAATCGATTGTGGCACAAGCTGTGTGACGTGTTGCGCCGTCTTGTTGGAACCACAGCTCCTAGACATCATGATTGTTCAATTCAGGATTGAAAAAGTTAGTAATCATGGCTCTATACCGATTACCATTGACTGTAACGTTGTGGCCTTCATCGTTTTTGAAGTACGGACCAATGATTCCACAAGCCCATAAAGCGCACAAATCAGTCAGTTTTTCTGTATGTAACGGTGTTTCGACATACACTTGTGGATTACCTTCACTCTAAATGCGGCAGTTTTGTTTGTTGACGTAGCCATTCAACCAGAAGTGCGCTTTATCACTAAACAAAATTTGCTTATGAAAATCGGGAACAATGGCAATCTCGTTTTGAGCCCATTCGACGAATCTACGCCTTGCTTGATCATACTTAAATGTAATGCCAGAAGATTATCTTTCGAATAAAAATAATTCATGTCAACCGAATAATACATCGTTGTTTTATTGCAATTTAAAGTTCTATACCTCTAAAAAAACACCCTTTATATATTCTCCTTAATATTCTCCTTAACTGTCTTATTACAGTTTGTCATAAACCTGCATTACTGAATTGTAACTAATATTTAAGAAATAGCGAGTTTTAAGGATGCTTTTTCTCCTCCAAACACCTGTTTTTCTTGCTAATGGTACAAATTAATACATCTTTGGACTATGGTAACGGAGTAATGTGTTCTGTCTTTACCTGCAACGCAGAGGATATGAAAGTAAGAGAGAAAAATATTATGTATTGACCCTGTATTAAAAACAAAAGAGTTCAGTCAATTTAGAAAATTGTAAGCGAGTTGGGAGATTATAAGCTATGTTCAAATACCATTTTAGAAAGCACAGAGCTTCTTGGCAGATTTTAGAGCCTATCCAATTTGGTGAAAATGCTCTATTTTGTAGAACTATTGACTATCTGTCTTATAAGAGGTAAGTGAAAGGAGTTTATATATATATGTATATATATATATATATATATATATATATATATATATATATATATATATATATATATATATATATATATATATATATATATATATATATATCAAGTAAAATATCATAACTATTCGCTTGAAATCTACTATAATTTTGGAAGCTTTTCCGATTTATTTCAAAATTTTAAAGTATCCGACTACGTTCGTAACCGTGATTTTTTTTAAAAAAAAGAACATGAATGGATAATTTTCATGATATTTAGTGTTACTTACATTAGAATACATGTATAAAATTGTTTTGACATTATGACAAAAACAATTTATTTAAATACAATATTTTGGCAAACAATTAACTTAGAATAACCTTTTTTTAAACGTTCTTCTTTTTTAAAAAATGCTTCTATAATAATAATATTTTGCTTAGAAAAAGTAAAGACTTCTCTCCAGAGAGTCTCAACTAGGATTTTTGAAAAATCTACATTATTGCCAGAGTTACGACAAATTGAAATAATTATCGGCGTTTTTTTCTTGAAATTTCTCCCCTCTGTTGTCGTAAGACATGGTTAAACCCACTTCTAAGTTATATATTTCAAAAACTCTAGTTAAGTCTCTGTACAGAGGTCTGAGCTATATCCAGGCAAAATATTAATATAATAGAAGCATTTTTTACAAAAGGAGAATATTTTGAAAATGGGCTATTCTATGTTCATTTTTGTCAAAATATTTTACTTAAATAATTTTTTATTGAAATAATATTCTTAAAAAAATTATATATACGTTTTCTAATCTAAATAACTTTATTGATTGATTGAATATTAACGTCGCACTATTCAGCTACACGAGGGCTTTTGGTGACGGAACGCGTAATTTTGAACCATGGTCAAGTGACGTGGACGACACCTGAGCTGGCACCCCCTCTCTTAATTACCACAACACACCAACGGAAGGACGTTTCAGCTCTCGACATATTTAACGTGCATCGCTGCCCTACACGGCGGGTCTTTAGTCGTACTGGACTCGAACTCGTGACAAGGCAATCCCCGATCCGATACCTATACCACTCGGCTACCGCGGCCACCTAATCTAAATGACACTAAATATCATAAATATTATCCATTTATACGCTTTTGCAATATCATGGCTTCGAACGTAGTCGGATACCTTAATTAATCCAAAGGTTTTTCGATAATTTTTGAAGATTTGCATTTTTCTTTCTATTATCTATACCATAATAAAAAAAAACCTCTGAGTTCGAATTCGAACAGTTTACTAATAAATGCAGAAAAAAGGCTCTTTTAAAAAATAAGGTTGCTATTAAATTACAAAGCGTATTGGATATTTCAAAAAATATTATTTTAGAAGCATCACACATACACAAGGTTTAAACTAAATTTATAATATTTATATAAAGGAGTGTTTAGAAATGAACATTTTACTATAAATTTCATTGTATTAAAATTGGAAATCAATATACCAGCTGAACAATTATCTTGTAGGTTAAAGTTCAGTCACAAAATAATATTTTTTTTAAAAAAGTAATATATATATTTACCAGAGTTAATGACAACCGTAAAAATAAAAAAAGAAAGAATTTTAGAAACTGAAACTGAAATAAATTTTCCAACATAACTTGTTATGTCTATACACTATTCTTATTCAACAAAGCATTTTATTTAAGCTAAAGAAAAAGTTTTTCGTAGGGGGTATATGTTCTAGTTAAATCTAGTTAAAATAGTTGCTGTGCTTTTTGTTTAGCTTCGAGAAGCTTATTACGCAGTATTCTCACGCTCTGTTATTCTCCTGAGGTATACATCAGCTTTTTACACTTGAAAGAATATTCTAGTTTAACATTTTTCTTACAACGATAGACTCAAGCGACATGTATAATTTATGTCAGAGCTTAAACTGTAAGTGTGATTGTTATTTCCTGAGGAACAAAGGCTTATTGTAAATACATAAAAAATGTTTTGAAAACATTCTTTTAAATCTTCGAACGGAAGTGAACACAAACAATTATTCGTTAAATTATGGCGTGTACTTCTATTTCATGCTATGTGGTAAAGTATTTATGAATTAAACTAATCCTTAAATTCTGAAATTGTATAATTTAAATTTTCTCAAAATTATAATCTTCATAGCTAAGGTCACCGGCATTTTTTATCTTATCTACAGCTTTGGGACAGGGTGACTTAACTAATCACAATTTGGTCCGGAGACCTTTGCATTTTGCAAAATATTTGACATTTAAGGTGTGGGTGAATTCTTTCCTTCATATCAATAATTAAACGTTTTTATTTTAAAACTTTAGTAATGAGAGAGAAAAAGCGATAACGCATACCCACTAGTAGGAAAGAATTTTTGCTTTAGATATACAGACTTTATAAGCGATACCTTTTTCTTTCAAATGGGCTGCGATTTGGCGGTATGACCTTTGCAGACGCGGCAAGTTCCCAAGTGTGAGAGACATTTCAATCGTGGCACCATCTAGTGGCTGTTCCCGTTACCCAATTTTTGACATTTCAATTTTTAATTCAAACTCTAGTCGGATGCTAAATACTGCCGTGATGTAGTTTTGCCGAGAGTGCCAAATCCAAATTGATACCCAAAGGATTTTTACAGGCCACTTAATCATACGACATATGCGACTAAAATCTTTCAACTCCAACTGGAATCGAACCCGTGACATTGATCTTACGAGGTGGGCACGCTACTTCTAGGCCACCGAACCGACTTTGAGCT
Organism: Trichonephila clavipes; assembly: GCA_019973935.1. NCBI lineage: Eukaryota > Metazoa > Arthropoda > Arachnida > Araneae > Nephilidae > Trichonephila > Trichonephila clavipes. Next base: position 89,246 of record BMAU01015766.1, on the reverse strand, counting down.
AAACATTTAAAAAGCTTTTTTCCCCTGCCATTAATATAATTAGTATGTATTCTCTGTTGTACTGCGAATCATTTCGAAAAAAAATCATCGCTGACGTCATCGGCAGCGTTTTATTTGAAATGGCAGGTTTGTTTGAGTGGCCGTTTATTTAACTAGTCATTTATTAAGGATTAAATTATAGTATATACCAGCATTTCTCAAACTGGGGGACGCTTCCCCCACTTGAGTTCGTGATAACTCTACGAGGGGGCGTGAGCATATTGAAAAGTTGAAAACAAAAGATTATTTCTAAGAAATTATCAATTTACTGAAAGTAAACAAACAAAATAATTTGTGATATAATAACAAATAAAATACACATTTACACTGATATAATACATTTATAAATGTAGCAGTAATGTACAATGTATTTTCTTATTAATTTAACGATACACTAAGTTAAGAACAAGTTTGATAATTACCAGTGACCCCATGGGCTTGTATCAACACTTATCTTCATAATTTATAAGGTTTGTAATTAATCTCTTAACTGCCGATTAAAACGTACCCGATTGGCTTCCTAATGCCATCGTTTTACATGTACGCATGCGTATGGGGTGTATTGGGAAGGGGAGAGAAAGGGAATTAAAAAGAAAATCCTTTGAATTAAGTAAATTTTTCGCAAACACTGTCAATGTTGTTTTATTGCTCTCCAAAGTCTTAGAATTAATTTTATGGATAATAGTGGACAGAAAAGATCGGACTTCGGAAAGACCTTTATATACGTCCAGAAAATCAATGCTTTGACTAAGTGAGAAGTTTAAATACGTCGGTAGCACTAAAGAGGTTACAGTTGCATTGTAGCTTTAGTTTCAAAGTATAGTATAATTGCATTCAATACATTGTTATTCTGTGGAGGAGGAAACGATGAAAATTATGATAAAATACTGGGTCGCGAATATTGAAATTTTGAAAAGCACTTGTGTATACTCAATTAATAATACTACTACCTAGGTTGCTACTACCTAGGACAAAGGGATTTAAACTCCCCATCATCGAGTACAAAGGTCTATGATTATTGTAATGTGTTTAACGACTGAGGCATGGCGATGTTTATCCCTGTTCTTTGCTGTTTGTAACTCACAGAAAAAGTGGTTGCCGCAGTCTACTAAATGATTAGGTTGATTTAAAAATTTACTATGGGGCTCCTACAATTTTTAACGGCTCACCGAAGAACATGCGACCTCCTAACAAAACCAATAAATATCAATCACTTTGACCTGTTAGGTAGGCTGACGCCTACTGGTCTCATCAGCAGGATAAGGTGATGGTACTCCTGGAAACCGGATTAAAGACTCTTAACACTTGCTGGATGAAATTTCAACATGGATTTAGCTGGGTCTAGTAAACAAATTGATATTTTAAAAAAAAATCGTTTGAACCGATTTTTGTTTTCTTTTTAGATAAGGGTAGTAAAGAGTGTTTTTTTAGAGGTATAGAACTTTAAATTGCAATAAAACAACGATGTATTATTCGATTGACATGAATTTTTTTTATTCGAAAGATAATCCTGTGGCATTACATTTTAAGTATGATTTCTGGCATATGACTGCAACGGCTGGCTCGGATGTAGTCCAATCTGGACGTCCAATTTTCGATGACTTTTTCCAACATTTGTGGCCGTATATCGGCAATAACACGGCGAATGTTGTCTTCCAAATAGTCAAGCGTTTGTGGCATATCCGCATAGACCCATGTCTTTACAATGCCCCACAGAAAATAGTCTAGCGGTGTTAAATCACAAGATCTTGGAGGCCAATTCACAGGTCCTAAACGTGAAATTAGGCGGTCACCAAACGTGTCTTACAATAAATTGATTGTGGCACAAGCTATGTGACATGTTGCGCCGTCTTGTTGGAACCACAGCTCCTGGACATCATGATTGTTGAATTCGGGAATGAAAATGTTAGTAATCATGGCTCTATACCGAACATCATTGACTGCAACGTTGTGGCCTTCATCGTTTTTGAAGAAGGATTCCACCAGCCCATAAAGCGCACCAAAAGTCAGTTTTTCTGGATGTTACGGTGTTTCGACATACACTTGTGGATTAGCTTCACTCCAAATGCGCCAGTTTTGTTTGTTGACGTAACCATTCAACCAGAAGTGCGCTTCATCGCTAAACAAAATTCGCTTATGAAAATCGGGAACAATGGCAATCTCGTTTTGGGCCCATTCGACGAATCTACGCCTTGCTTGATGATCGTTTTGACGAATTGCCAAACCAAACTGAGAATAAATCACTTGACAGCTGTTAAATCGGTCGCCATCTTGGAAAGTAATGCCAACTTAAACTTCTGTTCCTGAAAAAAAACATTCTTTATAAATTGCCTTCTTCTTTCCTTTTTAATCCCAAAAGATATTCATTGCTCACACACAACAGTCAAATAGTGCGCTACTTAGTGGTCATTTTCACAATACAATTTAACTAAATGGTGCAAGAGCCCATGAGGGTCAAGGCCTACTGTGCCCAACTCAGTATACGGGCCTGAGGTCCTTGAGCAGATGTTCTGGTCAGTTGGTCAGTTTGACGCAAATCCGGCAGTGTTAAGTTCCCAAGCAAGATTGGAACTCAAACATCAACTCCTTTTGTAGGGATGAAAAGCTGATCGACCTTGCCCAGGTTCGGGTTTTGAACGTCGGACCTGTGGTGTGGAAGCGCGATGCCCTCACCATTCAGCCACTGGGCTTGTTTCTGCAACGCATGCTGGCGTTAATTAAGGCAGAATGGCCGAAATTAGCATTTCATCCTTAAAAAACTGGTTTCTGTAAAAAGTAGCTGTTCCCAAAGGTTAAGACATTGAGAAAATATACCCATATAAACTTTAAAAAAATGGCAATGATATATCGCCTTCGACATTTTGACTTTCTTGATTACTTTTAAATCAAAGAGCAAAGCTATGATATTAAGGTACATAAGCTTTCTAAAGTAATTAGTTTTCTATACAGTCTCGTTATGTAAACATTTCATGTACCCGATACAGTCTCTCTGTGTACTAATATAAATACCGATTATTTGTTAAATATACAAAGACACCTGCTGATGCAATAACTCAATATCATGGAAGAGATCTTAACTGATTTTCACTTAATAAGGTTTTAGAGTAAAGTTAAAAAAATAATCTATTAATAAGAAATGCACAAGATAATATGTCAACAAAAATATACTCAAAATTGAAATTTGCGTTAAAAATTCACTTTTTATCTATTTGTTTCAAAATTTTTTGTTTTGGATATATTTGTTAAAAAGTTTGATAAATTATGAAACACAGGCATTTTGAGGAAAATGTAACTATTAACACATTTGGAAATATAACATGATACCTTGTTTTTCAATTCCTACTATTAGCTCACACTCTCTATATATTTATTTATCTTGGTGGAATTTTCAATCGTTAATAAAATACATTTTAAAGTGCTCAATTGAGTTGAAATTAAATATGCATGGTTATTTTGGATGACAATACAGTAATTTAATTATAATAAATAAATATTAATTGATTAAAACTAATTATTCAAAGAATTACAAATACAGCCACGTTGTCATCATTTTTGGCGACTTGTGTAAAAACTTGAAAAGGTTTTTTTTCTCACATTTTATGACGCTCATTTGAGCTGAAAATTTCTATACACTATTGTTTTGGGTAAAAATATGATAATTTAATTATAATTAATTAAAATTAATTGACTGAAACTAATTGTTTAAAGAATTACAGATACTGCCACGTTGGTTTCATTTTTAGTGACTTGGGTCAAGATTACTTTAAAGATTTTATTTCTCACGTTTTAAAGACTTCAGTTGAACTGAAATTTTATGTACACGATTGTTTTGGATGACTATGATACTTTAATGATAATTAATAAAGATTGATTACCACTTAATGTTGTGATTCTGTCATATGTATATACATATTTATAATATTTGGAAAAAAATAATAATTGAAATAAAATTTTTCTTTGTTGATCAAAGTTGCAATTGACATTTTTTTATATATATTACTTGTTTACATGTATAAGTTCGAAATTTTGATGTTAAATTTATTTGAAACTTTTATCTAATCTATAGATAATATTTTTTGTTACATTTAAGGAATGTCACTTCTAGGAATATAAGGAGAATTTGAAATGAAATTATTTATTTGAATATATTATATAGCTCATTGAAACATATTGTAAGCAAAAAAATTCAATAGATTCAATAACCTTATATTTCTGAGGATAATATCACATGACGCAAATAACGTTTGTTACGTCTTCAATGTATGAAAACAAAATAAAAATTTACTTTTCTTAATTATAAGATATATTTAAATGAAGGATAAGATCATACTTTTACATGAATAGAGGCAATTAGTGTAAATAAGTTATATTTGAATTATATTACTTAGTCAGTGATTCTGAAATTCTATTTTCCATTGTTTACTGAACTTATTGTGCTGTGCAAACATAAGAACATTATTTATGTACAATGTGAATAACAAATGCTTTTTAAACAGAAATGTTATCGTCCTAGATATCTCTATAACTAGATATTTTACTCTCTTTTATTACATGTATCGTTAACTCTTATGGTAATCAATTGCTCTGCTAGTTGATAAAATTTTCAAGAGAAAAATAGAAAAAGATTAGTCTTTATTAACATCACAATATGTGTTTTGTAATAAATGAATATTTCGAATGGTGAACTATTTTGATAAGGAAGCGATGTCAATGAAATAAATGTTTAAGAATCATATTATTAATTATGAAGTATACAGAAAAAAAAAAGGGGTATGAAGAAATATTTATTGATGATAACTAAAGTGTAAAGTCAATAATCATTGTTTGATGGTTAGTGTTTTTAAGGAGGTTAATGAAATTTTTTCCCTTTCTTCGGAATATTAAAAATGATCTGTTAGAACAATTTTAATAATTTGGCTGGTCGTACATTCACCAATGTTATTCATGCAATTATTGAGCTTCATCCTTATATTAATGATAATTTTCTTTTTTTTAATTTGAAAAGTTTTTTTCTTCTTTTTTAATAAATATGTGGATTAATTACCATTTAAAAAGTCTACAAATTTCAAAAATTTTGGTGCATTTATAAAACGTTTTTGATTTATTTGTTATAACAAAATCTCGTAATAGAATTATTGCTCTAATAAATATTGTATGAGGTGGGAAATTTTTAAACAATAAGATTGTGACAAACCTATACGGAACTTTCTCACTAACATTCTGAGACGTCTTTTTTAGGGAAATTTAATTCCCCTACCTATTTCCAATCAGCTCTAAAAAAAGAGGACAGGATTCCTTGTTATGCAGATTAGATAAAGTATTTAAGTCAAACGGAATAGTAAAGTAAAAAGCAGTAGGAGAGAGAGATTGAAGCAGAAAGGTATAATAGTGAAGTTAGATTTATTATTGAAGATTTCTAGTTGGATAAATTAATCTCAGGAAGAGTTGAAATTCAGTGTGGTAAATATTGATTTATATTTAAAGCCTTATTAAAGCTTTATATTAGGAGTGAGATTAAAGTTAAATGTTCAATAGGAACATTGTTGAATATAATTTTGGGATCTCTTACCGTGGTAATCTCTGCGTGATCGATATTCTAATTGTTAATTAATTGGATAATTAAATATTTAAGTTAATTTAAAGGAAAGTCCCTTTTAAACCCCATATTACTATTTTAAATTATTTGTTATTAAAAGTCTTTGATTCTATTTGGGAAAGATAACCAAATAAAGAAAGTTATTTATAAAAATGGCTACTGGCTCTTATCTGACTCCAAATCATTCTCGTTCTCAAAGTGAGATCCAAGGGGATCTTCACAAGATGACTACACTTTTCATGAATGTTCCTCATGTGCTGAAACAAACACATTTTTAAAATTACGATTTAAAGTTAAGCATTAACTAAGGTTTACCATTATCATAGTTTAGATTGCTAACATAATGCTGATTTAGCTATAGAAAAAATTTAAACAGCACTGATAGAAAACGAAGTTGTATTTTTTTCCCCCATAAAAACTGGTATATTCATTTTTGGCCTAAGGGGTCCGAAAATATAAACAATTTTCACAAACAGGCATAATTTCTTTAAATTTAAGTTAAATAATTCGATTCTTTTACACATTACTTATAAAGGAAAGGGGCTTCAGAAAAGTATAAAATGTTTAAAATATAATCAAAATTTTAAAAATTATAAGCATATGAAAATAAGAAACTTTTCTATAAGAAATATTTATTAAGTTTTCGTCGCTCATGCTATTTTCTAAAAGAGTAGGTTTAATTACTAGCTACAAGTTGATTTATCAAGACAAATGTATTCTTAATACTTTGTAGCTACTTTTATATAAATAGAATAATATATATATAATTTACATATTTTAATAAATAAAAAAATATATTTTTAAAAAATATTTAAAAAATTGCAATATTTTACAAATATTTTGAAATACAAATAATATATAATACTAAAATTAGGTAGGGTTTAAAGAGTATGGTCCATTGTGTGTATAATTCTATAAAGTTTTATACATCAGAGGCTAATATTTTAGAAAATAGCGTGAGCAAAGCAAAAAATACTAAATATTTATTGTAGAATTTTCATATGCTTATGACTTTTAAAATTATTATTATATTTTAAACATTTTATATTTTTCTGAAGCCCCATTCTATTTTAAATAATATGTAAAAGATTGGAATCTTTTAATTTAAATTTAAAAATTATACCCGTTTGAAAATCGTTTATATTTTCAGACCTCTAGAGAAATTTAACACCCCTGAGACCTCCTAAATTTATTAAGTAATTACGTTAAATTTAATACTTTTTCGTCAGAAGAAAAAATAGAAATTTAATAACTTTCACAAAAATTAAAGGCCAATATGATTTAAAATGTGAGAAATTCATGTTTCAAAATAATATCAAACATTAACAATACGGTTATTTTATTCCACTTTATCACATTTTACGTTAAATATCTGGTGGAAGTTATTAGCTTTTTGTATTTTGAAGTAGTTTATTTTGTAGAATTCAAATTACTAATTAATGTAAGAATGAAACTGAATGTTTATATAAGTGTGACTTATAGGAACCGGTAAGGCATTGAAAATCGCTGCGTTTTGCAGATAGAGTTAATTTTGAAAATACACTGGCCTCAAAAAGTTAAGGTACAACCGGGTTTTTTTTGTCTAATTTGCAAATGAATGAATGTAGAAACAAAACATTTGGAGGATATGTGCATTAAATAGTTTTTTATTGAATGCGTCATAGAAATTTGTATAAGTGTATTGCAAAAACGATTTATAACAAAAAAAGCAATCTCTGCGGAAAAGTTCATTCTTGGAGAAAACAGCACATCACAGTGTTATGTGGTCAAATGGCATAAAAACAATACAAAAATGGGTTCTAATAAGGAATGTGTCCACCCCTAACTTGAATGCATTGGCGGCATCGATTTCCCATGCTGTTTATTAAGTTGTCGGACACCGGAATAGGAAGCGAAGACCAGACACAGAGTAAGCCTTGTTTCAGCTCATTTAACGACCTTGGAGGAGGATTTAAAGCAGCAACCTCTCTGCCAAGATAATCCCAAAGATGTTCTATCGGATTCAGGTCTGGAGATCTAGCTGGCAATTCCATTCGTTCCAAACCGTGATCCTCCAGATACTCCTCAACAATCCCAGCTCGGTGAGGTCGTGCATTATCATCCATCAGAATGAAGTCGTTACCAATAGCAGCAGCATATGGGCGGACATATGGATCAAGGATCTCATCCCGATATCTAAGACCAGTTACGGTCCCTCCATGGAACACATGCAGGTCAGTGTGGCCACCGAGCGAGATCCCTACCCAAACCAGGATTCCACCACCTCTATAACTGTGTCTTTCAACATTGTTGGATTGATGGTATCTAGTGCGCTGTTCCCTCCAGATCAGTAGACGCCTTGAATCACTCTCCATTGTAAATCTGGACTCGTCTGTGAACAGCACAGAAGCCCATTGTTGCTGCGTCCAAGAAACATGTTCTCTTGCCCAGCATAAGCGGTTCCTTCGCTGTCGTCCGTTGAGGGGAACGCACACAACTGGTCTTCTTGCATACAGACCTGCATTGTGAAGACGATTTCGCACCGTAGTAGCGGAGATTCTTCTTCCTGATGCTTGAAAGTGGTCTGCAACGAGCTGCGGCACAGTAGTGGTTCTTCTCCTTCGTGCCGAAAGAGCTAGAAAACGGTCTTCTGCAGGTGTTGTAGCTCGTGGTCGGCCTGGAACAGGTCTTCTGGACACAGAATCTTCGGATTGGTATTGATCCCAAAGTCGCTGAACAACACTACGAGACACATTGAGACGTCTAGCAACATAAGCCTGCGACAATCCCATTTCCATCCATCCAACTGCCCGCCACCTTAACGAATTGGGTAAACGACTTCTCTGAGACATTTTCTAAACTCTATTGACTATTGTCACCGAAACTGCCAACAACTGTTGAAAATCAACACAACTTACACACAAAAGTACGAAAGCTTGATATTTGCATATTTTTCTTTCACTCATAAATATACGTTCTTTTCTATAAAATAAAAGTTGTAGCAATCGTTTTTGCATTAATGTTTTTAAAGTTCGTTATTATCATTCATGTAAACTATGCATTTTATTGTTACTGCCATTTTTTTTATGGTGAGCTTCGAAAAACATGTTGTACCTTAACTTTTTGAGGCCAGTGTATCTGAAAATTTTGAAATGTCTAATATCTTGAAAAGATATAATTAAGACAACTATCTGAAAACAGGAAGCTGACTAGATATGCATGCTGTCAGGAAATTCAAAATGATCCATAAAGCCAAAAGGCTCATGCTGCCGATATAAAACAAAAACAAACTTGTTTTTGTTGGCAAAACGCATAAAATCTAACAATTTCCATTTTTATTAAAAAAAACCCCTTTTTTTTTAACCTGAGATATAATGCTTTAAATTTAGCGGTTAAAAACCTAAATAACACTTATTACCATAAAAGCTTGAGCACCAAGAAAGAATAAAACGAAATCTTACATACGCAAGCACTAAGTTGATGTAAATAAGTGATTGTAAAATCAAAACCAAATGATCAGTTATTGTAGAAAAAATTTTAAGCGAATGGAGGCTCTAGTACTTCTTTCGGTCACATCTAGCATGAATGCATGATGTGATATGGGCGGGCATTGACGCATAAGAAAAGTCCCGTAAGATGCCTGCGGCTTTTCATTCTACAGCTGCTCTGTACGCGCCTCTAATTCGACCAAACTCATAGGTTGTCCAACTTGACGTTCTAAACTATCCCAACTACATTCGAACTGTAGCAAATGAGGTAGAGGAAGTAGTCCTGCTGTGTGTGGGTGAGCACTGCCCAATAGAAAATGAGTCTTATGAGCCCTGTTATGAGTGGCAACACATGTGATTGAAGAATATCGCAAACGTACCTCTGGGCTGACTTGGTGCCATGGATCAATATTAAGGTTTACCGTGTCTCGCATGCGGTTTTTTACCCCCGTATCACCACACCAGTTCTTGGAGTGGTGTGCCGCTGTACAACGACGGCAGGGAGTAAGACGTTCTCCACATCCGTAGCTAATTTCAATCGCTGTCCAAACTAAATCTGGATTCTTCGCAGAAGACGACTTTCCATTCGGCTGCAGTCCAGTCCTTTTGAGCACGATGCTGTTCCAAATGGAGGTGACGGGGAGTAGGTATCAGTAAGAGTACACGTAATAGCCGTGATACCAACTGATCTTCATCCAGGTGTCTAGCAATGCTACGGACTGACACAGATGTCAAGAGTAAAGGTGCCGCCTGTGTAAGGATGGTGAATAATTAGTCAGTTTGCGTGTTACGGTGCGGGGGGTGTTACGGTCTTCTCGACAGTTTGTCGGTAGACGAGAGAGAGAGATGACTTAAGCCTAGTCGTCATGTAACAGATCTCTCTCTCTCTCTCTCTCTCTTGTTTACTGGTCTCAAAACGTCATCACAATAAAGTTCGAATGTCCAAGGTGGCGAGTTACTCACCGAGGTGACCACCCAGTTTCCATTATCGTTCTGATATCTTCCCTCTGGAGCTGTGATGGCTGCTCATATTGGCTCCGATGGTGGTGTAAAGGACTATATCTAGTTGAAAAGTTTCCGCGTACAACAGATTAAATACATGCAAATAAGCTTTGTTTACCTGTATTTTAATCCAAAAAGAATGAAATAAAGGGTGTTTTTTTTAGAGGTATAGAACTTAAAATTGCAATAAAACAACGATGTATTATTCGATTGACATGATTTTTATTCGAAAGATAATCTTGTGGCATTACATTTTAAAAATGATTTCTGGCATAGGACTGCCACGGCTGGCTCGGATGTAGTCCAATCTGGACGTCCAATTTTCGATGACTTTTTCAAACCCTTGTGGCCGTATATCGGCAATAACACGGCGAATGTTGTCTTCCAAATGGTCAAGCGTTTGTGGCTTATCCGCATATTTACATAGCCCCACAAAAAATAGTCTAGCAGTGTTAAATCACAAGATCTTGGAGGCCAATTCACAGGTCCAAAACGTGAAATTAGGCGGTCACCAAACGTGTCTTTCAATAAATCGACTGTGGCACGAGCTGTGTGACATGTTGCGCCGTCTTATTGGAACCACAGCTCCTGGACATCATGATTGTTCGATTCGGGAATGAAAAAGTTAGTAATCATGGCTCTATACCGATCAGCATTGACTGTAACGCTGTGGCCATCATCGTTTTTGAAGAAGGATTCCACCAGCCCATAAAGCGCACCAAACAGTCAGTTTTTCTGGATGTAACGGTGTTTCGATATACAATTGTGGATTAGCTTCACTCCAAATGCGGCAGTTTTGTTTGTTGACGTAGCCATTCAACCAGAAGTGCGCTTCATCGCTAAACAAAATTCGCTTTTGAAAATCGCGCGCGCGACCATTATTTTCGAAATAAAATTGCACAATTTGAAAGCGTTGTTCAGGCGTGAGTCTATTCATGATGAATTGCCGAACCAAACTGAGAATAAATCACTTGACAGCTGTTAAATCGGTCCCCATCTTGGAAAGTAATGCCAACTTAAAACGTCTATACCTGAAAAAAAAAACCACTCTGTACTATACTTTGATGTTAAAACTACGATAAGTCTTTAACCTTTTAGACACCCCCGTGTATATAAACGTCTTGCAAAGCCAAAATATTTATTTCTTTAGACGTATATATACGTCTTTACGAAGTACGATCTTTTCTGGGCACTGCTATGCGTAAAATTATTCTGAAGATTTTGGAATGCAATGAAATGACATTGACAATGTTTGCGAAGGACTTACTTATTCCAGATTAGTTTTACTTTTTTATTCCTCCCCCAATACATCATATACGCGCGCGAACGTGGAGAACGGTTGGCATTTGAAAGTGAATCGCGAAACTTTTGATCGGCAGTCGAGGTTTAATTATAAACCGTACAGAAATTATCAAGATAAGTGTTAATTTTTGTTTTAAATTATAAATATGACAAGTCCATGGGGTCACGGGTAATTAATAAACTGGTTTTTAATTTAGTATTGTTAAATTAGTTATAAAATACATTGTTTAAATGTGTATTTTAATTTTTTATTATGTCAGAATGTATTTTGTTTGTTTACTTCCAGTAAATTAATTTTTTTTAAATAATCTTTTCTTCTCGACTTTTCAATCTGCTCGCACCCCCTTGTAGAGTTGTCACGCCTCCTAAGGGGGCGCGCCCCACAATTTGAGAAACGCTGGCTTAATGGATATTTGTTTCTCTTAAGAGTTTTGTCTTGAAATTCTCTAAAGTTGGGATTTATGAGACAGTTGTACATCATATTAATATTTGCATGCTATGACAAACAAATAATCTTTATATTCAACCGTAGTTCTTTCGAATAGTAGACGCAAATTAAATAGAAGTCAATGCAGTTTATTCAATGTAATCCTATATTCAAAATGATAATTCAAATGTGAAGAATATATTTAATTTTAGAATAACATTATTTTGAGTAAAGTATATAATATTTGGTAAAATCCTAGGAGAGCCCACACCCTTGGCGACCAACCGAAAAAAAGCGCCAAGCCAGAACAAGATGGCGCCAAGCGAACCCGACAATGACGGCAAGGGAATATAGCGGGATAAGGTGGATGCGGAAAGAAAACATATGTAAACAATACAGAAATTAAACATTTAAGATAAAAATATAAAATCAGCACTAACTTTCCTCCTGCTGATCTTTTCTGAGTGGATGGAAGAGCGTAACAACAGATTTTAAAAAAAGCCTTAAAGGTCTCATCGCTAAGCGATCGTGTGAGCGCCGCCATATTTATTCTGCGAGGTAATGTTTGAACATACATTCGGTGTGACTGTTACGATTTCTAAGAAAGCGTTTTATTGACGACCGTGTTGCATCATGCCGATCATTACATTTAGGACATTCATAACTCGAAGCAATCAGTCCTTCCTTCAAAAAGTATTCAATCAATTCTTTCTTACCTTTCGCATTCAACAAAGTAAAAAATTCTAAAGTATATTCCCTCACATCACGCAGGCAGCCCGGAGCCCAACAACAAAATGAAATTCGAAATGCACGCCCACAAAATACGAAAATGCTAGAAATAGTTAGGGTTGTCATATGTAGTGTTTAAGAGTAGGGTTACCAAGATGGCGCAATTATCGCCAACCAAAGTAATTCGTGCCAAGGGTATGTGCTCTCCTAGGAGTGAACCTAATATTTTAATATTATATCCGCGACAAGTTCTGATTTTTTTAAGTAAATTTAAAATAAATTACATGGTTTAAAATAACATTGGATATTTTTATCTTATCTTTTTCATGTATTATATGCTTTAATAAGAAAACAATTACATATGTCTTATTTTTCCTCACATTCTTGGATATCCTTTTTAAATAGCATTTTTTTTTATGAAAATGCAAATAAAAGAACAATCTATCATTCTTCTGCTATAACATTCTTGGGATTTTAATTAAACAAAAGTCATTTTTCATCGGTTTTTCCAAAATTACTCGCACAAAGCAAAGCGTGTGACGTCTTACGCGTATTTTCTGTAACAAGTCCTTTGGGCCAGAATTAATGGCAACTCTTTTCCAACCAAATCCAAGAAATGAGATGTGAATAAGAGATGCAAATAAACGGACTTTAAATATCGGATCTTAGAGTAAACGGGATGGCAATGTAAAGGAATGTTAGACAATTGATGTGTTTTGTGGCAGTTGATGATTATTACAGTTCGTGCTTCAAGTTTGAATGAGTTCTGCGTGACGTGGATTCATGTTATTAGTAAAGTTGCGTCCCATCACATATAAAGACAAAAGTGGTCACTTCTACAAGTTGTAATAAGGTAGGATTGATTATTTAATATTATAATCGAAGATTAGGCGGTTCGCTTATTGAGATTGGTCCGAATTGGATTAGAGATCTTATTATAAATATATATATATATATATTCTGTGTTGCGTATTGAGTCATCGTAGATTCTCTCATATTAATTATTATAATTAAATTTGCTAAAGGTTTAAGTTGAATATCTTAATAAAGTCATATTAATATAATGATTGATCCTAGTTCTTTCGCTGATCCTACACCTCTAGCTCACGCTGATGCTTCGAGAGATGTATTTCCAAGGGGAGGTACATCACAAGCGATAAAGAACATCATGAATAATTATTGTTAACAAACATAAAATTCAACAATAAATTGATAGCATTTTACATATTTGTATAAGTTCACATTTTATTTAATTTGATAGCTCTCAAAAACTACAACTTATAATTTTATATGTAATTTAATTTTTCGTTTTAATTTCCCGTCATTCTAAAATACTGGGTGTCCCAAGGAACCGTTAATACTTTGAAAAATTCAATAATCCCTGGAATAATATAGGTAGAGATGTAAAATTTGACACACATACTCTAAATAATATGGGGTTTATTGAAATCAAAAAGTACACTCTATGCAAGCTTGACTTCTCGAACGTGTAGAGGAACCCGATAAATACTACATTTCTTCTTGAACTGTCCAAGCAGCAGTAGCACTTGTATCTAGCATCCCACGAAGGGGGTCGCTTGTCTAAGCGATCTGTGTCTTCGAGCTTCGTAATCATTTTCTTTTCTGCTTCATTTGCGAAGGGAACGGTTACCCGTTCGAGTAATTGAGTGAGTGAGGGAATATTAACGTCGCACACTATTCAGCTACTCGAGGGCTTTTGGCGACGGACCTCGAAATTTTGAGCCATGGTCAAGTGACGATGACGACACCTAAGCAGGTACATCCTCTCCTAATGACATGCTGGTCATGAGCTCATTACCTTACTCACTAGGCTACCACAGCAACGTTACCCGTTGGAGTATCCTTCTTATGGCTTTTTGGATTATAAAACTGCAAAAACAGATTCTCCATTCTGATAGTAGGTGCAGCTTTACTAATCGTGATTTTTCTGGTAAAGTCAACATATCGCAATTGTTAGTGTATCTGTATCCTCCCTGATAACAGTTCATTGTTTACACGATTTTCATGTAGCTTCACTAATGTTTTGCTAGCCTGCTGGGTGGCGTGGTTGGTTCGTCACTGGCCTTCTGCATATAAGGTTGCGGTGTTCGACAGCGGTCATGTCGTATGATTATGCCCCATGTAAAAGATCCTTAGGGTGTTTGTTTGGTTTGGATGCTCTCGGAAATATTAAACTTTATTACCGGTTCGTATCGTCAAGAGCTCAGGTGCCTCCCTCTGGGGAGAAAACTGGGCGTCAAAAATTACTTGCGGTAATTGGTATCGCTTATATGGTGCCACGCTAAAAAAGTGATACCAGCTCCTTGGGTATGTAATAGGCCTGCAAAAGGTTAAAATACCAATGCGCATCCCCATTATAAAAAGAAGAAAAAAACAATACTTTGCAGCCTAACCTGTAGGGCACTTTTTTTGCACTTTTTTGCACTTTTTTTTTGCACTTTTTTTTGCACTTTTCTTTTGCAATTTTTGGTATAAATAAAACACCATTCCATTTCAAGCATGTATGCGAATTTTTACTTTTCTACCTACTTTGTTCCGTGAATTATTAAATTTTAAAGTGTTAACGAACTTTTGGGTCACCCAGTGATTCCCTTCATCACTAAGCATCTCTCTATTCAAATTTATATTTTAATCCTCTACAGATATTAAGAAAAGAAAAAAAAAAAATTAAATAAATTGAAACAGTTCGCTGTATTTCAAACCTATTGTTTAATTTATTTTTCTACTGAACAACTTTAACTATGTGAAATAGATAAGTTTTGATATGCTTTTAAAACGAGAAATATTTATCTGAAGAATTCTCAATAAAGAATCATGAGTCAAATTCAAAATTTGCCAGATAGAGGCTTTAATATAAGTAATTCCCGTAAATGAAATTTGATTCACATTACATCTCTATGAATTCGATATAATGACGCCTAATTATTTAAAAATGAACATTCACAAAGTTTCGATGAAAATGTTTTCAACTTAAATTACTTTTTTTTGTTTTCCAAATCAAAAGCATTTCAATGGCATGTGAAATGTCAGAATAACACTGGAATTTAAGTGAAATTTTATGCGTATGGTGTTTGCTGCACTTTAAAGGATTAGTGCCTTACAAGAAATTAGTAAAGACATACACCATTTTATTTATCAAAATTCAAAACTACTAGATCTGAAAGATTTCGATTTATTTTAATTCATTTATGTCATAACTTTTTAATTTTATCCTTCTCATATTTTCTCTACTCTTGAACTAATAATTAATGATTTAATCTGCTAATTATTGAAAATGTTTTTCAAAAGATTAAGATGGGAGTCCCTGACTACCTCAAGGGAGTTCTCCCTGAAAATTGGGTGTGAATAATCGAGTCAAATCATACTTTAGGCTCTATGGTGTTGAAAGCTACGGCTAACGAAAACTGTGCATTTAGCCCTTTTGCCACGATGAGTTTCATGGACCTCGATCTGACTACGTTAAAAAAGGTGGCATGAGTAGCAACATCAACACTGGTAATTTTCAGGATTATTTAATAACATTTTGAAGCAATTATCTAAAAATGGAATAAACTGAGTTGAATGTTCCAATGGTTGTCAATTCAAAATGGGAAGCTGGTACATAGATGGTCCAGATATCCTCTCAATAATTCAAAGTAACATAAAAATTTCATGTTTTCTTTCTAACTTAACGTCTATTAAATAAGTTCTACTAGAAACATTTCATAAACGTTTTGATGAATAGTTGTATATGCACATTGTTGTAATTACTCATAATAATTGAAGATACTTTTTTTAACTTTAAAAAGGCTTAAGGTTGTTTTATATAGTTTATCCAGATAAAGTATTAGCATCAAAACATTCTTTTTAGAATGCAAGTAGAACAGATATTAAAAAATATAAGAAAGAGAAAATAGATTAGTTTTCAAAATAAATGCAGTGTATTATTGTACTTACATAACAAGTTAACATTAAAAGAACTTAGAAACTTTTCTTAATTTATGTTTGTAAAAATATTTCATTTAAAGAATTATTTTAGATCAATTCTTAGAAATGGTGAAGTATATAAAATGTCATCAAATATAGATTTTTTTATTCTTAAATAAATTTAAGTGAATTAATAATTCATTTTAGATATTTTAAAAATAATATAAAATTTTGCTGAAAACATTTTTGTAGCAATTACATCTAATACACATTTATTGTTTTTATATTGAAGTATATTATTGTAAAAGCAAAGTACCTATTTTAATTACAAAGTTCTTTTTCTATGTTTTCATTACATAAACTAATTATAAAAAAGCGATTTTACAAGCTGCATTTTATGCTGCATTTTCTTATCGTAAATTCAATAGGCGTTTAATTCGTT
Organism: Trichonephila clavipes; assembly: GCA_019973935.1. NCBI lineage: Eukaryota > Metazoa > Arthropoda > Arachnida > Araneae > Nephilidae > Trichonephila > Trichonephila clavipes. Next base: position 72,315 of record BMAU01015766.1, on the reverse strand, counting down.
CCACCTGTTTATTTGTGTTATTTAAAACTTAATTTAACTATCATTATTAAAAATTAATACAAAAATAAGAAACTTTTTCTGTACTTAAAAAGGAAAAATAATTAATTAATGCGTAAGAATTTAAGCAATTCCAGAATGCCTATTAATGAATAAAAATATATTGAAACTTTTGCATTACACAAAACTTTTAATACACGTTGTCAATTCTATACGTTAAATGTTAAATGTATCACATGGTATTGCTCATTTATTGTAACGTTATTATAAATTTCTTTAAATGTGCAATAAATTGAATTTTAAATGAGTAATATTCTTAAACGAAGAAGTGTATGTTTAATTTTACAGAGTATCCATGCTACTTTGAACATCATATAATAAAAAGATAACTTTTAAAAAGAACTAATTATTAAGTTAGAACAGTTGAACAGTTTAATAAAAGGTAGTCAATGTATTAATAGCTACGGTTTAGCTTTAATTTCTCAACACAGCAATTAATCACTTCAAGAGACATTTTTAAATATATATATGCAAAATTTTCAAAATGACCGGGGGAAAAAACCCGAAGCAAAGATAAACCCTTTTAATTTTTATTTAGAAAAAATATTTTTTTATCTTAGGTTTTATACAAAACAAAAAATACTATGTCCTTATAAATTACATCGAATTCTTCATCAAAATCTTGGACCATTTTAAAATTGAAATTATGTTAACCATTTTAGCTTCTTTTTAACCTTCAATCCTGTTGTTGTTTCCAATTCTCCCCGATTGATCTATGTCAAATTGAGGCTCAAAATATTCAATTCGAGAAAGGCTGTACTTTTTACTCATGTCGTTAGCCACAGCTTTGAGTTCCCTACAGTTTACAATACGTTCTTGTTCAGTAGCAACCCAATTTTGCGGAAAAACCTCCTGGAAGGAGGGTGGGTCATGAGCCTATCACCTCTCTTCCTCTCACACAAACCTCTCAAGATGACTTGCAGCTCGATGAATATTTAGAGTGCTCCCCTGCTACACAAGCACTACACTTTTACAAACACCCATGCCTTCTCCGGGATTCGAAACTAGCCTCTAAGGCACAACAGTCAGTGTCACTAACTACAGTACCGAATGGGCTACCCTTCAATTCAAAAACCAATGATTAATAAATAGGGTGGGGTGCCGAAACTTCCTATTTTGGACATGTTGCAGTGATGTTCGAAGGGAGGGGAGGGGCATGGGGAGGGTAGAAGGGTCGAAGTGGGATATTTGTGTTACCACCCATTTCAGTCTCAAACACGTTGTGGTAGAGGCAGCAGCGTGCTTTTGCCGTGGAGGCGTATTTCTCTAACGGTCAGTCGAGGGTTGCAATGCAGCGTGCTTTTCATCGTCACTCCGATATTCCTCCACGAGGTCATGTTCCTGATTGGAAATGTGTTTTAATGTGATGAATGCTTTCAGATCTACGGGAAATGTCTCTAAAGACCGTTAGAACACCTGAAAGAGTTTGTGTGTCAATTCAAAACTATATGTGAAAATGAAGGTATCAAAATGAACTGTATGTGAAAATGAAGGCCGTGGGTAGCCTAGTGGTTAGAGCATCGGACTCCAGACCGGAAGGCCTGGGTTCAATGCTCGATGCCACCAAACACCCTCCGAGTACACACGGAGTACGTGCTTGTTAAATCAGTGGGTCCGTAGTCTTGTGGGCTTATCACGAGCGCAGGGACTGGAGAGTATTTCCTTCCCTTTCAGTCTACATGCAGAAATTGTGGAGGTGGAGATAGAGGTCGTGTCGCCATCTATCGTCCCTTCGGGGAATTTCGCCGAGCTAAAATCGTACTGTCACCTGCATAGTGCTCAAGGCCAACGACAGGCGTACCTCTTGCCCAGGCCATGATGAATTTCGTGGGCCTCGATCTGACTACGTCAGACAGGTGGCATTAGAAAACACCAACAGCAATGTGAAAATGCTTCTAGTTGCCCTCCAAGAAAGGGATCTTGACAACGTGTGGTTACAACAAGATGATACCACGGTATCTATGGATATTTTAAGAGCAGCCTTCTCCAAATGACTGACCTCCCTCCTAGGTGGTCATAAACAGTCGTGCATGTTTACCTGATTTATTCCCTCCTGATTACTTCCTGTTGGCTTATTTCAAGTCCCTGGTTTAAAAAGATCGCTTGAAGACCTTGGAAGACTAAATGAGTAACAACCGAGACGAAATTGATAATATCTCGGTCGATATGTTTGAAAAGGTGACTCAAAGTTTTAAAAAAAGACTGCATCAGAGTGTTTATTAAGGACAGCAACATTTAACCGGCATTGAGTTTTAAACTGTGTATATTCAAATTTACAATGTTGTGTGGTAGGCGGAAAATAACAAAATCAAATGAAACATGTAGTGTGTTTTATTGCATTTTCAAAAAAAGGAAGTTCCCACCCCCTACCTTGTACAGAGTGTTTTTTTCCCAGGTATAAAAGTTTAAGTTGACATTACTTTCCAAGATGGCGACCGATTTATCAGCTGTCAAGTGATTTATTCTCAGTTTGGTTTGGCAATTCATCATGAATAGACTCACGCCTGAACAACGCTTTCAAATTGTGCAATTTTATTTCGAAAATAATGGTCGATTTTCATAAGCGAATTTTGTTTAGCGATGAAGCGCACTTCTGGTTGAATGGCTACGTCAACAAACAAAACTGCCACATTTGGAGTGAAGCTAATCCACAAGTGTATGTCGAAACACCGTTACATCCAGAAAAACTGACTGTTTGGTGCGCTTTATGGGCTGGTGGAATCATTGGTCCGTACTTCTTCAAAAACGATGAAGGCCACAACATTACAGTCAATGGTGATCGGTATAGAGCTATGATTACTAACTTTTTAATTCTTGAATTGAACAATCATGATGTCCAGGAGCTGTGGTTCCAACAAGATGGCGCAACATGTCACACAGCTCATGCCACAATCGATTTATTGAAAGACACGTTTGGTGACCGCCTAATTTCACGTTTTGGACCTGTGAATTGGCCTCCAAGCTCTTGTGATTTAACACCGCTAGACTATTTTTTGTGGGGCTATGTAAAGTCATTGGTCTATGCGGATAAGCCACAAACGCTTGACCATTTGAAAGACAACATTCGCCGTGTTATTTTCGATATACGGCCACAAATGTTGGAAAAGTCATCGAAAATTGGACGTGTAGATTGGACTACATCCGAGCCAGCCGTGGCAGTCCTATGCCAGAAATCATTTTTAAAATGTAATGCCACAAGATTATCTTTCGAATAAAAAAATCATGTCAATCGAATAATACATCGTTGTTTTATTGCAATTTTAAGTTCTATACCTCTAAAAAAAAACACCCTTTATTTCATTCTTTTTGGATTAAAATACAGGTAAACAAAGCTTATTTGCATGTATTTAATCTGTTGTACGCGGAAACTTTTCAACTAGATATAGTCCTTTACACCACCATCGGAGCCAATATGAGCAGCCATCACAGCTCCAGAGGGAAGATATCAGAACGACAATGGAAACTGGGTGGTCACCTCGGTGAGTAACTCGCCACCTTGGACATTCGAACTTTATTGTGATGACGTTTTGAGACCAGTAAACAAGAGAGAGAGAGAGAGAGATCTGTTACATGACGACTAGGCTTAAGTCATCTCTCTCTCTCGTCTACCGACAAACTGTCGAGAAGACCGTAACACCCCCCGCACCGTAACCCGCAAACCGACTAATTATTCACCATCCTTACACTGGCGGCACCTTTACTCTTGACATCTGTGTCAGTCCGTAGCATTGCTAGACACCTGGATGAAGATCAGTTGGTATCACGGCTATTACGTGTACTCTTACTGATACCTACTTCCCGTCACCTCCATTTGGAACAGCATCGTGCTCAAAAGGACTGGACTGCAGCCGAATGGAAAGTCGTCTTCTGCGAAGAATCCAGATTTAGTTTGGACAGCGATTGAAATTAGCTACGGATGTGGAGAACGTCTTACTCCTGCCGTCGTTGTACAGCGGCACACCACTCCAAGAACTGGTGTGATGATACGGGGGTAAAACCGCATGCGAGACACGGTAAACCTTAATATTGATCCATGGCACCAAGTCAGCCCAGAGGTACGTTTGCGATATTCTTCAATCACATGTGTTGCCACTCATAACAGGGCTCATAAGACTCATTTTCTATTGGGCAGTGCTCACCCACACACAGCAGGACTACCTCTACCTCATTTGCTACAGTTCGAATGTAGTTGGGATAGTTTAGAACGTCAAGTTGGACAACCTATGAGTTTGGTCGAATTAGAGGCGCGTACAGAGCAGCTGTAGAATGAAAAGCCGCAGGCATCTTACGGGACTTTTCTTATGCGTCAATGCCCGCCCATATCACATCATGCATTCATGCTAGATGTGACCGAAAGAAGTACTAGAGCCTCCATTCGCTTAAAATTTTTTCTACAATAACTGATCATTTGGTTTTGATTTTACAATCACTTATTTACATCAACTTAGTGCTTGCGTATGTAAGATTTCGTTTTATTCTTTCTTGGTGCTCAAGCTTTTATGGTAATAAGTGTTATTTAGGTTTTTAACTGCTAAATTTAAAGCATTATATCTCAGGTTAAAAAAAAAGGGGTTTTTTTTAATAAAAATGGAAATTGTTAGTTGTTGAATTAGAATTGTCGTTGTTTTATTGCAATTTGAAGTTCTATACCTCTCAAAAAATCACCCTTTAGTATAAATTTATCAACGGAAGATAATTTTCTGTTATTTATTTCTTCTATATAAAAAAAATGTGCAATTTAGAGGAAAACGAAATGTTTTCTCCTAAATATTGGACGACTCTTAAAACAGCAAGCTTCTTTCGAATTATATTTCACCTGAGAAATTTCATTATACTGCAGTGTTTCACAAAGTTTCCATTCTTTCGACCCGATTTTCAATCATAATATTCATCGTACTCCCCTCCATTCAATAACAATATATAGAATGTAATAATAATGTACTATCATGTAAGGCAAAAAATACGACTATATTTATAAACTGCACAAATTAACAAGAAAGTATTAATTTTTTACATAATTTTGTATTCGACAAGCCTATTGAAATCTCTATTTAGTTTTAAACCTGCTCTTAACTTAGTATTGATGAATTAATTATCAATACAGTGTGCAGTACTGGTCCGTTAATAAGTATATTACATCAATATAAATTAGTCCGAAAGTATTTTGGTTTGCTTCTTTTCAAAAGACTGATAATTTTTCAAAACAATCTTCTATTTTCGACTTTTCTATTTACTCGCGACCCCCATGTAGAGTTGCGACGCCCTTTAGCTTGAGAAACGCTGTTACACTGCTTAAGTTACATACTTACACATCATTCATTATCCTTAATATAGTTTCCTTAGAGAAAAATACATTGAAATCTGCGGTAGCTTTCGCATTGAATTAAAGCAGAAAAAGAAGCAACTTCATTTTTCCACAGACGGTAATGACATCGTGAACGATTTAAGAAAAATTATTTTTCAAATGTCCTTCAAGTTGCTGAAATTATTTCAGCGCCTTTATTTAAAATCCATAATAATTTAAAACAAGAAACTCTATTAAAGAGCTTCATTTACAACTTAGCAAACTCAAAGCACAGTAAAAATGATCCTGCGAAGTTCGGCAACTCTCGAGTGCAATTTTAAATGAGGCTTTAACGTTGCTTGCCAGCCAGAATAATTTCCCTTTCCTTCTTTTGCGTCAAATAATGAGGGACATTTCACAAGCTTCTCCTTTTGGTCGGTGTAAAGCAAAATTCAAGCAGCCTTGTATTTTTTTTATCTCTCCATTACAAGGCTATCTCGTGTCTTTCATTTTAATCTTCGTATCATAAGCAACACGGACTAGTGTGGCCTTTTTAATTATAGAGCAATAGGAATTTTCTCAGACATGAAATATATGCCGTCTGCGAAAAGAGGAAAAAGAAAGCATTCTTTCTTTTTCAAATACTTTGGCTAAAATTGATTTGAGAGTTATTATCTGACGATTTTATAGTGGTACTGATTACATAAGCGATATCTTATCTAACACATTTCTGGAGTGTTATAAGAGGCATATATCAATTCTTTTTAGCTGTCTAAGATTTTATTGTTCAGGTATCCTACTACATTTGGAGCCGTAATTTTGCAAAAGCAAATAAATGGATAATATGTATGATATTTAGTGTCCCTTAGATTAGAAAATGTATATTAAATTGTTTTGTATTACAATAAAAAATTATTTAAGTACAATATTTTGACAAAAAATGAACATAGAATGACCCATTTTCAAAATGTTCTCCTTTTGTGAAAAAGGCTTTTATTATAATAATATTTTGCTTGTATATAGCTCAGAGCTCTGTACTGAAGCTTAACTAGAATTTTTCAGATATATAACTTAGAAATGGGTTTATCCATGTTTTACGACAACAGAGGGAAGAAATTTTAAGAAAAAAACGCAGATAATTATTTCAATTGGTTGTAACTTGTAACTCTGAAAATTATGTGAATTTTTCAAAAAGCATAGTTGAGCCTCTGTACAGAGGTCTGAGCTATATAAGGCAAAATATTATTATAATAGAAGCCTTTTTCACAAAAGGAGAACATTTTGAAAAAAAGATTATTCTAAGTTAATTTTTTGCCGAAATATTATATTTAAAAAAGTTTTTGTCAAAATGTCCTTAAAACAATTTTACACATGTATTCTCTAATTTAAGTGACACTAAATATCATGAAAATTATCCATTTATGGGCTTTTTTTTAAATCATAGTTCCGAACTTAGTCGAATACCTTAAATTTAAAATTTAATTTAACTTCAATGGAAATAATTAAAACTTAAAAAAATAGGAGAAAAAAACTGATAAAAGTTTTATGGCTCCTTTTAAATTATTTCAGTTTAGTTGGTAAGTAATTTTGTGTTTTTCTCACAATTTATCGACCGATTTGTATAACCTAATGAAGGTAACATTTGCTCCATTTCAAATGAATGAAAACGTCAATGGACTATAAATTTAATATTACATAAGTAACTTTGATATGAAATGAGTTGCATTTGTTTATATCAGTTATGATTCTTTTAAATGTTTTTTAATACCAAAACTCGTTTTAAAAGTAAATTAAAATTTTTAAAAATGGTTATATTCAAGTATTTTATCTCATAAATCGAATATTATAAATGGTGGACATTTTAAACACAGTGGTAGTATGTTTATGAATGAAATATATTCTGAAGTGAGTTAATAATATTGAATTAATGAACAGGTACTAAATATGAATTAAAAAATATCTCTCAATATAAAATGTTTTTTTCGTGATACTATAAAAAATCTATTTATACATAAGGTACAGCTAGTAAAGGTGGGTCGTAAGAAGGGGATTTAAATGAAAGAGAGTGACAAGAACGTTTTGCCTAAGAAGTCACCCATATAATCGCCAAGTTGCCAAAAATGATGCAAACTTGCCTGTACCAACAATATTTCGCCAAGTGTTTGTTCAAAAGTCATTATAATGTAAGAGACGGCGTTGCTTGCGAATATTACAATTTTTATCATAAAATAAACACAACAGAAAGTCATATTAACGTATTAAACATCCAGTTATAAATTATTTACACTATTTTAAGATGAAATATTTACTATACAATTGTGCGATGGAGGGTTGGTCCACTGTTAGAAGAACACGCGCACAGAGGATAGCCCCTCCCCTTCCCTAGTACAATTTAAATAAAGTAACATGAATAAAATAATTTGCATATTTCAGATTGGATTTATTTCCGTGTCATTGGCAAATAATACCTACGTGCTGAAATAACATTTTGTTCCATTTCTTGTAAGATATTAACAAATAAAACTAAAGCTTTATTCATTACTTAACCATTGTTAATTTTTTGACATAAAAATTCCGGGAAAATATATTAAACAATAATAATTTCAAATTATATCATTAAGCTTTCAAACTGAAAACTCAAACCCACATTTAATTCAATAAAAAAAAAATTTCGCATTTCAAATAGATATACAATTTTGATCGCAAAATTCACTTTGTTTACTATCTTGTATTTCCTTTAAGAACATAAGAATAATTGCCGAGAAAAAGTGTTCAAATATCTCAAGGATATTCATTTCAAAGCAAAACTCCTCATTAAAAACTTCATTACCCCAAACTGAATTTTAAAACATTCAAAACACTATACAACGCTAAAGTATTTTATTTTATTTTACTTTTCAAGAAGCTGAACTTAATCTTACAAATGTCACTTTCACAAGAACGCTTCATTTCTCATCGCATCCATTTTCAAACAGTACGCCGGAGGCATGGACCCATCCAATCTTGGATAATACATTATACATTCCTTTATCACTATCATCCTCTTTTTTTCTTTTCTTTTTTTAGTTTGTTGTAATTCAGTAATCTTAAACGATATTGCGTCACCTTTTCTAACGTTAGATGGAAACGAAACGAATTCCAAAGAATGAAAGGATAAAATAGAAAGAAGCCAAAACTTCGGGTCAATTCGTTTCTCGAAAACGTTTCATGGAACTGCACAGGTTTCTATCAGTCAACGCTTTAAAATTACTTTGCTGCAAATAGGGCTTAAAAATGATGGGGAGAAATAGAAAAGTTTTATTTTTCTGTTAGTTCCTCTGTAATCATCATTATAAATTTATATCTCTCTCTCTTTCAAAAAGTTTGCTTTAGAATATATTCGTAATGAGTGAATAAAAAATAAGTTTATGGAATATAGCGAATTTTATGCATCCGTAAAATGATATGAATTATAGCTTTAATACCTTATATTTCAGAAAGAATATTTTTTTCAGGTTTTGAATATAATTCTAAGTGTTTTAAATATACTCGCCTTTCAATTTTTGCATAAAAATTTAAGAAATTAAAATTTGGAATAATGGACTTTTTTTATCTTAGGTTACAGTAAAGCAGTTTTATTTTCTCCTTAGTGATTAGATATATATGGAAGAGCGTGATTGTGCGTAATATATAATTTTATTAAATAATTCGTTTCTTATAAACTATCTTTCTGATCTACTTCGTCTTAGAAAAGTTTGAGAAAAGAAAAGTCTTATTGATAAAATTTAGGAAATAACTATTTATGTGCAAATTACACTAATATGCTTCAAGATAAAAAGAAAATAAATAAGAAGCAATTGAATTTGTCTTAGGTATACGTGTAACCTAACACTGTATCATTTTTTTTCTTTTTAATAATTCACCAAAATTACTTCTGAGGTCAATAATAACTTTGTTTGATCACAATATCATATCCGCTAGCCACAATATTATAAGAAAAAGAATATTTATTATCTGGGAGTAAAATATAGACTATCTTTTTTTTAATTAACTGAAACATTTTTGTTTTTGTTAAACAAAAGTAAAATTAATTTAGTGAGAATCAAGATCACTAGATATTTTATGTGTGTGAATAAAATAAATGCATTGTGGAAAAAGTCATGGTAAGAGAAATAACTGAGCTGAATAGAAACGAATTTATTGTAGCCGTTTTGCTTCCATTAACTGTAAGTACAGATCGAGAAAATAAATAGAAGAATCCTCACATTCTCTCTCAGCTAAAGTCAATGGAGAGAATAACAAGATATTATAATCACAAGGCTATTAGCTGAGATTATATTAGTTGATAATTATATATTTTTGAAAATTCAGTAGGTTGGTTTAGAAAAACACTTTTTGTAATAGGTAGTAGCTTCCTTTACCAGCAGTCTCTGGTAAATTTCTTACAACAAAAGGTTTTAATCGTCTTAAGGTTATGAAATGAGACTGGCGTTTAAAAAATACACAATTAAGGCACGCAGAAAATATATAAAATCAGAATTTAAACTAATATTTTTATTTGTTACACTCATCCGACTACGTTCGGAACCGTGATTTTGCAAAAGCGTATAAATGGATAATATTTATGATATTTATTGTCACTTAGTTTAGAAAATTTATATGAAATTGTTTTAAGAATAGTATTAGAATAAAACATTATTTAAGTACAATATTTTGACAAAAATGAACATAGAATGACCCATTTCACAATATTTTCCTTTTGTGAAAATTTCCTTTTTATTTTTCCTGTATACAGGTCAGGCCTCTATACAGAGGAATTTTTGAAGAATTTTCACTAGAATTTTTTAAATATATAACAAGTGGGTTTATCCATGTTTTACGACAACAGAGGGGAGAAATTTAAAAAAATACGCCGATAATTATTTCAATTGGTTTTAACTCTGAAAATAATGTGAATTTTTCAAAACTCATAGTTGAGCGTTTGAACAGAGGTGTGAGCTATATACAGGCAAAATATTTTTATAATAGACGCTTTTTTCACAAAAGGAGAAAATTTTTAAAAAAAAGTTATTCTAAGTTAGTTTTTTGCCGAAATATTGTATTTAAGTGTATTGTTTTTATCAAAATGTCCTTAAAACAATTTTGTGACACTAAATATCATTAATATTATCCATTTATGCAATTTTTTTAAAATCACGATTCCGAACGTAGTCGAATACCTTAATTATATTAAATAAACAGCGTGCATTTCTAGAAATTTTTAACTCAATTTTACCATAAAATATTTTTTAAATAAAACGCTTCTTTATATTTATTTTTTTTATATTGAAGAGGAATTTACAAATAAAACGCATAACCACTAAGAACTAAACCAAAATATAAAAGGCTTTTTAGTTACTTGATACCAGTACAACTTTGTTTCCAATAAACTAAGGTAGAGGTTCACGGTAAAGAAAATCTACAACGACATTTCTGGTAGAGAGAGGCAAAGTTACACCGATCTCGAAGGACCTTCTTTCGGTTGTACCACTTTCGAGTAACTTTATAATAATGACAATTCGCTGAACAAGCTTGTTAAAGTGGCTTTCTGTCTTCTTTTTCTTGTTCATTGTACAAAAGTTCAGATGAAAAGGATTTAGTTGTTGTTGACAAAAAGGTATTCTGAGAAATTTGGAAAGGAAAAAAAATGTAAGAACGAAGATGGTCGTAAAAGAAAGAGCTTTTTTAATTATTTTCAGTATATATTTTTGCCTTATATTCTACCTACATACTTGTATACCCGTTATTTTGTTCTGGATGCAAAAATATTTATAATCAACGAATAGGCGAATTGTAATTTTGTTCCTAAATAAGAATTATAAAAAATATTTTGCTAAACTTGACTCATTTTTAACATCAAATCAAGCACAATATTTATTTATCTCATGAGATACATAGTCTCTGAGTCAATCATGAGAACTCAATAGTGGTTATATTTTAGGTGTCCTCATAGACATATATGGAAACAGATGGTTGAAATTGTACGATAGAAATTTTTCTGGTATATTTTTGTTATTATTTTAATATTGGAAAGAACAAAAAATGTTCTGCAATTAAGAATCAATGTATAAGATTTAATTATAACATACTTAACTTTTACCTCAGTTTAAAAATCTCCTTACACTAAATCAGTGCTTCTCAAATTTTCAATATACGCGACCCACTATTCAATCATCATTTTCTTAACGCCTCCCTCCATACAATAACAATGTATTGAATTCAATAATACTATATTTTTATAGATAATACTATACTATAAGCGCTTATGTGTGTGTCACTGACATATATAAACGTCTCTCTCAGCCAAAGCCTTAATTTTCTGGATGTATATATATATATATATATATATATATATATATATATATATATATATATATATATATATATATGTCTCTCTCAGCGAAGGCATTAATTTTCTGGGCGTATATAAACGTCTCTCTCAGCCAAAGCATTAATTCCTGGATGTATATAAACGTCTCTCTCTCAAATAATTAATTTTCTGGACGTATATATACGTCTTTCCGAAGTTCGATCTTTTCTGTGCAGTACTATCCATAAAATTATTTCGAAGGCTTTGGAATGTTACAGAAGGACCTTGATAGTGTTTGCAAAGGATTTACTTATTTCAGAGCATTTACTTATTTATTTCTTTTCTCCTCCCTCTCCCCACTAAAAACATCAAAATACGCTCGTCTACGTGGTAAACAGTGACGAGCGAATCGCTTAACTTTTAATCGGCAGTTAAGGAATTAATTATAAACCGTATAAATTTTCATGATAAATGTTAATACAAGCCCATGGGGGGGTCACTGATAATTATCAAACTTGTTCTTAACTTAGTATTATTAAATAATTTTAAAAATATAAATTGTGCAGTACTGATACATCTATACGTGTATTATATCAGTGTAAATGTGTATTGCATATTTTATTATATCAAAAAGTATTTTGTTTATTCAGTTTGTTTTGTTTCAGTAAATTAATAATTTTTTAAATAACCTTTTGTTTTCGTCTTTAAATATGCTCGCTCCCCTAGTAGAGTTATCACGCCCCCCAGGGCGCGCCCGACAGTTTGAGAAACGGTGCACTAAATTTTAAATGAATAATTTCTCATATCTGTGTAGTACAAGACCATATGTTATTAATACTTACACACAAATGTCAGTTACATAAAATTTTGAGTCATGTTGATTTATGCTTCACATTTGATGATATAAATGCATCTAATAAGTATGGTGAGTGAATGGATATCCTCAAAAAAACGCGTTAAGTAAACATGCGACAACACCCATGAATTGAAAGATACTGTGGTGTATTGGTTACGAAAACCCATAGTCAGACTATATATATATATATATATATATATATATATATATATATATATATATATATATATATATATATATATATATATATATATATATGTTCTGCGCATGTTCTTCAGAGGAGTCTATCTAATCTCGGAAAGTAGGGGAAATGGATTCTAGGAAATCCTTCTCCCCTACTTCCTCAGACAGTATTACTATCCCATCTTGGTCTCTGACATCATCGACTGGTTTTGGAATAATGTTCGCTACAATACAAATGGGGAGATAGTATGCTGCTAAAAGCGCAGGAAATGCATTCAGATAGTACTAAGGCATCTAAAGGCGTTCAAATGAAGCGGGTTAACAACAAGTTCTGCTATATATTAGAGAAAAAACAGCCACTGAAACGTTTGCAATGTATGTCTAGGTATACGGAATAGGGCAGCGAGAAGAAAATGCGTTTAAGACTAATTTACACATTTTTAGAAAAGAAAAGAAACGGTTGATGATGAATTGCATATCATCAACACCGAGTTATGCAATTTTTTTTAAGAAATGCTTATTACTTCTCATCCATTGGTACCACCCATAGATGTTCACGGATGAAAATTGGAGTCTGCAAAGCATGTCTGCATACTACAACCCACGTACTCACAACCCCCAATGTCTTTTGACCACTATTACACATCACCATATTCCACTGGTCCCACGCCAGCAGCAAATTTCACTTTGTTCCCTCTCAGTTCGCACCAAAGGGATCTTGAAGAACACACATTTTCTAGACTTAGATATATCTGATGATTCTCCAAAATCTACCTTGAAATACTTCTTGATTATTCGACCATTATGGCATGGTGCATTATCTTGTTGAAAAATGATGTCACCCACCAGGAATACACCTGGTTTGAAATAAAAAAGAAAATGCTTCTTTCAGCATTACTCAAATTGATACTAGACAAAAAACACGATCATACCATAGTTCATTAGAAAAATTTATTTACTCATCTTTTTCACATCCATACATGCTCTAATATTATTGCTGTTCCAAAATAGTTCATGTGTTCTCCAACATCAAATGTGTCAAACACATTTGACGCAGTACAGTGCTCAACGACGATGAGTGAGGCAGACATATGAAAGCCAAATTATCCTAAAAGCGACCAGCAAGAAATGCTTCTACAAAATAAAATATAATAATAAGATCCAGTTAAAGGAGTGTACAAAAACAATGTACTGAATGTCTTTGTAAAAAGAACAGAAAAACTAAATTTACGTATGAAAAGTATAACACATATATATTGTATTTCCTACTTTTCTTCCTTGTTCACCTTTGTATGCAAACTTGACGGTAAATACAGGACGTAAACACTCTTGGGCATGAAATTCCTTCCGCGTGAAATTCCGTTGCTTTTTTTTTTTTTTTTTTGCGCGAAGAATGCCGGGTTAAATTGCTCTTTTTTGAAATTTAACTCTGAAATAAACTTGTTTATAATAATAAAAAATATGTGCTATGTGCATATATATTTTTCTCATAGATATTGATTATTATAATCCAATAGAAAAATACAAATAAATATAAACCTCACTAAAAGGGGGGCATGAAAGTAAAAAAAAATCATCAAAAGTCTCTCTCTCTCATTTTGTTATACTTCTGATAACTCATTAAACAACATTTAGTCTTAGCGTGAAAAAGGAGAAAACCTATGAAATACTTAGAGACAATGGATTTCCCCTTCGTTGTTTTCTGAAATGTATTTTTCTTGATAAGGATGTCTGAGAAAAGTTTCCATCACTTGTAAATCTTCTGACTTTATGCAGTTATGTATGTATGTTTAACAGTGATATTTGGACATTGGAGTCTAACGCATGCTGTTATTCTAATAAATATTTATATTTGCTCAATATTTTAATAAATCAAGTTTATATAAAAAGAATGCATTTCTTTTTTAAATATAGTACTATATACAGGGACAAATTAATTTATTGCCATTGAACGAATTACTCTGTCCGAGTAAGTGAAACATTTCTCTGGTTTGCAATCATGTTCCCTTAAGTCCGATTAATAAAATTATGTTGCGTAGTATCACAAATCTTGAAAATCTAATTAACTGAGTTTATAATTTAAAATTACTGCAATAAGTTTTATAAGTATAGTAAATGGAATAACTGTATTAGAATTATTTTAATTAGTTTAAAATAAGACTGTAAATAAAAGTAAATAAAAAGTGTTAAGAGTAAAGCTTAATGGTAGAGATATTTCGGTGGAATACATTACTATATTTATAATTCATACAAATATTCACAGACTCTCTTGCAAATTTAATTATTACATCAAAAGTTCTCTGAATGAGTAACTAGTACATGTAAACTGAGTAAAAATAAAGGGAGCCTTATAAAATATAAATGAATGAAATAAATTATTTGTAGTGGTGCTACAAAGTATTCAGGAATATTTAGTTTATGTGATTTTTTCAGAAGAAAAAATACTCTCGTAAATTTTTGTAACAAGTTATCCTAGTTCTGCACTCATACATACTCATAATTACTGATGTATTGCAAAGTAGAAACTATGCAAGATATTTTCTTCTCATAAATTTGACGCATTGGATATGTATAAAATCACTGAAATACTTTTGCATAAATAGTATTCCTATAGACAGAATGAGTAATGACGTTACTGGAAATTTATATATATATATATATTAGTTACAGCATGCCTAACATTTAGCTGATGATGTAGGTTGTCATGAAATTTTTTGAAATATTTGTGTTCTTTTTGTTTAGTTAATTCCACTATTTATCAATAATTATTTGGACGTCCATGAAAAGGAGGATATCTGCGGTCCTGATCTACATCACGCTTTCTGTACTTAAGAATCATGTAGGAAACAGCATTGCCATTAGTCGTATGCAAGATGCCACGAAATTCACAGCTGTCTGACTTTAAGGGTGTAATTGTCAGATATTAAAAAATAGCCAAACTTTCAGAGACACATGTTGTGAGTTAAGCATTTTGAAATCAACAGTGGCTTTTGTGATTAAGAGGTAGATAATGAGTGGTGATTGCCGAGATGCACTTCGATCCGGCAGACCTACGAGATTAAAATATACAGACCGATGAAGGTTGTGCAAAGAAATTCGGAAAACCCGCACCACACCGATGACCCACATAATCCAGAAGCTCCCAAAAGCATCTCAGGCTATTGTTTCGATTAATAACATCCAGAAGGAAGCATATTGGTTCGGATTTCATGGCTGTGCTACCACCCATAAACCTTTGAATACAAAATCCAACCATTTGCTCGGTTAAGGTGGTTCAAGGCACTGCGAAAGTAGACCAAGAATGAGTGGAAACAGATTCTCTGAAATGATGAATAAAGGTTCAAAATATAATAGTTGGATGACAGAATCTAGGTTTGGCGTATACCTGGAGCACGTCTTTTGCCTGTCTGCATTGTGCCTACAGCAGTGTTTCTCAAAGTTCCCCAATATTTGCGACCCAATATTCGATCACAATTTTCATCGCACCCTTCTCAATACACTAACAATGTATTAAATTTAGTAATACACTTTGACGCTAAAGTTACAATGCTACTTTAACCTCTTTAGTACCACCGGTATATGTAAATGTCTTGCTCTGCCAAAGCGTTAATTGCCCTGGGCGTATATATGCGTCTTTACGAATTGCGATCTTTTATGTGTTCTGCTATCCATAAAACTATTCCGAAAGCTTTGGAATGCAGTAAAATGAGCTTGACAGTGTTTGCGAAGGATTTATTTATTTCAGAGGATTTGCTTATTTATTCCTTTTCTCTCCCCAATACATCACATACGCATGCCTACGTAGAAAACGGTGGCATTAGAAGTTAATCGTGTGACTTTTAATCTGTAGTTAAGGGATTAGTTATAAGACATACACATTACCAAGATAAGTGTTAATTTTTGTATATAATTTTATATATGACAAACCCATGGGGCCATTTTTAATTATTAATGTTATCCTCTCAACTTAGAATTGTTAAATTAATTATAAAATATATTGTGTATGTACTGATACTTTTATAAGGGTAATACAACAGTGTAAATGTGGATTTTATTTTGTATTATGCCTACATGTATTGTATTTGTTTACTTTCAGTAAATTAATAATTTTTTTAAATAATCTTTTGTTTTCTACTTTTCAATATGTTCGCACCCCCCCTCGTAGAATTATCACGCTCCCTTAGGGAGGTGGGCCCCACAGTTTGAGAAAAGCTGGGCTACAGTAAAGTTTGACAGAGGTGGAATTATAGTCAGATGTATCACGTGGTATGGATCGAAACCGTTGATCTGAATTCATGGTAGGACTCACGCCGACTACTACTCCACTGTTCTAGACAACAATTTGCTTCATGTGGCTTTAGCAATTTTACGGGTTGGGTGTGACTGTTACTTCTCTCTCTCTCTCTCTCTCCAGAATGACAACGCCACTTGTCATGTTGCGAGGTCCAGCATGGATAGATACAGGTATGATGGCAACGGAGTGACGATTCATGATTTTTAAACCGAATTAGAATGGTTCTAACATTCGTAACACATATCCATTTTATTCCAGTCTAACTCAAGTGAATAATTAAGTAGTAGTAATACACACAAATAAAATATTTAGTAACGTATATTACTAATTCCTATTTATTTAAAACCCTCTTCTATGATTTAAGTAATAAAATTAAGTTAAATACATTCTTATTTGCTTAAGATATCTTAATTTTGATTTAAATGCCAATTTACAACTAAACCCAAAGAAATATAACCTAATAACGACTAAATAATCTAAATGATATAAGTGTTGTTAAAGTAAACAAAAAATATTTTAAAACAATTTTAGACAAATATGAAATCCCTTCAAACGCAATCAACTACTCTCCTTTTCGTAGTAAATAAATTATATTTCTTCAAAGAAACTTTTTTTTCTTTCTCATTTTTTCGGTTGCTTCATTAACAATTTTTCGTAAAAAAAGAAAGAAAAACATGGTTAATTTCCGGTTTTAATTAAAAGCAAAAATAATTTTACCACGGACAATTAAAACTGTTTTAATTTTTTGCAGGTAAAATTAATTTTTCGAGCCCTTTTAACAAAGCTACAAAAGCCTAAGCATTCCATTAAATCTGAACTATATTCTAACTCTAAAAGGGAATTGTTTCACTCAAGATTGAATTTTAAATTGAGTGGTATTAATGCACATTGTAAAATGAACCTGAAAATGTATCAGAATTTAACTTAGTAATCAATGTTGCATATGTGTACAGGATGGTCTCAAATTTATGGTACAGGGCAATATATTAATTATTTAGTACATAGGAATGTATGGGCGCACGTGACGCGATGAGGCACAAACAAAACGAACAAACAAAAAAAGAGACGAAAGGAAAGTCGAAGTGTTTTTTGAAAGCGTCGTTGACAAGTGTAATGTTACAATAACTGTTCAAAACTCCCTCCACAAGTAGCGATACATACCTGACAGCGTCGGTGGAGCAATAGGAGTAAACGTTCAAAAATGCCAGGTATTTCACGCACACATGCAACAGCTTCGGAGATTCGAGTAACGAATCCCTCATCTGAGTCAAGTGGAGTCGTATAAACAAGATTCTTCAGATGTCCCCATAAAAAGTAATCGAGATTTGATAAATAGGGAGATCGAAGTGGCCAAAGGACTTGTCCATTACGCCGAATCTTTCGCACCACAAACCGCGTATTCAGTTAAGTGCTCACATTAGTGCTGAAGTTCGCTGGTGCTCCATCAAGCTGAAATTACATGCGGTAACGAATGGTGATCGGAGCATCCTGTCATTCTTAACATCATGTACGTAACCCAGATAACATTTTTCAACAACCGATATCTCCATTTAGCTTTTCTTTTGTTTTCCCTGTTTGCGTCTCGCTGCGTCACTTGCGCCAATACATTCCTATGCAATAAATGATTGTTACACAATGTTCTGTATCTACTCTTAGAGTTTGTACTATAAATTTGGGAATACCATGTATATACAGGGGGATTCATAAAGAAGTATACACTTTCCAGATGCTATAAAACAGTAACAGTCAAAGACACACGACCTCAGTGAGCTGAAATGTTCTCTTAAAGTTTGCGTTTTACAACTGCCGAAAGAGACTTTGGCACTAATGTGCGTACCACGTGACTAGTTAATCGAAATGATAACATCTGTAAGGGAGAATGCTTTTTGTGCTCTTGAATTTAGCAAAATGGAATCCACAACTGTGCAACGGCATTTTCTAGCACGATCCGGCGAAGAACATCCAACGAGAAAATGTATCTGCAAATGACTTGAAAATTTTATTTATTAGCGTAAAAGTACAAGTCTTGGATGAGATTGATCTGCGAAGCGCACGAAAATCAACTACTTACCCAATGGCAATCCAAAAGACCTGATTTAACACTTTGTGATTTCATCCTGTAGGGAAGTGGTTCCTAAACTTTTTTTTTAATCCGCGGACACATTTTTATGTTCAAAATTTTTCCCACTGAACCCTTTTTATAGCCATAACTTACCAAAGTGAAAAAGCTACATGAATGCATAGTATAAAAATTTAAAATGTAAAAAAAAACATTGTGTTGAAGAATTATTGATTGAAATTATAACTTTTGCTTAAAATAAATAAAATAATTAATGTCTTGGATGAGAACTTGATGAGGTGCTATAAGTGTATTTATATAAGTCTCAATGTTTGTGAGCAACAACCGCAAACCCCCATGAGCAATAGTTTTTAGCCGGTTTCATTTTTATGTGATGAGATTTTTTTACAGCACTGAATTCCCGTTCTACCAAACTGGAAGACGGAAATGTAGTCAACAACTCCTGTACAGCAACCCATAATACAAGATATAAAATTGAGATATGATTTTAGCCAGAATGTGTAGCATCCTTGTTAAAACATTTTGGTTTAAATCCCTGATTTGTGGAAATTTCAATAAGATATTAATACAGAAACATATATGTCTTGCATCTGAGTCCACGCCGAAAAGTGTTCAACATCCAGTTGGAAATATTCAAGTGAATAATTGTTATTTAATTTTTCATAAAAACAAAAAAAATGTATCAAACATTTTTAATTTGGTATTAAATCTTGCATGGACCCCTTGACGTTGTTCAGGGTCCCACAAATCAATTTTTTAAATTTCCGTGGACCCCCTAAATAATATCGAGAATCCCTGAGGATCCATTTGGACCAATTTGGAAACCACTGCTGTAGAGAGTATGGAAAGGACAAGGTATTCATACCTCTTCTTGGTGTTAAACTAGGGGATATAAAACAGCGTATCACAAACACTATCGATGGACTTGTTCCAGATACCTTAACATGTGTTTCGGGTGGAAATGGATTACAGGGTAGATGTGGCTCGTATGACTCAGGGTTCATGCATAGAATATATATGTGTGTGTGTGTGTGTGTGTGTGTGTGTGTGTGTGTGTGTGTGTGTGTGTGCGCGCGTGTGTGTGTGTGTGTGTGTGTGTGTGTGTGCGCGCGCGTGTGTGTGTGTGTGCGCGTGTGTGTGTGTGTGCGCGCGTGTGTGTGTGTGTAACTTTCTCTAACAAATCTTAAAAAAAATCCAATATAATCCTGTTACAGCTAGCTTACATTGTTTTAATTGAAAACAATATACTTCTTTATGAATCACCCTGTATTATGTTAAAGACATATTCATTTTGTGAGTTGTTGTCGGTTTTAATTTAAAAATTCTGGACATTTATCAAATCCTCGCTTATTTCGATAATTTTAAGATTTCAGAAGAGAAATTCAGTATCCTTACAACTCAAGTGCCAAGCAATCAAGAGCAAAAATATCCATTTTCTACATTTAAATATAAGGAAAAACAGGAAAATCTGTAATAGGAGTAATTATTGGAATATTTGCATGTCTTGATATAATCTTAAAATATTTGCAAATATTGTTATAATCTTAGAATATTTGCATATCTTGTTATTAGTATATGGTAACAGTAAAAGGACTATATATATTGGTGCATCTGGAGTCATAGTGTGTAACTGAATTGTGCAGTAATATATATGTCAACTGCTGATGACTTGGGTTGTTATTTTGTTGCTGTTACACAAGCACCATAAAGTTCGCGCGTGTACAGCAATGAATTCACATTTTCTAGGGAAGGGAAATATTGGTAATTATCAACGGCTCACTAATATCCGTGTAAGTTATTAAAATATTTTTTTACTTGGAATCGCGTATAAATTGGTCAAAAGTTTAAGGTCATTTTAATGCGGAATTAAAAATACATATGTGGAACATGAACTTTAATCATTTAATACGAAATAAGACAAGACGCGTTTCAAAAAAGTGTATTTGTAATTAAGATTCTGTAAAAATATATACACAAAATTGATAATACTTTTGGTGTCTGTCAGTCATTTTTGAAGGAACTTAAGTGTGGATGGTATTTGGAACAGACGCTCAAATTTAGAACTCTTCAAGGAATTAGACGTTGCGAAATATATAAAAATCCAAAGAACTTAATGTGCTGACCACATTATTAGAATGAAATAAAAGGTAATAAACATAGAAAATCTTTTTGACCAAGCTCACTGTGACTGTCTAAAAAGGGATTTCGCTACCCTGACTAACTATACGACCATGATCTAAAAAAGATAGACCTGGAGGAAAACTCTTGAGATGTCCAAGGCCCATTCGAAGCTGTCATGTTATTGAAGAAAAATGTATACGAGTCGAAAAATAAGTTTCCCCTGTCGACTGCGGTCAGAGTTGTATATGAAAGTAAACGCATAGAATGAGACATTAAAAGATAAGACATAACATTCCCATAAGTACCAAGCCCATTTAGACATTTGCCATACCGTTTGATAACCTTCAAAAAGCCATCCCGGAAATTCTCGGGGATTTACTTACGGAAGATATGATTAACGGCTTATTTGACTCCAGCATTGCTTCCAAAACGCCTTCAGGTGAGATTCTTCTTCAAAGCAAAAACAGATGAAAGTCACTTTGTGTGAGGTGAGAAATGTATGGTGGATAGTGTAGGTGCTCCGAACCAAAAGTTGCAATATGGTTTTGTATTGCCGTCACCGAGTGTGATCTCGCTTTGCCATCCAACAACAGATCACCAGATTTGAAAAGCTTAGGCTGATTTTTCTGAATCGTCTCTTTCATTTTCAACAGGGTATAGCAATACCACGTAGAATTGATGATTCCAACCTCCAAAAAAGTCCACCGCAAAAGTAAACACTCTTCCGTATGCAGTATTCCTTTGACTTTCATACTCAACTCTGACCACAGTAGACAGGGTAAATTTATTCTCCGACACACCCTCGTACATAAAATTAGAGTTTTAAGTAAACATTAAATTATATATATATATATATATATATTTAAATATATAAAATCAATCATAAACAATAATCAATTAAAAAATTGGAATTACACGAATCTTATAATACTAAATCCTATTTCAAAATATCAATGGCGAATATAGAAGGTAAAATTCCATCGTTTTCAAACAAAATTAAAATATTATAAAATACAAATTTATAAAATATCCAAGTGCAACCTCGGACTTAGAACCGATAAGTGGGGTTAAACTAGTTTTAACTTAATATATATATATATATTAAGCTCAAAATAATGCGGAACATTCCAAATTTTTTTTATTGGAATAATGTTGAAGACATATCTGCTATAATTGCTTTGAGAGAGTAATCTTTTCAACACAAGCAATGTTTACAAAAATTGAACTTTTAATTATAGATTAATTATAGAATACAGAAAGATATACTGTCAGATATATATAATAAAAGATAAATAGAACGCTAAATATAGAATTGGAATAAGTTCAATCAAAGACGATCGTTATATTGGTGAAGGAATAATTTTATCTGGTAATTTAATAAGCAAATTGTAACATACCCATCATTACTGAACAAAAGACCTTTTGAAAGACAATTAATTATCGTAATGTTTATTCGTGAATATTTCTTTGTGCAGGGTTGTAAACAGTTTCGAACATTTTGAGGTTTTAATATACTCCGGAGAGTACAGAATGACAGAAATAACTATTGTCCCGTTTCTCAGAAACAAAAGACGCCGAAAGACTAATTTAATTAAATGCACGAGGGTGTTTACGTCATAAATAATGGTAAATTTGAAATGAAAAGATATTCGGCTTTAAATGTGATTGATGATTAATAAGATTATATTTGATATTTGCTAAAAGCTCTTTAAGGCTTAAATATTTAGTATTTGCACTAGAATTTGAATACATAAATGTTCTTAGAAATAAATAAAACATCATTGTGCATGTTGTATTGATTGCATGTTTTACAAGTTCTTTTTATAGGTACCACTATTCTAACTTCCACTGAAATATCCTTTTTCCGCTTTAATGATTTTCTAAAAATAATAAATCATTTGCTTGAGAGTATGTAATTATTCTTACGAATAATATATTCTTTGTGTATATGATGTGTCTTTGAATAAATGAATTTTCTTCTTGTACGCCAATGGAAAGGAAATATAATAACATAATTATACATTTTGCAATGCTTTTTGTATTTGGACCTGAAGGATGGTTGAGTAATGGCCTCATAAATTATGCAAAACCTTAGATTCATTCAATGACTTCTTTTGAAACACTTTTACGCTATTAGAATTATTCAAACAAATTCTAATGGTTAATATTTTACCTAAATTTATTTTTAAATTAACCATAAAAATTTCATTATCTGTTTCTTGAAACGTCTGTTATATAATTTTCAGAAAGTTTTATCCCATTCATATTTATTCAGTAATAATATGTAAGATAGCTTATACCAAGTATGGTGAACCTTTATGAATTACTATGCCATTTTATCCAAAAAAATGTTTAATGAGGTACAGAAGTGCCTTTAAATAATTTTGACTTGTTATTATTGGGAAAATAATAAAACTAAATACACTAACTCTCAAAACTCCTTATATACAGTGAAAAAATACATTAGTAGTGTAGTAGTAAATGTTTTATCTATACATGTACACTGGTGTGCAAAAATTAAGGACGAGACGGTTTTTTCAATATAACTTTGTACAAAAGCTTTCCAAATCAACACATTTAATACCGTAAGATCCCCAATACGTAAGGACATGTGTAATATGTAAGCAACACTTACTAAAAAAGAAATCAGAGGGATAAAAAGAAGCTTTATTGAAAAAGTAGCATGGAGCGCAATGCGACTGAAGGCCGAAACATCCCTGTGATGGGTGTCCAGCAAGAAACATCCGGTCTTTAGTAGGGGATATGATCTCCCCTGACTGCTAGGTATTTCACAGCGTCTGCCCATGCTGAGAATGAGGGTGTCAATAAGTTGTTGAGGCATTGCTGCCCTTTCATCTTGCAGCGCCAATCGAAGCTTCCGAATCGTTACTGGTGGTAAGGTACGAGCTGCCAATGTCCATACCATACATGCATGGGATTGAGATCCGGAGATCGTACCCTCCATACGTTCAATATCCTCACTCTCTAAGAGCTGTTCGGCAGCTACTGTGCGATGACATGGTGCATTGTCGTCCATGAAAAGGAACTGCAGACCCATAGCGCCTCTAAAAAGACGCACATATGGAAGAAGAATCTCGTTACAATAACGGGTCCCGTTGACTGAACCTGCGTCGAAGATGTGAAGGTCTGTACGACTACCAAGCATGATGCCTCCACAAACGAGAACACCGCGACCTCCATACCTGTCCCTTTCAATGATGTTCGAGGGATGATTGCGGCTTCCCCGCTCTCTCCAGATGAGTATGCGATGAGAATCGCTACTCAAACTGAATCTGCTCTCATCTGTAAAGAGTACTCGTCCCCATTCATTGTCTCTCCAATTCTGGTGTTCCCTGCACCACAGAGAACGCCTTCTCCGATGGGCAGGCGTTAAAGGTACACACCGTACAGGGCGTCGTGCAAACAGACCACCACCGTGCAGTCTTCTGGCCACGGTAATACGCGATATCGGTCTTCCAGTCGCCTGTGTCGTCTGTTTAGCGATTTCTCCCGCTGTCTGCCGCCTGTTTTTCTGGCCTGTAAGACAATGTACCGGTCATCTACGGGTGTGGTTCCTCGTGGACGACCACTACTGAACCCCCGGATAGCTGTTCCTGTAGTTTGAAATTGTCTCCAAAGTCGTGAAACGATGCTGTGAGCAATTCCGAACTCTGCAGCCACACTTGTCACACTGCGGCCTTCCTCCATATTCCCAATGATTCGACCTCGGGTAAAAACATCCAGATGTCGTCTAACTTGCCCATTTCTCGCTGAGGCAGCAACTCGGTGTGATTTTAACTGCTATACGGCGTGCAATCTCTTTGCCAGAAATACTGATCTTACACCGACAACATGCTTTATACTACTCAGACACTCCCCCATTACGTCTACCTGCATATATGCGCATGTGCTACCGCACATCACCTTACTTAATCTCCTGATTGGTCTTTCTGTCCGCTCTGCCTCTTCGTTCAGCTTATATGCTAACTTTTCGACTTCGTCCTTAATTTTTGCACACCAGTGTAATTCAAGTTAATGTAACATTAGTGTGACTTATGTTGTTGTAGATTAGATGACACTAATATTAGGATTCTAAGAACAGCAGAATGCATGCTGAATTTGAGCCATCTGCCAAGCGGTTTCTAAGCTAGACTTTAATGCCATTCATCTCTGAAAATAATGACTTGTGGGAATAGGTAGATGAAAATATAGATAAAATAGCGGGAACCAGCTTCTTCAAACAGTTAAATGTGTCTGTAACCACTCACATTTGTGTTCGTAAAACTTCATAGTGAACTTTGTTGTTATGAATGAAAATTCAAACCGTTTCCTCCGGTGGCGTACCCAAAACATTGTGTCCCGTGTCATCGCTGGCACGCGTGCCATTGGTTCGCTATCTTTGGCTTATAATGTAATTTCGTTGAAGAAACATTTTCAATTGAGTTAAGATTATTTTCTCTTCAATAAAGTTATTTAGTTATGAAAATAACATAATTTCTGTCGATTGAACTTACAATTGGTGTTGAATTTGTGCATTATTCTAACATATATATGAGTTTTAAGTAAAAATAATCTTCCTTATATCTTCAAAAAATATTCTTGCAAATTACATAGGAAGTGTACTGAATTAAATTTTATTTTATTCAATTTAATCCAGTTTTCTTTTAAGCAGAGTTAATGAAAATTTTATTTCATTATCGACATTTGTTAGTTAATTGTTGTAAACATATTTTTAAACTTAAGAACTCAGTATTTTTTTCTTCACTAAGATACAAAATATCAATTTTTTTAAGTGTCTCAAAGTAATTATTATAACTCGTATAATTTTAGGCATTTATTTTTTTTCTAGCTTGCGGTAGTTACATTTTTATTCAATACGGATTTTTGCAGTTTCTCTTTGCGCTGTAATTTATATACACCTACTAAATAATAATTATAATGTGATTAATTTTATTTTATAGTGCCCCTTATATCTATTTCTAAACTTAGTTTTCTTATATTGTTCGCATGATTAATAGATTTTATAATAGTTTTGAAAGAAGCTTTGGTAACCAGTTTACTAAACATTTATAAATGAGCAAACAATTTTAATTACGAATAACTCATCCCATGAAATACCAAAAAATATCAATAATGAAGAGGCCATATACATGTTTTATGTAAATTTCCAATGCATTATTTTAGTCTAAAAGTTTTACATCTTAAATCATTTGTATACATTTTACTATTATTTTTATTGTATGAAGGATATTATTAGTTGAAGAGGCAAACTCTTACCATGTATAACGTGAGAATCCCCCTGGATTTGAGAAAAAGAACGACCAGAAACGACATTTTTACAATAACAAATTATATTTATTCACTTAAATCAATTATCAACTTTATAATTACAAAGATTAATCAATATGTCTACATCAATGTGATTGACCCTTACTATTAAATTAAATCACAAAATATGATACTTATTAACTATTGAACTCAATATCGAACGGGATTACCGGAATAAAAGAGGATCGAGAGATACACGCAATTTGAATTACTAGCATTCATTAAATTACAACTAACTTTATTATATATTTACTCTTATGATCTGATGATCTCTATTTAAATCTCACCTGCTTTTTACTACCTCACTTTCCAGGCGTATCAAACTTTCCAATTGTAGATCACTGCCTAATGATCAGCGAGACGCTAATCGCACAATCAACTTAAATCTTCTTAGAACTCCGTCAACCTATCTCTTGGCGTAATAGCCTACTGTTAACTAACAACACTCTCCTTAAATACTTTGACTAATTTGCATATCCCAGTTTCTTTTTTTAGAGCTGGTTGCAAATGTACGCAAATTTACAATCCCCAAAGACGCCTAAGAGTATTAGCGATAAAGTGTCGTACAGATCCGTCATAAACTGAATTTTCATGTTTTGAAACATGAGATTTGGCTTTTTCTTGAACTGCATGCTAAACTATTAAAAACTGTTGCTTTACTTATGAACTAAGTTTGCAACTTACATGCAAAAACTAAATAAAATTTTACTGGGGAATATAAACCTTAATCAATAAAACTGTATAATTTGTATAGAAAAGTATCTTTAAAATAGGATGTAGTTTTGAAATATTATTCCCTTTCTTCTACATTGATTCATAATTTGTCAGTTACTTTTTTTTTCATTTCAAATTATTTTCGTCAGGGTATGGGTTGTTTTTGTGATATTTACTTTGAAGAAAATCATCCCATTGATGTGGCTTGGAAGTTAAGAGGCAGGTTGCCAGCTCAGATGTGGTTTTGGTTACTCGAACATGGCTCAAAATTGCGAGGTCCGTCACCAAAAGCCCTGGAGCTGCCAATTAAAGCGACTTTAATATTCCTTTACTGTAAAAGAATCATACGTGAAAGTAAGTAAAAAACCTCATTAATTTTCAAGTTAATATATTAAAAACGTCAATTAACGCATGTGGGCAAAACACAGAAAAATTTCGCTTACATAATAGCCTATAAGAATTAAACTTAATTTTACCATATACTTTTGCTGAAGAACGGATAATTTTTTATCCATTTTCAAAGTGGATGAACACCGGAAGCGAAGACGAATTCAATCTCAGGTAATGCATTTCACATTCGTTTTCTCGCTGTCCTCTCTCTTCATGTTTCATTGGAAGTCAGAATTCCTAAGTGATATTGCATCACCTTTCCCACTGATAGGAAACGGATAAAAGGGTAACGAAAAGAAAACGGAATAGGAAATGGGAAACAGTTCTTATACTATGGGAAACGCTTGGACGTAAAATTAATGGCGCTACAGAAACTAGTTTTAGTTAACGTTTTAAAAATGCTTCTACCCTCCTGAGATTTTGGGGATGAATTTTATGAAAAAGAAAAGTTTTACTTTTCAATAAGTATTTACTTAATGCTATTATGCTTCGTTTTTTCTTTCTCGCTTTTAATAATGTTTGTAGTTATAGAGACGATTCATGAGATGTGATGAAACATATTTTTTATGAGCATGAAAAATGTTTATGTTCCAGGAATTCAAGATTAACGTGTCCTTTTAACCATTTCTTTTTTAAAATCGGAAAGAATTGTATATGTTTTAAATACCGAATTTTTTGTATAATGTGTGTAGGTTTTTATTTTGTTACGAAGGTCTGATTTACTTTAATTGCTTTTAGTCTCAGAAGCTCTGTTTCCCCTTGATAATTGACTGTAATTTAATTAATTATTCTGTTTGTTATACCTGTTAGTTTATAGGAAATAATATAGTGATGTACAAAGATTATTTATTAAGAATAGATATTGAGTTATACGAGAACTATTGGAGACGAATCTCTGAATTTTGAACCCCATTCAATTGCGAAGATGACATCTGAACTTTCATCCCATTCTTAAAACTTCTACAGAGTGCAAAGCGAGAACATTAAGCCTCGACTAACTTACCATGCTTCGATCCCGATATAGGCCAAGTTTTTAGTGATTTACGAATGCAATCCGCGAATATTAATCCGCTCCGGAACACAGGCGACTTTTCCCATTTAACCTAACAACACATACAAATTCAAATAAAAATCTTTGTTGTAATAAAATAGAGAGAGAGAGAGAGATTCATAGTTTATAATCATTCCAAATTCAGATCACTCTGGTGTTATCACAGGCCTCAGAACGAGGAAAACGCAATCTTACATATGATACCTTGTGACCCAAGGTGATCAGATATATGTTCCTAACATTTTGAATAAAAAAATTACAACCTTGGTTATAAATAATGACCACTTCACTCTACATCGGCCTCTATATTTTGTATTGCTGGATACTTTTATTATTCCTCTATATATACAGAATTGAAACAAATCTCTAAAACAAGTAATATAAAAAAAAGTTCTTAAGTCAATTCCTACTTCGCTCAACAAAGAAAATTTTATTTTAGTTACTTTTTATTACGTAGTTACAATTAATATAAATATGTGCATACATACGACAGATTCACAATATTAAGTGGAAAAATAGAAAGCGAATCTTTGTGCAATTTTCCATTTTTCTTTCTATATAGGATGTTGGACTATTATTTTGTGTTTGTTACTATTTATTCATTCATTAAATTTAATTATTCTAATAAATTAGTATAGTAAAAAAGAAATCATATTCTCAGAAATTAGCTCATTTGGCTTTAAATAGTAAGGTTTTAATTCAATAATCTAGATTAAAAATTAAGTAATTTTGAAGCAAAAAATATAACTGAGAAACCCAACAAATCTTCGAAAAGCAAATTTGTATGTCTCAATATGTTGCTATAAGCGGAAAAAACGTTTTTAACATGCAACTTCTTAACGTAAGTAACAAAAAAAGTACCACCAGGACAACACAAGCAATGCGGATGAAATTACTTTCTAATTATAGAGTATCGGGAAATTTATTTAAGAAAGATTATTACTTTAGGCTTATTAATTTAGGCCTTCAATACTACGCTTCAAGAAATATTTTATCTGATAACTGCTTCATAGTTTGGTAGATTACAATCAAATTATTCAAATTCGATGAGAAATAAAATATTGTACTTTTAACCTTTTATCTACCGACGGTACTTATAAGTGCAACTGACTTTAAACTTACATATAATAACCATTTTTACGAATATTCTGACGATACTTAGTAGGAATATTTTCTGAAATCCACTCTTCTAAGATATATAGCAGCATGGGTTCTATGATGAATATTTTAACGGGGAAGGCGAATAGGTTTACAGCGTAAATTCCTTTTTCCACTGACACCGTTTTCCTGTATGGAACATAAAAATCGTAAGTAAAAACATTTGTTTATTTTTAATATTTGAACAACCCTATACTTTGCATCTGTTAAATGCAAAGATGCTGAAAGACCTTTGTTAGAAACAGTAATTTCTACAGAATGCCAGAAACAAATAAATAAAAATGCACACGTGACATAATAAGAACATATTGTGTAGAATGATATATCCATGAAAAGTTAGTGAACACTGTTTATTCGAAGTAAACATTTAAAAGAAACATTTTCAGCGCCAATTTCTGGAAGTTTAAACCACATTTACAGGAATCAAAATATTTTCCTTCACAATAGCTTTCCTCGAAATTATCATTAGTCCTATGAAATCTTATGAATCAATATTTTATTTGCTGAAAATTGATTCATTTCTCATTAACTCAAGGCATCTCAAACTTTTCAATGCTCCCGAAGCAATATTCAATCATAATTTGCATCGCCCCCCCTCCATGCAATAACGATGTATTAAATTCAATAATACTATACTTTGACTATAAGCCTACAATACAATTCTAAGCTCGTAGGTCTCTCCGACGTATATAAACGTCTCGCTCATCCAGTATGTTAATTTCCCCAGACGTATATATACGTCTTTCCTAAGTACTATCTTTCCTGTGAACTGCTATCCATAAAAATATTTTGAAGGCTTTGGAAAGCAATAAAATGACCTTGGCAGTGTTTGCGCTGGATTTACTTGTTTCAGAGGATTTGATTATTCATTTTTTTCCACTCTCAATATACCACGTACGCTTAACTACGTGCTAAGTGGTGGCATTGGGGAACGAATAGCGTCATTTTTAATTGGCATTCAAGGAATTAATTATACCGTACAAATTATCTAGATAAGTGATAATGTTGGCATATAGTTTTATATATATATATTAAATCTATGGAGAGAGAGAGAGAGAGAGAAAGTCACTGGTAATTATTTAACTTGTCCTTAACTTAGTATTGTTAAATTAATTATAAACTAGATTGGGCATTACTGATACATTTATAAGTGTATTGTAATGCAAATGAGTATTTTATTTATTATTACGTCAAAATGTATTTGTTTACTTTCAGAAAGTTAATAATTTGTTTAAACAATCTTTCGTTTTCGACATTTTAATAAGCTCGCACACACACACACACACCCTCCCTTGTATGGTTGTCCCACTTTCCTAGGGGGGGGGGCACATTTTTTGAAAAACTGCATTAACTCCATTTTCAGTGATCAGATCCTATGCGCCTATGCTTCAAGTCTTATTGACTCTATTATCCCTTTTTGCTCTATCGTTTCTGTCTCTAAAACTCATTGTAAATTTTAAATCACCTGCTTCACAAATAGAAATTAACGTTATACTTACTAGAATGAAATTTGGTGCAAATTTCATAGTTCCGTAGGCATTTGCATGATTTTACCTTTTTAAAACTATTTTACTGAAATGGGTTTTAGTAACCATGGGGTTTGAACCGAAAGTTCATTTATTCAGATAAATATTCTATTAATACCATTACGTTTTGCTCTAAAAATTTTATCGCTTCACTAATTTTTTTTTTGCTGTAGAATATCATATTGATTTAATCGAAATTAGCTTTAGGATGGAAATATAGTAAGGAAAATTGTATTTCTGAGCACTCATCATATATATTTTTCTATTTGGAAAGAAATTTTTACTTATATACTTGTGTTCGGTTCGGTGTAATTCAGCGTTTCTCAAACTGTGGGGTGCTCCCCCTGGGGGGCGCGAGCATATTGAAACTAAAAGGTTTAACCTATTTATGCCTAGTGTTCCATTTTCGGAACAGCAGTCGAGTGAAAGTTTTTTGCAGTTTAGAAGTTCAAAATTGCATTTGTGGTTGGGTTTGTGACTTTAACCTGCTTCGTAGGGGCATAACAATTTCGATTAAAACATCTAGTTAGTCACTCCTGCAGATATTTGCCTGAAAAGAGGTTGTGAAAGTTGGTTTATATTTCAACCACCGGTATAAATGGGTTAAAAAATAATTTTTTGGGAATGAAGTAAAACAAAATGCTTCCTGACATAAAAAATGCATATTTACACAGATATAATTTATATATATCATCTGGTGATCATCAAAAATAAAAGATTCCACTTCAAACGATCATTAGCTATCTTTGATCCTATAACGAAATAAAAATAAGGCATTTGTTTGCTTTGTTGCAATCCCACGATGAGAGTTTTTTTTATCACCTTTCTTTTAACTCTTAAAATACTACTTTTGACTATCATCTATTTGACCTTTAAACTTACTGGTATTATTCACTTCATCTTTTTTTCTTTTAAGAAAGTTGTAAATAATATTTTTCTGTTGCTTTTCCCCCATATGAATGAGTTTTATGATGTATGGATAAGCATATTGAGCAGGTTGAAGGATTATTTGACCAAGATGTATTTCCATGAGTATTCTGGAACATATAATGCGTAATGAAAAACGTGCTACAATATTATTTTTTAGAACTGACATCGATATTTTTTATATTGAATACACTTTTAACATGGGAGCGGTTGCATGAGCCGCGAATCACCCCAGGCTCACGAAATCGTTAATTCTGGGAAAACTATTTATTCATTAACAGTGACCTTGACGGTATCTTTTTATTACAGTCTTAATTGGAACTAAAATGAATGTGTAACAAATATGGCTCTTTTTTGAGAGTGGGAAACGTTTTTTACAATCAATGTACTTGTTTTGATCGAGTTTCCTGCGCGACAACTTTTGTTCAAAAATATTTTCTATGAAGATGCTACACTTTCCTCAATGAACAACTTTGTGGTTTTGATTGCTGTGCTGTACGACTTATAATGTTTTGTAAATGCAATGATCAGAATATAAAAGAAATGGACATCTGTGATCTCTATTGAAGGAAGCTGAAACTGATCACG
This sequence comes from Trichonephila clavipes, assembly GCA_019973935.1. NCBI lineage: Eukaryota > Metazoa > Arthropoda > Arachnida > Araneae > Nephilidae > Trichonephila > Trichonephila clavipes. Next base: position 39,430 of record BMAU01015766.1, on the reverse strand, counting down.
CAATTGAAGAACTTGCTGAAAAAATGCATATTAATCATAATTGCGAAAGTAAATATGAGAAAAGCGATAGACATGAAACGTTTGAGTTGAATTGACATTTTCAAAGGAAGTCTTATAAAGAACTCTTAAGGAAGCTTTATAAAGAAAACTATGAAGCCATATAAATGTAGCACTTCGCCTTGTCAAAAAGACACAAGGAAGAAAAAGTTCAACATGCTATTTGTAGTTATCAAAGAACATATGAAAGATAAGTTAAAAATTAGCTCCAGCCATAAAATCGACACTACTCCTCTGTTATCTGTTATCACTAACCGTAACCGTTCCAAATAGATGAAGTATATCAATTCGTACCCATACGACACTGACAGCAAAAAAGTAAAATTGATATATTTGGTTTTCTAGCAAAGCGTTTCCACCAAATTTTTAATTCAATTTTCTTAAATAAGTAAATTTCTGAGAGCAATGGGCCATGACCGGGCCACTTAAAAAAACTGGATGGTCCGCTGGTTGAGTATCGCTGCTCTATAGTGTATCTATAAAATGCAGGAATCACTTGCTCCTGGTATAGAAATGAATGTTATATAAGTCGTAGGAAAATGACGTAATTAGGAATTTCATCAAATCCCTAAGGGAGAGGATAAATTGATGGGCGCTGTCAAAATGACGTCACTTCAAGGTTATTTTCCTGATAAAAGTAAGAGATTTGATCAAATCCTTCAGATGTTTCAGTGAAATGATGAAATAATATTGTCAAGAGTTTAAAAGTGTTTATTTAACAAATAGGGTGCATTATTAAATGTAGAAGTAAGTAATACAACAGTAGCCAATAAAATACAAATTATTTATTCGAAACTCATTAACAAATAATTAGAAAATTAGGCTGGTATTTTCTTATGCGTAACATATTTTCTCTTGGTTATTTACACACCAAAATATCAATCCATATGCTAATCATAGGGTGGCATTTTTTTTAAAGATATGGGGTTGATATTTAGGAAATCGATAGCACTACCTGTAGGGTTTGGAAGTACAAGGACTCGACATCTTTCCAGGTGTCTCTCCCCTCCCCTGGACAGCATTTTGCCAATGCAAATCCTGACTGGTTCATTTCCTCATTTCACTGAAACTGCTCAGGGTATGATAAATCACTTACTTTCATCAGGGAAATGACCTTCAAGAGAAACGTTATTTTAACATCTCCCGTCAATTGATTGGTATTAGAGAGCTTGCCCTTAGATATTCCATAAAATTCCTGATTTCGTCATTTTCCTGCGACATATATAAATGGTATTTTTTGAGAGGTATAGAACTTTAAATTGCAATAAAACAACGATGTATTATTCGATTGACATGAATTTTTTTTATTCGAAAGATAATCTTGTGGCATTACATTTTAATTATGATTTCTGGCATAGGACTGCCACGGCTGGCTCGGATGTAGTCCAATCTGGACGTCCAATTTTCGATGACTTTTTCCAACATTTGTGGCCGTATATCGGCAACCCCACGGCGAATGTTGTCTTCCAAATGGTCAAGCGTTTGTGGCTTATCCGCATAGACCAATGACTTTACATAGCCTCACAGAAAATAGTCTAGCGGTGTTAAATCACAAGATCTTGGAGGCCGATTCACAGGTCCAAAACGTGAAATTAGGCGGTCACCAAACGTGTCTTTCAATAAATCAATTGTGGCACGAGCTGTGTGACATGTTGCGCCGTCTTGTTGGAACCACAGCTCTTGGGCATCATGAGTGTTCAATTCAAGAATGAAAAAGTTAGTAGTCATGGCTCTATACCGATCACCATTGACTGTAACGTTGTGGCCTTCATCGTTTTTGAAGAAGGATTCCACCAGCCCATAAAGCGCACCAAACAGTCAGTTTTTCTGGATGTAACGGTGTTTCGACATACACTTGTGGATTAGCTTCACTCCAAATGCGGAAGTTTTGTTTGTTGACGTAGCCATTCAACCTGAAGTGCGCTTCATCGATAAACAAAATTCGCTTATGAAAATCGCGACCATTATTTTCGAAATAAAATTGCACAATTTGAAAGTGTTGTTCAGGCGTGAGTCTATGCATGATGAATTGCCAAACCAAACTGAGAATAAATCACTTTATAGCTGTTAAATCGGTCGCCATCTTGGAAAGTAATGCCAACTTAAACTTCTATACCTGAAAAAAAAACACTCTGTACTAGAATAATTTATTCATTTCCAAAAATATTTTTATTTAAGATAATCATACATCTTTTAAAACTATATTTTGATTTTTCCATTATTTTTATTAGTAGTAGTGTTAAAAAAATGAATACTTGCAGAGCTGTATATACGTTACAGTAAAAGCTCGAAAGTTGTTGCTGCGAAGATAACTTTTTTGCGGAATCAAGAATTTTCCACATTTTAAATAGGTAATATTCACGTTAGACATTTCTGTATCATTAAATTTCAAAAGTGCTTCTGCCATTTTTAACGGAGAACTTCGATAAATGAGTTGTAGTTTAACTTTTGAAGGTCAGTTTATTTGAAGGTATTATGTTCCAGGTATTTATTATGATGAACGAATAAATTAAATATACTTTCATGTAAACATTTTATCTCATTCGATCACTGTACTCTTATTTTGAGAAAAATAAGTGTAAAATGACCAAACACAATAACAACTTATAAATAAATTACTGTTCACAAAAATATGTATTAATTTTTTTATAAAATCAATTATTTTAACTAATCATGTGTTTTAATAAGGAATGAATTTAAAAGTATAGCAAAAATATCTATTTAGAGCTTGAAAATAGAGGTGAGAATAACTAGTTAAAATTAATAATTCTTGATGAATCGAGTGAAAAATTATTAATAACAATTGAATTTAAGCAGACAAGTTATCACTTAACTATTATTTCTTTACATGAAACTGATGCAGGATTGCACCCATTCAAATAAAAAAAAATTTAGAATTCGTTATGAGACACAATCACTACTGAAATTATAATTATTATTAAATAAAAATTGAAAAGAGTGAATGTTCGGCGAATTAAAAATGAGAAACACGCAAATAGTGTAACATTGCAAATATTAGCATAGAACTCTTTGAGAAATCAAAAACCAAATGTAAATACAGAAAAAAACTTTTAAAATTATTATTTAATATTATGCAGCAAAATATTTAATAAAAATTAATCTTGAAAAGTGAAACTTTGATTAACAATAAGGGTTTAACAAGACATAGCACATACGTATAATATATTAGAGAAAATAATTGTATTAAACATATGCAAATACTCTTTTAAGCAACGAAATAACTCGAACTATTGTTTAGGTGAGATAATGCAACTGATTCTTATTTAGATATCCCTAACACAATTTGTCGAATATTTATTTTCTTAATCGAGAACAAATATCCATATTTGAGTATTACATGACATTTAGTTACGTCATTAAATACCCAGACACTAAGCAAAAAAATACCTTTATAGAAAGGGAATAGAGAAAACACATTTTGACTGAGGATGCAAATAATCCATTTGCATTTAAGTTCTTAAGAAACCTAAGCAATAAATTTAAGTTTACACTTACGTTCACTGTCTTAAAATATAATGCTTTCCGAATTTTATGAAAGGAATTCTTTATTTTAAACTTGATTTTAAATTTATCTCAAATAATATTTAATTAATAAAAAATACCACTTAAAGTATATTAGAATTAAATTTCTACTGCAATACTTTATAATAAGCCTAAAAAATATAAATTTATTTTTCTTGTATTATCTTCTTTGCAAGAAACTAAAAAATCTATTTTTAATCAAAGATAAATAGCACAGAAAATAATTGAAATTGTTTTACATAGCACTCATAAACATAAATATTTCATATGCCATTTTCTGTATATTATATTAATTTAGAATTATTCCAAAATCAGGAAAACTTGTGTTCTATTTATCACTTGCTTTATTCTCCGTTATTTTTTGGTCAAAACACTTTTTATCTATAGATTCAAAAAATTTGGAAACAATAAGTAAATATTAAGAGTATAAAAGGAAATAAATGTTAAGGTTCTTCAATCTTTAGGTTTTAATGAAATCTGGAAGTAATAGCTCTTTTCAGATGCGTACATCATGTATGTGTATCACATATGTAAAAAATATCAAAAAAGTATTCAAAATTCGTCAGTTTTACATCATAAATTTTCAATTTTTTTAATATAAAAATAGTCGCTCTCATTTAATATAAAGTCAAAAGTTAAGCTCATGAGTATTTGAATATAATTATTAGCAGAGAAAGAACGAAGTCAATTGATTATTAAAATGCCAACTAAAAAAAATTAATACTTCGAGTTAATGTATTTATTCGAATATAAGCCACCAACGATTCTAAGCTGCACTCCTAATTATCAACAGGCTTTTGTGAAAAATAAAACATAGTGTAAAATGGTTTATTGTCCATCCTATTTAAAAAAATTTAAATAAATTTAAAATTAGAACTAATAAGAAGTGAATGCTCAGTTATTTTACCAGTGTTAAAAACTTTTAAATACATCCAAAACCCTGTAATTACTTTGGTTTAACCGACCAATGAGTAGTTTCCCTTCGATCCTTAGCCGAACTCTATTTTCAGTAGGGTCAACATCGGAAAAAAATGCGGCTTAGATTCGAGTAAATACGGTATTTTTTTCATTTGTGAAATCTGAAAATGTCATAAAAATTTTCTAAAATCCAACAACAGTTTAAATGAATAGTTGGTGATTTTTTAGAACAAAATACAACAACACACTGAATCATAACCAACAGTTTAATTTCAAATATATGAAAAATTGTCAATTCAATAAGAATATCATAAATTCAAAAACAGTTTAAAATAATTCATTTTCTACAATTCAGACGAATATTCATTGCTAATTTAACGATCATATATTTTTAAAATCATAAACATTTCTTCTTTAAAAGTGTAGATATTTCTATTTCTCGACTGTGGTAGGATTTCTTTTCAGTTCAATTACGTTTCAATAATCTAGAATGCTAAGTCATGCACATACTTTTTGTTTTGTTAAAATTTTGACAATAATTTAGAGTTTTCTTAGTTTAGTGTCCTATTGTCGCTATAGAATGCGACATCAATCGAATCAAATTCCTCAAGTAAGATCGATATATTTTTGGTCTTAAACGTATTTCCCTAAAAATAAAATATTTCCAATGGTAAAAATCAACGAAATTTAAACCTTTACCTACTGACGGTACTTATACCACTCATTTTAAAATTACATAGAATAACCATTTTTACGAATACTCCAACGATACTTAGCAAAAATATTCTTTAAAATCCACTCTTTCAAGACATATGGCAGCACGGGTTCTAGGATGAGTATTTTAGTGGGGAAGACGACTAGTTTATTGCATAAATGGCGTTTTCAGTGGATTGCGAAGATTATAATTTTTGTCCCGAAAAAGTAGTTAATGTCAAAATTTGAGTGTTTTATGTTTTTGTATGTTAATGAAGACCTTAGAAAACGATTTGACTATTTATTTTAAGCGAACGGTGTATATAATTAATTTTACAATGGAATATCTTTGATTAATTAATAAGCTCTACCGGATTAAATTTCCCAAAGTTGAGTATTTTGTTTATGTATATCCCTTAATTTTCAATGTAATGATACAAACAAAATTATTCCATGGAAGAAACTGCAACAAATCATAATGCGGTAGACAAAGGGAGCAGAGATAATGAAATGAATTCTAACTCCATTACAATTATTTATAGCAGTGTTTCTTAAACTGTGGGGGTGAAACCTAGGGGGAGGGTGCAAGCACATCGGAAATCGAAAATAAAAGGTTATTTAAAAAGTTATGAGTTTACTAACTGGAAGCAAAATAAAATATAAGCTGAAAAATAAAATACACATTTACTCTGATATACTATACTTATTCGAGTAAATGTATCAGTACGGTACAATGTATTTGATACTATCAATAATAAGTTAAGAACAATTTTAATAATTTCTAGGGATATTTTCTTCCGCAAGGGCTTATCATATACAAACAAAATTACATACAAAGTTTAATACTTGATAATTAGTACCGTTTATAATTAAGGTCGTATTGTAGCTTTAGTATCAAAATATTATACATTATTACTGCATAAATACATAGTTATTGTATGGGGGGCGCGATAAAAATTTTGATTGACAATTGGAATATCGAAAGTTTGAGAAGCACTGATTTATAGTGTTTCTAAATAAAAGCCATATTGTTCCTTTTTTATTAACCTATCTGATAACTAAAAATTAAGTCAAGTTTTTGACAGATGAAATCTTATTTGGTTTAAAAAATAGTCTGGGTGCTATACCAGACTAGTTTTTTTATTTATTTATTGAAGATCACATCATTCTTTTCATTGACATTTAGTAATTTATGACAATATATGAGTATGAATACACACTTTATGTTTTACTATATAACAATAACAATTTTAGCTTTTACAAAAGGAACTATCTTTCTTTCGGCAAAAAATTAAGTCCATTTCGAAGATCTCCAATTGTGTCTCTAACGAAGACGGGACAGGCTGTACTCAATTTAGAATGACGTTGTCTTCGTTATACCAACGTTGTAACCTTATAATAATGATGATCCGCAGAGAAAGCTTGTTAAAGTAGCTTTATGTCTCTTCTTTATTCTTCAGATATCTTTTTCTGTACAACTTCTGCAGAAGTTTAGATGAAAGAGATTTATAGTTGCTGTTGACAATGATAATCAGGGAAATTTGAAGAGGAAAAAAAAAACGGAAGTTGGAAAGGAAAAAGGATTCTCCTACTTTATGCTTTGACTTCGTAAGGTTGTGGGTGTTTATCAGACTTAAATAAAACTTAATTTAAATGACCTTCAAAATATTGCCTTAAGGTATCCAACTACCCTAAAATCTCATGATTTTTTTTAAAGATTGACAAATTTTATTATTTTATTTTATAGGCCCTCTTAGTAGCTTTATAAAAATACCAAGTTTCCAAAAATACCATATTTTTCATTCACTAGAACATAAACTACAATTGTTTCGATAAAAGCAGATGCCATAACTTTACATAAGATGTCAAACTTTAAAATACGTTTTACTCGAAATGGGTTTCCTTCGAAAAGCTCTAGGTCAAAAAGTTTTTGAAATAAAATTTGCTGAAATTCTTTGTGTATGTTAAGTATAAGATCTGAGAAGTTTTTTAACCTTTAGATGTAACTATCACTGTTTTAATACAAAATTTACAGTTCTTTATGTGAATATAATCACTGTTTTTTTAAGCAAATCATATAATAACTAAGATAAAAACTGTGTGTTTCAGTTTTTATAAAAATTAAAATATCTCTTATTCAGAAGTTCATTTCAAAAAGGAATAGCAAAGTAATACATCAAAATTAAAAAAATTGAGAATTCGTTCATTTACCATTTGTACAGAGCGGACCCCGTTTATGTAGTTTTTGTCTATTTTTACCCATTTTTTTTCATTTTAGAAGTAATAATTTATTTTTCTTGTCTTAATTTTAGCCTTTTTTTCTTACAATGTACTAAAAATAAATCTAAAAACCCCCAAAAAATCTACATACCTCTATTTTCTTTTTTTATCGTTGTCGCAAGTTGTCAGATATATCTTAAGATAAAATCTATATATATATATATATATATATATATATATATATATATATATATATATATATATATATATATATATTTATTTATATATATATATATCTCAAGTTTAACATCACTTTATGTTGTGAATTTAATGTAGCTTTAAGAAAATTGCGTGTGTTTTTCTTTTTATTGCGTCGAAGTATTTAAATATAGGGAAAATAAATGTAGTTTGCATACTTCAATAATTTATAAATGCTAAAAACCATGTATACAAAAATACAATTTAACTGCTCAACCGATTGTTAAATAACTTTAGCTCCTACAAGTTGTTTACACGAATCAGAAAACCTGCTTTCTTCAGATAGTCTGATTACATATTGTTGGTTGAATCAATATATGTTAAGCGAGTATATTAAATTTTTATTTTCTTGTTCTTGAAAGGGTTTTATTTAGAAGCAAAATAATAATAAAATAATAAGATAATACCAAAGAATGGTTTATTGTGTATGTTTAAATATACACGTTTTCGGTCTGAGACAAAAAAAAATCTAATTTAGTTTTTGTTTAAAAATAAAATCTTACAAATGATTTAGAAAGTTTTATGAAATCTCAGTTTTAAATCTGATAAATCTGAAAAAAATTATCAACTGTGTGTTATTTTTTTAAATAGTTGTTCAATCCTTATCACTAAATTATTTAAAAAAAACATTCATATCGTTTAAATAAGTTTCAAAAAGTCAAAATTTGCTTCATAATTATACATCTGAACTGTTAATTTGTAATTATATTTCCAAATTTACGAAAATAATTAAATAGCAACATTTATATCTTGTGTTTATATTAGTCTCTAAATGTAGTGGATTTTGAGTTATATTATGTGCAGTTATCATTATTGTAAACATAGTTATCGCTGTTAGACAATTAAACAATAATAAGATTATGGATTATTTTCTTATATTATGTTATTGCTATATAAGAATTTATTCTCTTACACTTCAAAAGTAATATTTTATTAAACATATTTGGATTTATAAATGTTTAGTATCTCAGGCAGGATGATTCATAGTATCAAAGATTTTTTTCATCTTAATGATAGCGTTCATAAGCAACTGAGGAACATTACTTATAGTGGGGACAACTAGAAAATACAAAATATGAAACAAAGCTCTCATAAGAAGCAAACATGTCATTTCTCCTTACTCAATACACATTCAGAAAATAAACATTATCTTTCTCTCTCCAGCGTTTCTCAAACTGTGGGGCACGCTCCTCTAGGAGGTGTGATAACTACGAGTGGGTGCGAGAATATTAAAAAGTCGAAAATAAAAGAATATTTTTTTAAAAAATATTAATTTACTGAAAGTAAACAAACAAAATACATTCTGACATTGTAAAAAACAAAATTAACATTTACTCTGACGTAATATTTATATATATAATTCTTCTGTGCGTGTGTATGTGATTGAACTCCTCCTAAACGGCTGGACTAATTTATATGACATTTTTGTGTGGGTTCAAGTCGATTCGAGAATGGTTTAGAATCACAATATGGTCCAATATAGCAATTAGTTAAAAATATATTAATTAAATCCTAAAAACGCAGAAACCCTATATATATATATATATATATATATATATATATATATATATATATATATATTTATATATATATAATACTTCTGTGCGTGTGTATGTGACTGAACTCCTCCTAAACAGGTGGATCGATTTTGATGACATTTTTTGCGTGGGTTCAGGTGAATTCGAGAATGGTTTAGATTCACAATTCGGTCCGATATAGCAATTAGTTAAAATATATTAGTTAGAAATCTTAAAACGCATAACTGTTTTACTTCAGTGTGTTGTTTATTCCACTAATGCGCGGCAAGAAAAGAAAGAAATCAGAGGGAGAAATTTTATTTTTCGCACGGACAAAATTACATTTGCGTGCCCGAGGGTTGGCAAACCATCGCATTTGTTTGTGTACACCAGTGCTTCTCAAACTTTCTATATTAGCGACTGAATTTTCAATCAGAATTTTCATCGCATCCCCCTTCCCCATTCAATAACAATGTGTTGAATGTAGTAATATAATACTTTGACGCTAAAACTACAATACAACCCTAATTTTAAACCGCACAAAGTATTAAGATAAGTATTAAATTCTGTGTACGATAAACCCATTGAAAAATCACTAGTAATTATTAAACTTGTTCTTAGCTTAGTATTGATACTTAGTATCAAATATATTGTGCCATACTGATACATTTATAAGTATACCATATCAGAGTGAACGTGTATTTTTTATTATGTCAGAATACATTTTGTTTCCCTTTTGGTAAATTGATAATTTTTTGAATAATCTTTTATTTTCGACTATCCAATACGCTCGCGCCCCCCTTGTAGGGTTATCACGCCTTCCATGAGGGCGCACCCCACAGTTTGAGAAACACTGGTGTATACTCCTTGAAGTTTAACCAAAAATACTGTGCATTAATTAGCCTTACGATAATTTTTTACTGTGCATTAAAGAAAATATACCTGCTATGAATATATATATATATATATATATATATATATACACTCAGGAACATTGAAAATAGCGATCCAAGAAGGAAGCTAAGTACAATCGCGGAACTTCGCAAATAAGTACAGCGTAATGTGATATGCAAATGATCCAAGCTTTGCGCCAATACGCATGCTCATACACGCCAAGGTGGCGCTACAAACAGGAAGAGGGTGATATATAAGCCAGTGCAAATTCGAAGATTCATAAACGTGACGATTACCCGCCGATTGTAGTAAGATTTTGGTAAGCGAAACATGCCAGGTAAACATGCTAGAAGACATTTCTAACAGTTAAGTGAGTTTGAGAGAGGCCTGACCATCGGGATGAAAACTACAGGCTGATCGAAGCGCCGTGTTGCTGGCCAGGTGGATGGTTTGGAGTGTGCCGTTAGAAATTGTTGGGAACAGTGGACACGAGAAGATACCCAAGTGCGGGAAACTGGGTCTGCTGCGACCAGGAAGTCCACGAGGAGAGAGGATCGAAGGATCGTGCGGGAAGCACTTGTGGACCCCCCAGTGACTCGTTCAACGATACGAGCAAACGTAGGCGTAGCAATTGTTCCACAAACTATTTCCAGACACCTTGCAGAAGCAAATCTTAAATCCAAGCACCCTTTCCGTGCACTCCCTTTAACACCGGAAAATCGGCAACTGCGTCTACGGTGGTGCCAAGCCAGATCAATGTGGAATGTCACAGATTGGCAAAAGGTTGTATTTAGTGATGAATTCCGGTTTGTTTGGGAGACAGATGATAACCGTGTACGGGTGTGGAGGCGCCCTTGTGAGCGATACAATTCCCACCACAATGTTCTACGTCACACTGCCCGCAAAGCTGGTGTAATGGTCTGGGGGCCATAGCCTATGATAGGCGGTTCACTTTAATTGTGACGCGTGGAACCTTAACGGGCCAACGTTACGTTGATGATATTCTTCGACCCCATGTAGGACCTTTCCTAAATGGTCTCCCAGGGGCAATTTTCCAGCAAGATAATGCTCGTCCGCATACAGCAAGAGTTGCTTAAGACTTCCCACGTCATTTTTAGACTCTTCCATGCCGGCCCGCTCCCCCGATTTGTCCCCTGTAGATCACGTGTGAGATCAGATGAAACGGCAGATGCCATCGTGTCACTCTGTACATGATTTAGAGTTGGATGTTCAAGATTTGTGGGCCCATCTGCCTCAGGACAACATAAGGTGTTTAATGAACTCAATGCCGGACCGTGTGGCGGCATGTATTGCAGCTGGAGGTAATCCAACGCGCTATTGAAATTGACCAGTATTTGTGTCGTTGCACACCCTGTATTCGTTTAATTGTCTTGTTTTTGAGATCAAGTGAATCTCTCATCTGTGTCATTATGTGTATTAAATTTCATTTCAATCCGATGCTTTCTTCTTGGGTCGCTATTTTCAATGTTACTGAGTGTATATAGCTCGAGTTTTTTATCCTTTTTATCATTTAATTAAAACAAGTTTAAGTTTCTATTCAGAATAGCTTCTACTACATTCAACTTAGTTCATAGTATACACTTACTCACACGAAATTGATGGGAGGGTCTAATTGTGGTAATTGTGCATGTGAGTACGACAGGTATTGTAAACTTTCATCAAAATGGTATCAAGTATATAAATTTGCATCAACTTATTCAAAAAAGTTTGAAATTTTCGGATTTAATACGAGTTTCCAGACGACGTCTGTCGGGTCGCTAGTACAATTATAAATATATCAGTATTCCACAATGTATTTTATAATTATTGAGCAACAGTAATTTAATAACAAGTTTAATAAATACCAGTGACCCCATGGGCTTGCAAAATAAAAAAATATATATATACAAAAATGAGCATTATCTTGATAATCTGTACGGTTTATAATTAATCCCTTAACTGCCAATTAAGAGTTACGCAATTAACTTCCCAATACCGCCATTTTCCACGCAGACACGCGTGTTTGATGTATTGGGGGAGGGGAAGAAAAGAAATAAACAAGCAAATCCTCTGAAATAAGTAAATCCTCAGCAAACACTTTCTGTATTTCAAATCTTTTGGAGTAATTTTATGGATAGCAGTGTGCGTAAGAGATCGTACTTCATAAATACGTATATATATTTCCGGGGAAATTAACGTTTTTGCTGTGCGAGACGTTTATATTCTCCAGTGCCACTAAAGAGGTTAAAGACGTGTTGTAGCTTTAACGTCAATGTTGAGTTTTAACGCTTTATAGTATTCATTACATGTAATGTAAAGGGTGTTTTTTTAGACGTATAGAACTTTAAATTGCAATAAAACAACGATGTATTATTCGATTGACATGAATTTTTTTATTCGAAAGATAATCTTGTGGCATTACATTTTAAATATTATTTCTGGCATAGGACTGCCACGGCTGGCTCGGATGTAGTCCAATCTGGACGTCCAATTTTCGATGACTTTTTCCAACATTTGTGGCCGTATATCGGCAGTAACACGGCAAATGGTCAAGCGTTTGTGGCTTATCCGCATAGACCAATGACTTTACAGAGCCCCACAGAAAATAGTCTAGCGGTGTTAAATCACAAGTTTTTGGAGGCCAATTCACAGGTCCAAAACATGAAATTAGGCGGTCACCAAACGTGTCTTTCAATAAATGATTGTGGCACGAGCTGTGTGACATGTTGCACCGTCTTTTTGGAACCACAGCTCCTGGACATCATGATTGTTCAATTCAGGAATGAAAAAGTTAGTAGTCATGGCTCTATACCGATCACCATTGACTGTAACGTTGTGTCCTTCATCGTTTTTGAAGAAGGATTCCACCAGCCCATAAAGCGCACCAAACAATCAGTATTTCTGGATGTAACGGTGTTTCGACATACACTTGTGGATTAGCTTCACTCCAAATGCGGCAGCTTTGTTTGTTGACGTAGCCTTTCAACCAGAAGTGCGCTTCATCGCTAAACAAATTTCGCTTATGAAAATCGGGAACAACGGCAATCTCGTTTTGGGCGCATTCGACGAACCTACGCCTTGCTTGATGATCGTTTTGATGAATTGCCAAACCAAACTGAGAATTAATCACTTGACCGCTGTTGAATCGGTCGCCATCTTGAAAAGTAATGCCAACCTTAACTTCTATACCTGGAAAAAAACACTCTTTATTAGTATGACTCATACATTGAATGGAAGAGCAACTGAAATAGTTTTGTTTGCTGGCATGTGTGCGTGAAACGTATACTAATTCTCTCCCTGTCTTGCCCATCAACGCGCTAGTAGAAAATGTTGACTAGTAAAGAGAAAGCGTTTTCTGTCCTCCAGTTTGCAAAGACAAAATCTGCTATTACTGCGCAACGAGCGTTCCGTGTTAAGTTCGGTTGTCAACCTCCAAATGATAATAACATTCCTAGGTAGTATCAACAGCTGGCTGTCTTTGTAAAGAGAAAAGTACGGACCGACCAGGGCTGTAACTGGTTCTGCGTATCTTAATGCTTTACAAATATGGCTATTTCCTCAATTGGATGAAAGTGAATTAACTAACTTAATTTGGCAGCAAGATGATGCACCGCCTGACTGGCATCTCTCCGTAAACGATTTGTGAAATATCACTGTACCCAACCAATGGATTGATCAAAAAGAGCCTCCCAATAAAGCTTGTATTGCATGACCTCCACGTTCACCCGATCTAACGTCATGTGACGTTTATCTGTGGGGCTCATAAATGATCGTTTGTACATTCCTACGCTACCAGCTGACCTTTGAGATTTAAGACACATGATGGAAACAGATGTTGCAAGAATTTCCTCAGACACGTTGGAAAAAGTTGTGATGAACTCGCCTATCGATTTGTTTGTGCCGTGTGACGAATGGGGCACAAACTTGCAGGTAACACTGTTTAGTCACTCTTTTATTCAATGTAGGAATTATACTTGTAACTTATATGTGATAAATACTATAAGGCGTTAAAACTCCGATATTCTTTTAAAAACAGCCGGTATTACTTAATGAATTCTATATATTGTTATTGAAAGAACGAAGGGGCCATGAAAATTATGATTGAATATTGGGTCACAAATATTGAAAATTTGAGAAGCACTGCAGTATATTTTTTCTTTGTTACATGGTTCATTTCTTTGATTAAAACAATGAACTTTTTTGACAGATGGCACAGACAGAGAAAAACAGCACGCAAACGGTATATCAGCAAAAAAATTCCAGTTCTGCCCTAGACACGAAATGTTATTGTAAATGAGTTTGAAAAAAAAATTCTCACGCATACTGAATCAAAGCAAATGACACGGACTGGTCGTTTTAATGAGATCTAACTCTTCCTTTTGACCATCTGGCTTCCAAATTCTTGGAAGGCGTCTACGAATTTTCAAGCGAAAAACCTTATTCGGTATTAATCACAGCCGTACGTACATGCACATTCGATTCACGTACTTCAGATAGGTATCATAGACGTCATTGTCAAGACAAACAATGACAAAAGACTTGAAGGGAAGGGAAGTATATGTAAAAAAACGAGAAATTCAATTTGTTGAGCGAAGCGTAGTAAAAAACAACATCGAATGAAATGAATATGCTGTAGAACAGAATTAGCAATAAATTTTATCACTTACAGGGGAGACTTTTTACTTTCATTTTTTCTTACATTTACCTTTTTCTTTCACTCACGAAAACTTTAAAATGAATTTAATCACAAATTATAAATAACAAATTTAGAACAAATGCATGCATTTAATAATCCCCATTCATAAATAAAAATTTTAATAATAAAAAAAGTACGAAAATAAATAAATAAAATTTTTAATATGGATTTTGTCTTATAAATATTAGTAATAACCTGATTTCAAATACATAATACGATTAAATATTCTATACAGTATATTGGAAAATACAGCTTGGGTATCGTATTTTATAAGCTATTACTTGAAACCAAAATATAAACATGTGAAAAAATAAAGAAAAACTTATTTATAAGAAATATAAAAAATATAAAGAGAAATGTTTATTATAAATTCAAAAGATCTATCTAGCACTAGAAAATTACGTTCTTTAAAAAAAATGATAGATATAAAAAATTTTTCTGACGAATATTCATCATTATAATCAGTTAACAAGCTTAAAAATCATAGAAAGCAAAATTTATATATCAATTCACCAATTAGCATTTCAGCCAATTAACAAAAAATTGACAATATTGCAATTAACTGAATGAGAAAATCAACATAAAAAATAATAATAATGTCAACTTCTGCTTAGGTCAACAAAGAAACGTTTTATTTTGGTTACTTTTTATTAAAAAATTACAACTTATATAAATTTGTATATACATATGGATATACATGTGACAAAATCATAATATTAAGTTGCAAAATAGAAAGCAATTTTCCTTTCTTTATATGGTGTTGGATTATTATTTTTGTTTGTTACTATTTATATTAATTTACCAATCACATTCTCAGAAATTAGGCCATCCCAGGTAGAATTTGAACCCACGACCTTTGGAGTAGAAGTCCATTGCGCTACAGGAACACAAGGAGAGATTTTTATTTTTGGTGTTGGACTATTTGGTGTACTATATTGTGTTGAAGTATTATTTTGTGTGTTACTAATTATTAATTAGTTAAATAAAATTTATGAGTTAATATTTTAAAAAAAACTATATTAACGTCAAGTGTCCTCCAGTACATATTTAAAAAAATGTATTTGAACTTGAGTGGAGGAATAGAGAAAGTATTTCTTTGATAATTGAAAACTTGAACAAGATATATATTTATATATTTTTACGAATTTTGTGTAAATAGGGTAAATAATTTGTTTTTGGATGTGCAATGCATTTATATTACTCTATGCTATATTTATTTTACGTTAAAACTGTAATATTCACAAGCAACGCCGACCCTTACGATATAATGGTGATTCAATGGGAACATGGCGATAGAGCTAAGATGCCATCATATTTGGTGACCATTTTGGTGACATTGGTGACTATGTTATTGAGTTCAGGACCCTCTGAATCCTTCTAGAAATCTATGGAGGAATACACTAATTTAACGCTCTATGACGCAAGCGTATCTTTCTGGAAGTTTCCGCTGGATTCTATAAATAGAGCAGTGCTCGGCCAAACGAGTCAATTTCGTTTCGACCAGTGATTAGTAAGCCTTGTTTTGACTAGCGATTAGTGAGCATTGTTTTGAATAAAGATCAGCTTGGCTATGCATAGGAATAATCTTTTAAATACGTGTATTTTAAACACTGATAATTGCGCCTGAGAGCTGTTGAAGGTGTGAAGATCTTCTGAGATTTTTTCTGCGAATATTGTTGTAGAATTTGGTATTTAAAGGATTGGATTTTCAATAATAAATTCTCATTGATCTTAAAGAACTGTCTTGTACTTTGTGGCTGATTTACATAAATTCCTTGAACCCCGATCAACGTAATGATGTATGGGAGAGTGTGAATTAATAGTAGTAATTGCAAAATAAATAAGTAAAAAAGAATGAAGAATCATATCTATGATGATCAAAAAATCTTATAAGTGATATTTAAAAAAATTATATACCCAAAAAAAAGCTACTTAAGAAATGGAATATCGCGCGTTTCGAAGTATCTAAATCAAATTTACTTTTAGGGTCCGAGGCGTACAAGTGGATTATTTCATTCTCTGAAGATTCCTTGACATGCTATACTTGTCAAACATTAACTTACTCATTTGTGAGAGTCAATTATTCTTATCGTAGGTCAGCACCTGCTATTGTTCTAATCACTCATAATATATGACTAACTCTTTTAATTAGGTTTAATTATCTCAAGGTTTAAAGTGTACTGTTTTATCTTTGAAATCCAGCACTTTTCTCTCCACTTTTCATGGAGGATTCACATATAACACTGATGAACGAAATGAATGCCATATTTTTAACGAATTCGTAGATTTTTAAGGTTTCTCAGGGGTGTTAACTTTTTCTCGAGGGGTGAAAGTATAAATGATTTTAAAACCGGTATAATTCTTTTAAATTTAAATTAAATAATTCCAATCTTTTAAACATTATTTAGAAAGAATTACGGCTTCATTAAAGTACAAAATGTTTGAAATATAATCGTAATTTTAAAAATTATAAGCATATGTATATAGGTAATAAATATTAAATAATTTTTACGTTGTGCACGCTATTTTCTAAAATAGTAGCCTCTGATGTATAAAACTTTATAGAATTATAAAATGTATCATACTCTTTAAACCTGACATCATTTAAGAATAATATATCTTTTGTATTTCAAAATGTTTGAAAAATATTGAAATTTTTAAAAAAACTTTTGAAAATGTAATCTTTTTATTTCTTAAAAAATATAATTTATTATTCCTTTAATATAAAATTACTACAGTTTGATAAGGATACATTTAACTTTATAAATCATTTTATTGCTAGTAATTATAGCTATTATTTTAGAAAATAGCATGCGTAGCGTAAAACTTAATTAATATTTTTTTATATAAATGTGTCTTATTTTCATATGTTTAAAATTTTTAAAACCATGATTATATTTTATACATTTTATACTTTTCTAAACCCCCATTTCTTTATTAATAAAGTGTAAAAGATTCGATTTATTTAATTTTAATTTCAGAGTTATATGTATTTGAATATTTTTTTATATTCTTAGCTCTCAAGATGAAGTTAACACACTCCTGAGACCTCTTAAAACTTTCTTCTGCAAATAAGTTGTCACGGTCTCCTTATGTAATTAATTGTGTGCATCTGTATACGGTTATATAGTTGTATTGTTATTTGTGCATGGATACGGTATGCTTCAATAGAGCTTTTTCTTTTAAATGTTTTCAGTGCGAGATTGAAATTTGATGTAAGATTCAAAGATCTATAAATACGTATCAAAATATACAGTAAATGTATTTTTGTTGAGTTTATATATGAGTATGGAAAGCAATTAAATGAAAACTATAAAAATAGTGTTTCGCTGTGATCGGGGGTTCGAGGATTTTATGCAAATCTGTCGCAAAGAGCAAGACAGTTCTTCAGGAACGATGGAAACTTATTGTCGAAAATACAATCCTTAAAATACAGGATGCAATAGCAATATTCGTAGAATAAATCTCAGAAGGTCTTCACACCTTCAACAGTGCTCAGATACAACTATCAGTGTCTAAAATACACGTATACAAAAGATTATTCACAATCACCGCCCGTCCTACTCAACAGCCGAGCTAATCGATAGGCAAATCTTCACTGTCAAAGTAAAACTACTAATTGCTAATCAAAACAGTTTTGCCGAGCTACTCCCTTTTTATAGGTCTCGTCGATCTTTCGAGAAAGCTCCGATTGCGAGGGGGTTACTCTACTAATTTCCTAAATAATCCATAGGGTCTCGAACACGAAATAAATGGTTACCAGCATGGTCACCAAATCACAAAAATAGTCGCCAAATTGGTCACCAACATTGTCGCCAAAAATGATGCCAACTTGGCTCTAGTGGCAAACTTTCGTCAAGCTTCCATTGAATCGCCATTATAATGTAAGGAACAACGTTTTTTGGGAGTATTACAATTTTAATATGAAATAAATACAACATAGGGTAATATAAATGCAATACACGTCCAAATAAAATTATTTACATATTTTTACACAAAATTCGTAATAATAGAAATCCAAAATTTATTTTTGTATTATTGAACACACATTACTCATAAATGTATTTAGCGTGAGTATAGAATGCTTATCTCACAAAGTTTCACGCTTGAATCAAATATGGTGTTGGCTTAGACAACATTATAAGTTTTAATTACCACCTTCTTACAGGGGAAATAAGATATTCTAACGAAGTGTGTGGAGTATATAAAGCGAATTAAAGTAGAACTAGATTAGGATAGTAGTATACTGAAATGATGAGACAGCATAGAATTTGTGAGAATCACCCAGAATTACGATAGTTATTTCAACTGATTCCAATGTTCCTTTACAAAAATAACTTTGATGGTTTATCCACTTAAAGAATTACAGTGGCTGCTTTTGAGGGGTGTTTCATTTCCCATTTGGACCATGTTTTAGCTACTTCTGTTTGAAAAGTAATGCCCTTAATTCTTTGTAATTTATTCGCGTGGGAGGATTTTCCAAGCATAAAATAAATTTACTTAATTTATTAACGTATTTTAGTTACATTCGTGTTTACGATTTCTTTTGATTGAGTCTCACGCCTAAGCGGTGGATTCGAGACTGTATTTGTTAAGAACTTATGCTTAGTGATAAAATAAGCTCTAAAAACCCAACTATCACCTTTAATGTTTACCTTAAAAGATAAAGTTTATTCTTCGACATGTAAAAATATGAAATTGATTTTGAGATTTATATGTGATGGCTTTATCCACTATCATCTCACTAACAAGTCTCTTGGGGGAATTTTCGGTCCTTAAAAACTATTTTATAAGAACGCTTCCCTTGAAGAAGAGAATGTGAACATGCAGATTAAGACTACTATATAAAGTCTAGGCTTTCAAGTTAGATGGGAAGAGATAGGATAGGCTGCTAGTGGAGCAGTGATTAATCAAATTTAAAATGTAACGCAGATATATAGTATTTTGATAATTGTAATAATTAAGGTGACGATTTGTCACTGAAACTTGAATATAGATTAGATAGCTTGGAAGGCAGTGTACTTGAATTGAAGCAAGTGTTACTGATAATTAAATTCTTCTCATACTTCGCATACCTCGTTAATTGTCTTCATATTGCTTGAGTTGGGTGCATATCTTAGTTTTGATTAATAGAACTTGTGTTGTTATTTGTGTTGCAAATAAACTGTGATTTTGAACACACACACATGACTAGTCTTCGTTCACTTTCTCCGACATTTCTAGGTGTGGAGACAAGGTCCACACATATACAGTTTTGAATTATTATTATTATTATTATTATTATTAGAAGGGAAAAAAGTCTGCAAAGTATTTTTGTGTACTCTTTAGAGTTCAACTATATTTTCTCTAAACCTAAACCATTGATGGGAAACAGTGATTATACATTTCAGTTTGAAAACTATTACGCATTTAAATGTTTCAATGAATTTTCTTCGGTAAATAATTGTAAATCAAATTCAACTTAGTACAAAAAAAGGCATTAAGTGTTTCAATTTTCTTTTTCAACTTTATATTCTATTATGTATTCACCAAAAAAAACATGTTTAAAAATTTATTGTATTCTGTGATTCTACAAATCCATTAATGTTCTGAATTTATAAAATATACAATTGTAACAAATGGTTATATTTATTATTTATTGTTGTAATAACTACAAGATGGCGCCTCCACATAGAAGTACTTGCCTGGTTTCCCTCTAGTGAGAAACCGGTAGTTGAGTCATTAAAAGGCTGCTGTTATTCTGGTATAAGCATCGCGCTGGAATCCCTCCTCATGTTGTTTCTATCTTTATTTTACATATGTATTCTACGTACAGCCTATGTACAGCAAATAAACTGTATTAGCCCTGAGGTGAATTAACCTCATCGAATGATCTACCAAATCATCCCAGCGGGATATACAATTAAAATGTCTGCATTTATTTTTGAGATAGCACACAGCCTGTCCTTTAAACAACTTTTCTCATAAAGAATGCTGTATTTCTTAGTGTCTAAATAAACGCAAATGGAACTGAACATGATTAGAGAAGTGATCAATTTGCACTATTCAATAGAATCAGTTATAGAATATGTAGTAATTATCAATCAATACAGAACTTTAATGACTCCAATGCATGGAACACTGTTACACCTATCTCCCCCTCGTGTATAAATAAAATTTACTGACCTTAAAATAACGTTTCTTTGATAATTTAAAACTCTTAAGATTTTAAAGAATCTCATTGTATAATATTTGTTTGAAATATGTTTCAAAATTCGATAAGGATTAGGAATATTAGTTGAAGAAAGCATTTCATTACCCGTGTTAATATTCATTCTTTATATGAAAAATCAATTCACAGAATAACTGTAAAAAAACATTTTTTTTCATCATGGACTTACTAGATGCTATTTTTTAAAGAAACATGATGCTCACCAAAATGTCTATAAATATTATTAGATTTCTCCATTTTCAATTATATATTGTAAATAAATTATATCTTTAAAATATTCTGCCGAATCATTTCTTTTCAATGGCAATGCTATTTTTTCTTTTCCAGTCAGTTAATTCTATATGTGACAATATTTTATCACCTTTTAATAACTTCATTACTGGAAAAAAATCGAAACCGAGTTAATTTCCACATTTAATTAAAGGAAAAACCTATTTCACTTTAAACAGAACTAAATGGACAATTAAGACAGCTCTAACATTGGCAACGAGAAAAAAAAAATAATTTTCCAAGCTCTCTTCAAAAGCTACGAAAATTTAATAACATCTTTGCATTCTAAATCATTATCATTTTTAAAGAACTGTCTACATTCAAGAGGTAGATTAAAATTTAGAGAAACTTAAGCAACGGCAAAAATGAATCTGAAAAGTTGAGCAACCTTCAAGTGCAAGCTTAAATGAGCCTTTTACATTGCTTGCAGAGGAAACATTCTTTTTACTCTTTCGTTCCATGATTCGAATAATGAGGAAAGTTTCAAAGGCTTCTCCTTTTGGATGGCATTGAGAAAAATACTTACTGCGTCCAACCTTTTTCATTTCTAGCAGTACTCAGCCATATTTTTAATTTTAATCTTCACTCCATAAGCTACACGGACATGAATGGCACCTTCAATTATAGAGCAACGTAGATTTTCTCTGTTATGAAAGATAGGTTGCCATCTCAAGAGGCCAAATAAAAGTGGCGCAACATTAATCTTATTTGGAATACTTTCATAGAAGCGAACAAGATATACTATCTGATAATTTAATAACTCATATTACTAATTAGAGAATGTCTTAATGAAGAAGATTCCGCCTGCTTAATTACGAAAATTAATATATTTTTTTGCATCTCTGAGTTATTTGTGGTCAACATTAATATTTTCTATTCTGTTTAAAGGAAAATATTTGCTGTGTATCAGGAAAGTATAGTTGAATGTGCTATTGTTGATAGAGAAATAATAAAAACAAGTAATATATATATACATAAATAAGTCAATTGCTACATAGATCAACAAAGAAAAAATTTATTTTAGCTACTTTTTATTAAATAGTTACATTTAATATAAATATGTGTATACATATGACATAATCAAAATAGTAACTGGTAATTAGTTTTCATTCATTATCATTAAAGTATCGTATTGGCATACAAAACAATCGTGTACATAAAATTTCAGTTCAACTGAATGCTTTAAAATGTGAGAAAAAAATATTTTAAAGTTTTGACCCAAGTCGCTAAAAATGAAACCAACGTGGTTGTATCTGTAATTCTTTCAGTTAATTAATTTAAATTAATTAAATTATCGTATTTTTACCCAAAACATTAGTGTATAGAAAATGTAAGCCCAAATCAGTGCTTTAAAATGTGAGCAAAAAACCTTTTCAAGTTTTGACACTAGTCACCAAAAGGGTCGCTAAGTCACCAAAAACGATGCCAAAGTGGCTGTATTTGTAATTCTTTGAATAATAAGTTTTAATCAGTTAATTTTTATTGATTATAGGTATATTACTGTATTGTCATCGAAAATAATCATGCATATAAAATTTCAGTTCAATTGAGCGCTTTAAAATGTATTTTATTAACGATTGAAAATTCCACCAAGATAAATAAATATATAGAGTGAGCTAAGAGTAGGACTTGAAAAATTAGGAAAGCAAAAAAACATATTTATGGTTTTTTTTAAATAAAATATTTCGTTGGCTAGGTAATAAATTAATAACTTTTTCAAAAATTGAATCAAAATTATGAAATATTTAGTAACTTGAAATACTTTAATTACAAATTGAATAAGACTAAAGATTTTTGAATTAAAAATATAATTGTACTTATTTCATGAGTTTGAACATTTATTTAACAGAATTATTTTTCATTATAGGCATACATAACTTTTATTATTATTTGTTATTAATATAATTCTATTAAATTGTAAGCATTAAATAAACGGGCAATAGATATATTCCAGCAAAATAAAACTATTGAAACAAAAGGTTAAATATGTATACTAAAACTTATTTTATATCGAATATATCTTTCCTTTGAAGATACTATTCTTTTTAATAGAAATACAATTATATCATGGGAACAAAATCTTCAACAGAAAGTACTTTCTTGAACAAAAAAAAAAATAATTTTGCCTCAAGAGTTTACAATTGATCAAATTATTACAGTTCTTTAAATCAACTTTTAAATCCCATGGATATACCTTTCATAATACAAGTGAATTTTTTTCAAAAATTTTATTTTTGTACTTTTTTCTTTGTATTTAAAGAGAAGTAGTATACGAATAGAAGGCGCATAATTTTATTTAATTTTGTCATAAAGAAATAAAATATCAAGCCTTTTTCTTATTTATTACTGTATCGTCATTTTCATCTTTTAGAAAAATGTACGATAACTGAAAATAACTTAAAAGGGAAGTAAACTTTTATGTGTGAGTCTTTTTTATTACATATTTTGTGATTGAAATTATTTTTGTTCATAGAGCAGTGTTTCTCAAACCACCTAGATGGACCCTATAAGAGGCGCGAGTGTATCAACAAATTAAAAAAAAGATTATTTTTTTTAAAAAAAATTTGTTTTGCTGAAAGGAAGCAAAACAAAATACATTCTGACATGATAAAAAATAAAATACACTGTTATATTAAACTTATAAAAATGTACCAGTGCTACACACAATGTGTTTCATAGTAATATTAAGTTAAGAACAAGTTTAAAATAATAAAAAAAATTACCAGTGACGCTTGGGGCATGTAATAAGTTATATACAAAATTTAATACTTATTTTGATAATTCGTAAGGTTTATAATTAAAGTCGTATTGTAGCTTTACGTCAAAGTATATTATTATTGATTTCAATACATTCTTATTTTATGGAGGCGGGGGGGGTAGTGAAAAATTCTATGTATATAGTACGCAAAATTTAATTAAATGTTTGTTATTAATGAGATTAATTTTATTAATAATGATAATTATTTATTCAATAATTATTTTACAGTTTTTTGTTCTCAAGAATCGACAAAATCAAAAGGAGCATGATACATGAATGGTAGACTTTCGACCCTGGACCCCCCCCCTCAAGAGATCCTGTGGGTGCTACTGGTCGCAAGTATCGAAAATTTGAGAATCCCTGACCTAGAGCCTACTTAAATCATATTTAGTACTAGCTACTACAGCGTTTTTCAAACTGTGGGGCGTTATAACTATATGAGAGGAGCGTGAGCATGTTAAAAAGTCGAAAACGAAAGCTTATTTAAAAAAAAAATATATTAATTTACTGAAAGTAAACAAAATATAATTCTGACATAATAAAAAATAAAATACACTTTTACATTGATATAATACGCTTATAAATATATCAGTACTGCCCAATTCACTTTATAATCAATTTAACAATACCAAATTAAGAAAACGTTTAATAATTATTAGTGACCCCCCATGGACTTTCCATTTAAAAAAAATTATATTTAGTATTATCTTGTATCCAAAAATTAGTATTTATCTTGATAATTTGTGTGTGTACGGTTTATAATTAATTCCTTCTCTCCTGAATACCACCGTTTTCCACGTAGGCACACGTATGTGAAGTATTGTGGGTTGATTGAGTGATTGAGTGAAGATTAACGTCGCACTGTTCAGCTACACGAGGGCTTTTAGCGACGGACCACGTAATTTTGAACCATGGTCAAGTGACGTGGATGACACCTGAGCTGGCACCCCCTCTCCTAACTACCACACCACACCAACGGGAGGACGTTTCAGCTCTCGACAGATTTAGCGTGCATCGCTGCCCTACACGGCGGGTCTTTAGTGGTACTGGGCTCGAACTCGTGACAAAGCCAGCCACGATCCGATACCTATACCACCCGGCTACCGCGGCCACATGAAGTATTGTGGGAAAGGAGGGGAAAAGGAATACAAACAAGCAAATCCTATGAAATAAGTAAATCATTCGCAAACACTGCCAATGTTATTTTATTGTATTCCAAAGCCTTTGTAAAAAACTTATTGATAGAAGTGCACAGAAAAGGTCGTGTTTCGGGAAGACGTATATATACGTTCGGGGCAATTAATGCTTTGGCTGAGTGATACGTTTATATATGCTGGTGACCCTTATGAGAATAAATTATTAATGTAGCTCTAGCGTGTCAAAGTGAATTATTTAATTAAATACATTGTTATTGTATGAAGAGGGATGCGATGAAAATTATGATTGAATATTGGGTCGAAAATATTAAAACTTTGACAAGTTCTGAGCTACTATGCATGCTTATGTACTTTTATGGATATATTTCCATGTAATTTAACTTACTGTTCCTCTTGTTGTATTTCTGAACGAGCATAGTTAATTGCATTTCCCTATATATTTGAATTTTACTTAAACATATCTCTGGAAGAACGTTTTAAATTCCAATTGTATATGTTAAAATGCGTGATCACTTTTTTGAGGGAATCTGTGGGGAGGAGGGGGTTTGTGTTTTGCTGCGGTATGTTAAATATCCCTTGATTGCCTGTTTGGCTTGGGAGCTCTCTGCAAAATTAAATTTGCAGTACTATTTCGCATCGTCAGAACACTGGTGCCTACCTCTCGGAAAAAAAACTGGGCGTCAAAAAAACGTGTGGTGATTGGTATACAACGTATAAGATGACGTACCAAAAAGAGATACCAGCTCACGGAGAACGAACAAGTTCTGCAGTATTAAAATACCAATCAGTAACCCCATTAGCAATTTTTTTTAAAAAATACACTTTCGATATTTAAATCAAGGTAATATAAAATAACAAATGAACAAGTCAAAGTTATATACTCAGGATATAGAACGTAAATAAAATTTTAAGGGCCTATTCAAAAGGATTTTGTGTAGAAATGCTCGAAACTCTAAATGTTAATGTAAAATGCTCGATGAAATTAATTGAGGGCAAAAGCCTGATTTCTATAAATGTGTGCTAAATGAAAATCACATGATGGACATTTTTACACAGATTAGGACTCGTAATCAATACGAAGTACACAATTCAATATGTGCGCATTTAACAACGTAGACAACTATTATAACCAAAATGTGTGTAGCATTTTTGTTCAGCCTCTAATGGATCACATAAAATACGTCCGTGGTATATGTCGCAATTATTTAATTTAATATATATAAACAAATATCGACTTTATCTTTAAATTAACGCATTCCTTGTATGTGTTAGTATAGTTACTTGTACGCTTCGTTCTATTTACTCATATACTAACGACAATGCTGATAGGATAACATCCACAGTTAATTTAACGAATGGAATCCTAGATTTCCTCACATTTTTAAAGTACCGCCTTCTTTACAATGTTATTTAAAATTGTATTGTTCTGATTCGAATGAAAGCACTAATTGGGTGTAAGTATCAATAAACTTAACCAATGTAACCATAGTTAGACCTTTACTTCTAAAGTACCGCCTTCTTCAAAATTTTTTATAACTTTACTGTAGAAATTGCTCAAAAAAGCGTTAGTTGAATGTAAATCACAAATGTCACCACAGAGTGGCTTTTATTTCTAAAATACCGCATTCTTTATAGCACTTGTTTTATTACCGATACCAATTGCAGAGCTGATTGAATAAAATCCGTATTTAATTTAACCAATGGAACCCTAGATTCTCTTACATTTGTAAATTATCGCCTTCTTCAGAACAGCAATTAAATTTTATTGTATTATTATATTATTATTTTATTGTATTTATTGTATTATTATAAAATTTGAATGTAACCTCTGATAGGATGAAAATCTCAGTAAGTTTAACCAATGTAACAATAGTTATTCCTTTCCTTTCAAAGTACCGCCTTCTTTCAATAATTTAATAATTGAATTGCTGTAATGGCTCAATGTTTGCCTTTTATTATTAAAGCACCGCCTCCTTTACTTAAATTTTATTGCACAAAATTTGATGACAGAGCTGATTGGATGCAAAACATACCTGATTGAACCAATGCAATCATAGTTACGCTTTTACATCAAAAGTTCCGCCTTCTAGGGATTTCATAATTTTATTGCTGAAATTTTGCAACAAAGCTTTGATTGGATGTAAATAACGTTATATAATTCAATACCATCGTAGATTGGTGTTATTTTTAAAGTACCGCCTTCTCTTAGACGATTTTAGTGTTCAGATTCTAATCAAAAATCTCATTGGATATAAGGCACAGTTTTTTTAACCAATATTGTCATAAATTGACTTTTATTTTTGAACGTACACAGCCTTCTTTACATCATTAATTAAATTTTATTGGTCTGTTCTATTGAAAGTGCTGATTGTGGAGATGAATGGAACAATTAATTTAACAAATGTAATCATAGTTCGATTGTCAAACTTTAAGTACCACCTTCTTTTGATTAGTTACTAATTTATTTTTCAGATTCTAATAAATGTGGCCAGTGGATAATAAAATTTTCGTCATACAATTTTTCCCTAGGTTGCCCCTTTCACTTGAAATTAATTACTTTATGAATCAACGGATTGTAGTAATTGGCAATTTTATGTGTTTTAATGATGACGTTAGACCAGTCCTTCTCACATTTTGAATAATTGTGAACCAATTTTCAATCATTATTCTCACCCCCTAAATTAACGATGGATTAAATGCAAAAATGATGTTCTTTCAAGATAAAGCTACAATGCAACCTTAATTGTAAACCGCACAAATTGTCAAGATAAGTATTAAATTGTGAAAATGTTACTTTTAAGTAATATATATTTTAAGGTATCCTACTACGTTCGAAACCGTGATTTTAAAAAAAACATATAAATGGATGATTTTCATGATATTTAGTGTCACTTAGATTAGAATAGATACATAAAATGATTTTATGGACATAATGACAAATAAAAATGTATTTAAATACAATATTTTGGCAAAAAATTAAATTAGAATAACCTTTATTCAAAATGTTCTTCTTTTATAAAAATGCTTCTAAAATAATAATATTTTAATATTTTGCTTATATAAAGTAAAGACTTCTCCAGAAAGTCTGAACTATATTTTTTTGAAAAACTCGAATTATTTTTAAGAGTTACAATTTATTGAAATAATTATCGGCGTTTTTTTCTTAAAATTTCTTCCCTCTGTTGTCGTAAGACACACACATGGATAAATTCACTTCTAAATTATACATTTAAAATTCTAGTTGAGCCTCTGTAGAGAGGTCTGAGGCAAAATATTATTATAATAGAAGCATTTTTCACAAAAGGAAAATATTTTGAAAATTGGCCATTCTGTTTTCATTTTTTGTCAAAATATTGTTTAATTATTTTTTTTATTGTAATACTATTTTTAAAACAATTTTATATACATTTTCTAATCTAAGTGACACTAAATATCATAAATATTATCCATTTATACGCTTTTTCAAAATCACGGTTCCGAACGTAGTCGGATACCTTAAGCAAATTACTTTAAGCATTACATTCGTCACTTGACCACGGTTCACAATGACGAGGTCGGTCATCAAAAGCTCCCCAAGTAGCTGAAGAGTGCGACGTTAATATTCACTCACTTAAGTTTTACGTTATTTTAGATGTCTACATTTATAAGTGTATTATATCAGTGTTAATGCAATTTTTTTATTATTATGTCTAAATGTATTTTAGTTTGCTTCCTTTCAGTAAATTCATAATTTTTAAAAATAATCTTTTGTTATCGACTTCTCAATATGCTCGCGCCCCTAAAGGGACGCACCCAACAGATTGAAAAGCGGTGCCGTAAAGAGAACTTAGTTTTATGCCAATTTTAGTTTTAATTAAATTTTGGAAAGGGGTATGTATGTGTACATACTCCATCATTCGAGAGAGATTAAAGAAATTGCCTTTGGATAACATTTATACAGGAGAGAAGAGGATATCAACCCCCTCCCCAGTTTGAGAATTACTGACCTAAATGGGTGTACGAAATAATTTGACTGGATATAACCTTCCGTTAGACGCGTGAATCTCTGAGAAGCATAGTATAAATTATTTCGGTACTGCGTCCACATAGTGGGTTTGAACACGCCCTTCCTTCTTCTATCTTCTTACGTCACATGTTTTAAGTCAGTGTTTCTCAAACTGGGGGGCGCCATAACCTTACGAGGGAGCACAAGCATATTGAAATTAAAAAAATTTAAAAAAATAATTCATTTACTGGAATGAATTAAAACAAAATACTTTCAGACATAACAAAAATGCCCTTTTACTCTGATATAAGTTATAGGTGATATTAAATCATTAAAAAAAAAACCTCTTCAATACTTAATTAGCTATCTTTGATCCTATAACCAAATAAAAAATATTTTATTTAATTTGTTGTAATCCCATTATGAGAGAGTTTTTATTACGTTTTCTTTTTTGAAACAAACATTCTACTCTTTCAGAGAAAAAACAGACCACAGATCCAGAATCGAAAAAATTTAGGAACATAAAAAATTCATCACTGTCATTATTTTTGAAATACTGCACATTATACCTGTAATTTGTTTGACCTTCTAAGTTATTGGTACAGTTAGTTATGACCCCTCTCTTATGTGTTTATTTCTCATTTAAGGAAGTTGAATGTAATGTATTTTTCTGTTGCGCTTTTTTCCATGCAAAACAGTTTTATGATATTTGGAAAGCCACGGAGAGCACACTATGAAGGATTACTTTGCGAAGACTTAGACCAAGATAAGTATTTTCAAACATATATAAAGCATAACAATAGTTTTTAGCAGTAACATACATATTATCATAATGAATACACTTTTTACCCGGAAGTGGTCGCGCGGGACACACAGATCATGAAATTGTTAATTCTGGCAAAACTGTTTGTTACCAAAGAAAAATTAGAGAGTTCTTGAAAGAAAGCAAGTAAACTCTCTTCTAATTAAATTATTCACTGGAATAACGATTTGTACCTTGCAGAATAAAAAATTATAAAAAAAAAGGATTAGGGTGACTCAATAACCCCGCTCGACCGTATCGAGTACGTCCTGCTCCCAGTTTAAAACATGTTGAAGTCTTTTTGCTTTAAATATTAAAAATAATACAATTATTCTTCATCGGAATTTTATATTATTTTTCATTATTTAACATCAATTATAAATGCTAATTTTGTGAGGCTTAAAATTAAAATTCGCTTAAAACTAATTATAATTTGAGCAATCATTTTAAAAAAAAACATTTTACACTTTTGTAAACATTGTCGCGCGCACTTGGCTTTATTCTCCTTACAATACAGCTATTATATCAAGAATGTTTTATTTTCTTATAAATGAACTCCTGCAAAGAGCGAGTACTTCGGCCGGTATACTTTTAATGTATCAGTGCTGCACAGAGTATTTTATAACTAATTAATTAATACAAAATTAAGAACAAGTTTAATAAGTATTAACGACTTCCATGGGCTTGTCTTGCAAAGCGTGAGTGAGTGAGTGAGTTAATATTAACGTCGCACTGTTCAGCTACACGAGGGCTTTTGACGACGGACCACGTAATTTTGAACCATGGTCAAGTGACGTGGACGACACCTGAGCTGGCACCCCTCTCTCCTAACTACCACTAAACACCAACGGGAGGACGTTTCAGCTCTCGACAGATTTAACGTGCATCGCTGTCCTACACGGCGGGTCTTTAGTGGTACTGGGATCGAACTCATGACATGCCTGCCATGGTTGGATACCTTAACCACTGGGCTACCGCAGCCCCCTTGTCTTGCAAAGCAAAGTTTTTATAAGGAATGCTTATGATTAGAAATTGACCCTCTGAGTTATTTTTCTATATTTAGCAGATATCCATATTTTGTCTTCTAAGCAGTCACCGCATTTTGCAATATGTTCAATTTAAAAATTAGAGAAAGTAAAAATAACATAATAATTATCCTATTACTTAATTATAATTTATTTTTTTGCTTAAAAGTAGTATTCAAAATTTAATACGTATGTTATTAATTTGTATGGTTTATAATTAAGATCTCGTATTGTAGCTTTAGCGTCAAAGTGCACTATTATTGCATTTAGTGCATTATTAATGTCTAAGCGGTGGCGATAAAAATTGTGATTGAAAAGGGGGGTGCCAGTATTGAAAGTTTGAGAAGCACTGCCCTAAGTGTTAAGGACGAGGGTGATTTCTTTATATATCGGGCAGCAGGGGCCATTGAACCTGATAGATGCAGCGTCGTGCCCAACAACTTTGTACTATTTGGTTTATTATGATGGGGGTTTTTTCTTGTAAAAAAGTGTAGTTTTCAGTTTGAACAAAAATAATTTGAAACAAGTATTTTGTAACTTCTGTGTGATAGTTTTTTTTTTTTTTTTTTTTTTGCTGGGATTTGAGATACATCTGAGGGACTCCACACGCCTAGTCAGTGACTTTATTTTATTCAATCCTCAATGTAGCTGGAATAAACTCCCAAAATACCTACTTGGATATCTAAATCACTCAGGTCAGTTTTCTCAAACTTTCAATACTGGCGACCCAATTTTCAATCATAATTTTTGTCACGCCCCCCTCCTGTACAACAATAATGTATTTACTGCAATAAAAATGCACTTTGAGAGAGAGACGCTAAAGTTACAATACCATCTTAATTATAAACCGTACAAATTAATACACGATAAATATATTAAATTTTGTGTATATGTAACTTTTAAGTAATATATATTTTAAGAAAATTACTTAAAATATATATTACTTACTTATTATTTTGTTATTTTTCTCTCTCTAATTTTTAAATTGGAACAGATCGCAAAATGATATATTTAATTAAAGTTTTATTTCCTTCAGCATTCATTTCTCAAAGTACAAATGTCATTAGAAAAATAGTCTAGTCAATGTTGCTCTCTATCATATCCATCACATCTGGCATTATAGGGTACGTTTGCGTGAGTCTGGGCAACCTATCGGACGTCTGTGCAAAACATGTAAAAATGCTTTTTCTCGTACAATTCCAGTCAGTTTTGGTCGACTCGATACCCTATAGCTCCTATAGCTTGAATGTACATTTTTTTTAATTTACACGTTGTAACGGCGTGGCACATAGTACACTAGGAGGCTTGGCACATAGCCCACGATAGACTAGAAAGAGGGCGCTGCTGTGAACTGTTTTGGGCTTTGAGCGGGAAGGAGAGAAGAAGAGGACTCTCGAACGAAAAATGGAGGAAGCTGCCTGTAGTTTCCGATGTGACTTTGAATTGTAAATGAAAATATTAATATAGTGATGTGTTTTGAAGGAAATAATAAAAATGGTAAATCCGGTTAATTACAGCTGATTAATTCAACTACAAGACAATCTTACAGACTGGTGGCAGCGATGGCACGAAACTAAAACAGTGACTTTAACAACAAAAGAAATAGTTGGGGTAAGTACTTTTTTCTATCTGAAAGTACCTTCGGACGTATTTTAAATTTGATCTCAGTTTTTGTATTAAAATATGGGTACAAATTAAATACAGAAATCATTCTTAATTCACTCTTTGTATTAAATGCTGGATTTTGATTATTTTAAGGCCTTTTACTTATCCCTGCTATTCTCGTTAATTTATGATTTGTTTTTAAATAAAAACCAAAATTTATCCTATAAAAAGGAAGAAAATTTATTTTGTCTGTGGTTGAATTGAGTACATAAAATTTTTCTTTTTTAGTTTTAGTTATTGTATTCTGATTTAAAACTGTGTTTTCTATGTATGAGATATAAATTAAAAGATTCTCTATACAGTGTTTAAAAAAATCTGTATTGTAAATACAATATTAAGAATTTGTGAAGAGTGAGTGATAAATAACTTATGAAAATTGTGATTATAGCACGATTTGAAGGTGCAGTGAAAAAAAATATGTATAAAGTGTATATTTAAGTAGAAATAATTTTGATTTTGATGAGTCAATGAAATATTTATGACTTCTCTTTTACTGAGAAGGAAAAAATAAGCTGACTCGTTACGTTTCAGAAGTTCTCAAGGTTAAATGCATAAATTATGTAGCTATTCCAATCATATAAGAATTTGTTTTTTATAAGTTGTTCAGTAAAAGTTTTGTTTCTGTGGATTCAGAATACCAGCGGAATTATTTTATTCTCATTATTGTCTTAGATTTTTTTTGTGACGAATAGAAGTGTTTGGTTTTTCTGAAAAAAAAGTATATCTGTAGATTTTATTTGAATGGTGTTCTCTCTTAGATTTAAAAGTGGTCATTACATTGAAACATTTTTAATAAATTTAATATATTTGCTCGCATTTGCTTGTTTTAAATTGAAAATAAATGACAATAATGAGCGACAAATTAAATTTTGAAGAGACTTTATGAAGAGATAATTTGGACTTAAGGTGTATGTTATTGTTTTGCATTGAAAAGTTTATTTTTTATTTGTGCTTGTTTGATTATTCTGATATTGTAGTTACGTAAATATTTTAATCACTTGAAACTTTTGAAAAATAGAATTCGAAAGGGCTGAATATGTTTGTATTCGTTATAATTTAAGTGTATATTTGTGCATATTTTGGTACAGTGCAAAATCGATAACTACTTTTAGTTAAATAATGTCGAAAAATAAGTTTCTAACTCGTCTTATTTTAATTTTCTTTTTGGAAAACATTCTGATCTTGTTAGTCCCTAAATCAGGGCATATTTAGCTAAAGGTAATAAACCTGATCTTTTGTCAGTATGAGAGGAAATGGGGGTTGAAGTAGATCAGTCCAGCAAGGTGGTGGATATAAAAAAATTGATTCTAAATAGCGAATCTTATGTTGAAGAGGAAGTGAAGATATTTCTCGACAGAGTCATTAGTGATAGGAAAGAACGATAAAGAAGTAAACAAGAAGAAAAAGAAAGGGAAGAAAGAAGTAAACAAGAAGAAAGAGAAGAGCGAATGGCTCAAGAGGCCAGACAACACGAATTAGAATTGAGAAAATTAGAATTATCGCAGCAGAATCAACCATTAAATGATGAATCTGGAAGAAGAGAGTTGAAATTGGACCTACGATTCAATTGACACAAATCGCAACTAAATATGATGAAAAACATAATGAGATTAGTTTATATTTGATTAATTTTGAAAGGAAGGCAGAATTAGCTCAAGTACCAAAGAAGGATTGGGTGGCCTACTTGTTGGCAGTTTTACCAGCAGAACTCTCTAATATGCTAGCTAGAGAACCTACCGAAACGGTAAATAATTATGATTTTGTAAAATATCTTATATTGAAGAGGTACAGGTTGAACAGCGAAAAGTTAAAGCAATGTTTTTACGGACATCAAAAATCAGCAGAGAAGTCTTGGAGGAATTATGGTCATGAGCTGAATAGTTATTTTACAGAATGGATAGCTGAATTGCAGGTTAAAACTTTCGAGCAACTGAAAGATCTATTAATAACTGAACAATTGAAGTACCGTGTTCCAGCTGAAGTAAGAGAGCATTTTCTTGATGACTGGATCAAGTTAAAAACTCCCTATGAACTTGCAGAGAAATTAGACGAATGTGAAAGCATCAAACAGAGTTTCAGAAGAGAAATCCCTAAGAAAAATAGTTACAAATTCCAAGGGGGTGTAAATTATAGTGGTGCCAGACCAAAGGAAACTCCTAAAGATTTCAAGTCAAAATTTCAAGTAAAAAAGGAACCTGTCCATGAAAAAAGTCACGAGAAAGACTTTGAGAAGAGAAGACAGCTTCGATGTTATGTGAATGCGGGTCTTATTCACATCTCAGACCACAATATGATAAACTAAAGAAGAATTACGAAACAGTTGCGTCTAATGAAACTGTTAGAAATGGTACTGATGTATTGGCTCCATATACAAGTTTAGGAACAGTGAATGGAATCGAAATGCCTATACTACGAGATACTGGTGCAACTCTCGATTTAATATGTAAAAAATACGTAAAGCCTTCCATGTTTATAAATGAAACTGTGTGGATTCGAACTCTTCTGGAGGAAACCGCAGTGTGTCTTTCAATGGCTGAAGTTGAATTGGACTGTGTGTTTAGTCATGTGATTACGAAAGCTGCTGTTTTAAGAGATTCATTAGATCAAGGAAAATATCTTTTGGGATATAAGACTGCTGCATTGTTTGAAGAAGTGAAGAAGAATAAAGAAATACAAGTGTATATGGTGAACGCTGTTGAAACACGTTCACAGAAGAAATTGACTGAAGAGAGTAAACAAGATCTTAACATATATATATGTCAGAAGAAACTATTCCTGAAAGTAACGAAAAGAATAAAGAATCTCTGGACGAACTGGATGATATTTTGCCTTTAATTCAACCTGAAATTTCTGAATCAAATCTTATAAAATTATCTCATAAATATTTTACAAGGAACAAATGAACAGTGCTGAATTAAAAACACTGTTTGAAGAAGCTAAAAGCGGATCTTCAAAGAAAAATCATTATATTGTCGAAA
Source organism: Trichonephila clavipes (assembly GCA_019973935.1). Lineage (NCBI taxonomy): Eukaryota > Metazoa > Arthropoda > Arachnida > Araneae > Nephilidae > Trichonephila > Trichonephila clavipes. Next base: position 3,783 of record BMAU01015766.1, on the reverse strand, counting down.
ATAACTTACTATTTTTCCAAAAAGAAGATAAGGATGGCACTAAACGTAAATGTTTGGTTGTTCCCGAAAGTATAGAAAAAATTTGATGACGATAGGTCGCGAGGCGGCTGCAACTCATCTAGGAGTAACTAAAATGAAGATGCCATATTCAAAACATTTTACTGGCCTAAATGCTTTAGTGATGTTGAGGACTTTGTAAAGACATGCGACAAATGTCAAAGGGTGGGTAAACCGCAAGATAAAGAGAAGGCCCCACTAAAAATTGTTCCCATAATAACTGAAATTTTCATAAAGATTAGCATCGATGCAAGTGGACCTTTACCAATGACACCGTCAGGAAATAAATATATAATTACGGCGTTATGTATGTCATCAAGGTATCCTGATGCAATTCCTGTAGCAAACATTTGCTCAACAACTGTTGTAAATGCATTGTTACAGATTTTCAGCCGAATGGGGTTCCCAAGAGAATTACAGACTGACCAAGGCACGTCATTCATGAGTGCACTAGCTACAGAATTTTTAGAAAGATTTGGAGTTAAAGTAGTTAGAAGTTCTGTTTATCATCCCCAAAGTAATCCTGTGGAAAGCATGCACAGAACATTGAAGAGGATTCTTCGTGTCCTGTGTCTGGAGACAATTCCAGATTGGGAGAAAATTCTGCCTCAAGCCTTTTTTACCCTAAGCACTGTTATACACGATAGTACTGGGTTTTCACCAGCTGAACTAGTTCACGGGAAAAATCTAAGGACTCATGTTATGTTATTGTACGAGAAACTGACAGAAGAAGAACTTGTAGAAAGCAGTGTTGTGGATTATGTATTTGAACTCATTAATAGAATGAAAAGATGTGAGGAATTGGCAATCCTACACATGGAAGATGCCAAACAAAAACAGAAGTTGTGGCATGATCGCCGGACCGTTAAGCGTCAATTTCAACTCGGTGAACTGGTTTTGGTCATAGCTCCATCTAGGCCTAACAAGTTATCTTTTCAGTGGGTTGGCCCTGGAGAAATAGTGCAACAACTCTCTGAGACAAATTATGTGGTCAAATTCCCAGAGAAGGATAAAACCCACGTTTATCATGTTAATATGCTAAAACCTTATCACCAACGAGAGGAAAATATTAACTTATTGTGCATTAATCCTTTAAAGCATGACGAAGAAGAAGACATACCTAGTTTGGAACTTGAAAACGAAAGGTCGGTATGGTCCAAAATCATCAGCGATGTGCAGTTAAATTCAAAATTATCTCAAATTCAACGAGGATAGCTCAAAGAACTTTTATATGGATATAGTAATATTTTTTCGAATATTCCTGGATGTACTGATTTAGCTGAATATGATATTGAATTATAGAATCTGAACGAGCAATTGTTGCTAAGCCTTATCGTATGTCTCCTCGACAAATTGAAATTCTCAAATCAGAAGTTAATAAGATGTTAGAACTGAAAATAATAGAGCCAGGAGAATCTGAATTTACATCTCCATTAATACTTGTTGAAGCTCAGTGTGAGTGAGTGAGTGAAGATTAACGTCGCCCTGTTCAGCTACACGAGGGCTTTTGGCGACGGACCACGTAATTTTGAACCATGGTCAAGTGACGTGGACGACACCTGAGCTGGCACCCCCCTCTCCTAACTACCACACCACACCAACGGGAGGACGTTTCAGCTCTCGACAGATTTAGCGTGCATCGCTGCCCTACACGGCGGGTCTTTAGTGGTACTGGGCTCGAACTCGTGACAAAGCCAGCCACGATCCGATGCCTATACCACTCGGCTACCGCGGCCACTTGTTGAAGCTCAGGGAAAGGAAGCAAGGCCCTGTATCGATTACAGAAGGTTGAATAAAGTAGCTCGGACACAATTCCTTACATTGCCTAATAACGAAGAACTTTTAGAAAAGGTATCAGCAGCTAAATATATCTCTATCTTGGATCGTACAAGAGGGTATTGGCAAATACCCCTAAGTCCCCGTGCGCAAAGGTACGCATCGTTTGTGACAACATTTGGAACTTTTAAACCATTGAGGTTACCTTTCGGTCTGAAAAATGCGCCCTATTATTTCAGTCGACTTATGGCTAACTTATTAAGAAATTGTGAAGACTTTGCAGTTCCCTACCTAGATGATAAAGCTATATTTTCACTTAGCCTGGGATGATCACCTAAAACATCTAAAAGATGTATTTGATCGCCTACGCTCCACTAAATTACATATCAAGCCATCCAAATGTCAATTTGCTCAAGCATACGTTAAACATCTTGGACATTTAGTAGGCCAAGGCTTAAGAACACCTGGAGAATTAAAGGTCCAGGTCATCAAAGATTTCCCAATCCCCACTAACAAGACGCAAGTTAGAGCCTTTTTAGGATTATCTGGCTATTATAGAAGATATATTCCCGAATTTTCTCAGTAATCGCAGCTCCACTGACAGATTTACTTAAGGGCCGAAATCGAAAATCAACCGTTGACTGGAACAGTTCTTGCCAGAATGCATTCGAGGAGCTTAAGACAAGACTATCTAAAAATCCAGTTTTATACAGCCCTGATTTCACAAAACTCTTCATCATTCAGTGTGATGCATCCAATCTTGGAATAGGCGTTGTGTTGTCGCAAGTATGTGAAAACGAAGAACATCCCATCATGTTCCTGGAGCAAAAAGCTGTCGCTTGCAGAACAAAAATATAGCACTACGGAAAAAGAATGTGCAGCCATTATTTTTGCCGAGCAAAAGTTGAAATGCTATCTTGATGGACACCAAAAATTTGTCATACAAACTGACCATAATCCCTTGGTCTGGTTAGAGAAAAATACAGGGACTAATCCAAGACTCTTAAGGTGGTCCTTAATTTTGCAAGTATTTAATTATGAGATTGCTTATCGGAAGGGAAAACAGAATCAGAATGCTGATAGTTTAAGCCGTATCCCTTAAAACTTGAAAAAAAAACACACACTTGTAATGAGAATTGATGGGAAAATAAGAATTTTTTTTGTATTATTATTATTTTTTTGTCTAGAATGATTGGTATTTGTATATTAGTATTAATATTTGATACTAGTATTTTAATTTTTTTGATATTTTGTATTTGTATTTTAAACTTTTGTATTTGTATTTTGATATTTGGTATTAATATTTAAAAAAATTTTGATATTTGTATGTTAATTTTTTGATAATTAATATTTGTATTTTAAAATTTGCATTTGGTAGCAGTATTTAACTAAATGATATTTTGTATATGTTAAAGTTCACATAGATTAGTAGGGATAAGTTTAATGTCTTCCTTAAAATAAGGTACTAATTTCGGATAGAACAGGTACTTGCACGTTATTTTTTTAAAAATATTTCTTAGCTCCGTTTAAAAGAAAAGGATTTCAAGAAATAATTCTTAACTTTCTACTGCTGCATAAACTGATCATATGTTAAGTATTTTTCAGGTATCACAGTAAAACTTTCCACTCAACTATCGTGAAAAGTTTTCTCCAGGATGGGAGGAAAAAATTAGACTGTAACGGCGTGGCACATAGTACACTAGGAGGCTTGACACATAGCACACGATAGACTAGAAAGAGGGCGCTGCTGTGAACTGTTTTAGCCTTTGAGCGGAAGGAGAGAAGAAGAGGACTCTCGAACGAAAAATGGAGGAAGCTGCCTGTAGTTCCCGATGTGACTTTGAATTGTAAATGAAAATATTAATATAGTGATGTGTTTTGAAGGAAGTAATAAAAACGGTAAATCCGGTAAATTACAGCTGATTAATTCAACTACAAGACGATCTTACA